>CM069078.1:33367921-33970421 GCA_035578085.1 Solanum pinnatisectum | reverse complement strand
TTGTGTGAATATGCTAAGATAAATAATGTGGTTTAGTTGGTGGATTGGTTGTTGTTTTAAGTCTAAACTAAACTAGTTTAGGTTGTTAAGTTGTGTGAATATGCTAAGATAAATAATGTGGTTTAGTTGGTGGATTGGTTGTTGGTTTAAGTTTAAACTAAACTAGTTTAGGTTGTTAAGTTGTGTGAATATGCTAAGATAAATAATGTGGTTTAGTTGGTGGATTGGTTGTTGTTTTAAGTCTAAACTAAACTAGTTTAGGTTGTTAAATTGTGTGAATATGCTAAGATAAATAATGTGGTTTAGTTGGTGGATTGGTTGTTGTTTTAAGTCTAAACTAAACTAGTTTAGGTTGTTAAGTTGTGTGAATATGCTAAGATAAATAATGTGGTTTAGTTGGTGGATTGGTTGTTGTTTTAAGTCTAAACTAAACTAGTTTAGGTTGTTAAGTTGTGTGAATATGCTAAGATAAATAATGTGGTTTAGTTGGTGGATTGATTGTTGTTTTAAGTCTAAACTAAACTAGTTTAGGTTGTTAAGTTGTGTGAATATGCTAAGATAAATAATGTGGTTTAGTTGGTGGATTGGTTGTTGGTTTAAGTCTAAACTAAACTAGTTTAGGTTGTTAAGTTGTGTGAATATGCTAAGATAAATAATGTGGTTTAGTTGGTGGATTGGTTGTTGTTTTAAGTCTAAACTAAACTAAGCAGAATTTTGTTATGCGTGCTTCTTTAATGTGGACTATTAATGATTTTCCTGCATACGGGATGTTGTCTGGTTGGATGACAGCTGGAAAGCTAGCATGTCCGTATTGCATGGAAAATAGCAAGGCATTCACTTTAAAGCATGGCAGAAAAAATACATGGTTTGATTGTCATCGCCAGTTCTTGCCAATGGAACATGACTTTAGAAAGATGAAAAATGCATTTAGGAAAAATAAGGTTGAAAGTGACCCCCCACCTCCAGTACTCACAGGGCATCAAATTTGGGAGAAAGTTTCTCAATTTCCTAAAGTTATAGAAGCTCCACTTTCTAGACTTCGTGGATATGGTGTTGAACATAATTGGACCAAACAAAGCATATTTTGGGAGTTGCCGTATTGGAAGGACAATCTGCTACGACAGAATCTAGATGTGATGCACATTGAAAAAAATTACTTTGACAATTTGTTTAACACGGTGATAGATGTTAAGGGTAAGACAAAAGACAATCCAAAAGCTAGAATGGACATAAAGGAATATTGTCGGCTAATGTTTGTTGAGCAGCCAAAATTTGAGCATGGTTAGACCCAGCATTACAGTTCGGATACTAATGCAGGTTCTGCAAAGACCCTCTCCGAAGAATTCAGGATTAGCCACTGCGTTGTTTATTGAAGTTTTAAGGCTACTGTATTCGGAGTCTCTACTTTCTTATCTTTGTTTGCTTTGTTTATTGGAGTTTTTTGTGTGAGTTTGATATTAACAAGTTCCGATAGTAGTACTCTGCGTATAAAAAATCCATTTTTTTGGTTCTTGATTTGATTATTTCTATTGCAATTGATCATTATAAGTAGGTGCTTCTTTGTCATGACCCTCAACTAAGCGTTTATCGCTACTTTATAAAGTATGTACGCTGACATGAAAGAAAGCCAGTCCTAAAGATAGACTGCTCCATCGATAGTTTTGGGTCATCAAGATAGACTGCTCCTTTTGCTCAAGTACAGAATTAACCTCTTGTTCCTGAATTCTTTTGCTATAGCTTCAGTAACAGATCTTTGCAAATTTCTGGTTATATGTGACTTGTGAGAGTGTAGTCAATGGATTATGTCAATAAGATAGTGAGAAGAATATATACATTGATCTTTGTTGTTAACAGTGACATCATTTAGGCCTCTAAATACATTAACCACCCCCGCGCGCGCGCGCGCTTTGTTGCTAACTTTGGATTGATTTCTCTGGGAAACGTCAAAAGTGCAGTGTCTATCAATCACGCAAATAGATATTATATTCTTCATGTCATCAAAATTTCTCATTACATTCGGTTGGTGATCCTCTATGTCAGCCTCTTTTTATCTATTTGATTTCTCTTTCCCATTGCTTGCTCCATATTGGGCCCATTCTCAGCACAGGAACCCCTCACATATTTTTGAAAAGGCAATAAACAATTTACATTTGGTTTTGCGGGAGAATCCAAGGAGTATGAGATACAATTTCGAGGAGGAGGATGGTGGCCGTCAATCTGAAGATGTGGAATGGCTACCCTTACAACACCACCCTGTCTTTTCTACTCCACCGGACTGGGATAGGGATGGAGACAGGGCCTTGACAATGCCCAAAAATCTTTTAGCTTGGGACGGAGCTTCTCGTCTCTACTTTTGGGACTCTTACAAAACCTGTCTGCATCGACTCTCTGTTCGATTGGGCGAACCCGATCCTACTTCCCTCCTTGCAGCGTCTCCCTCTAAGGTAACTTCTTATGTACAAATCTCCATTCCATGTTTATGTTTTACTTTTCTTAGCAAACTGAACTTGACTACTTGAATAGAGGAGGGTTACAACATTTTCAACAATCTACTTGTAACATATAGGGATTAGTTGATTCAAAGGTGACAACAATAGTTAACGTATACTGGTTTGACTGATTTCCAACTTCTATTGCACCTTTAACTTGCATAGCCCTACACCCCCATTCCTCTATGATTAATAAATATTCAATTCTGTCCCAATGTTCAATCCACTTCTTTCATTCTTTCTCTTTCCTCCCTTATTTTAAAAACCCAAAAGAGGGAGAGATGGATTCATCACCAATATTTGAAGTGCATTGGTACTACTTCTACCTGATATCAAGCTACTAATTGTTCTAGCTACGTATTTGATGGTGCTGGTTGTTGCTTAGGTACTGCAAGCTGATGTGCAATTGAATTCTGAGGTTCAGCGAATTTCCATTAACAGAAATGGATCAGCACTTTTCCTAGTTGGCTTGGATGGTTTATATGTCATGTATCTCTATGGGAGGACTTCGACGAAAGAAAATACAATTATTTGCCGGTATAACTTCCTCATTTTGGTTTTGTATGGTTATGTTTTCTTTGGACTCCAGTGTGTTTCAAACAATAGTGTTATTGTGATTTGTAACTATTTGTCATTTGAAATGTACATTCTCCTTTATCTTCGGAGTTCGGAAGCACCATATGTATTTAACCAGTCCTATGCACTTCTGTTCCTGGTTGCCTGGAGGAAATTATGAATTTTCTGCTATAGCTATCTGAAACCATCTTTCCTTTTTTTTAAAAAAATTTTGTATGTAGCATTTGTTTTTGAAAACTATTCTTGATCTTGCATCTCAGCATATGTAGTTTCCTCTTGGAATGGCTCCGTAAGCTACGTATTCTAGGATACCCAGCTTGGTGACTTCTGTTTACGATTATTGGCTTGTAATGAGAACTTTGTTTTTTTCTTTGTTTTCTTTGCTTATTTATGTTTTTGTGATTTCTCATTCATCAAGAGACCTGTGAATCCGTAATTACATGCTAATATCTTCGTTAATTCAAGGGCAAGAGGCAGGTCAGATTTGTACGTGTCTGCAACGAGTAATGCAATCTGTTAGGTTATCCCCTTGTTCTAGCATTGCTCATCAATGATGATATTGATATGAGGTCACACCTAAATGGCTCCTGAATCTTTGTAAAAAATGGTTTTTGGGATTCTTGGGAAGAAATATTATATTTAAGAAGCACTTTGGGTGTGTTAGAAACTGAAAAATGGCAAGTAATTGCAAAATTTGGCTTTTCGGGTTTTTTGGTGGACAATAGGCTTATTCTCCTTGGTTTGAAATAGAAGTGTTTGAATATATAAAATGATGGTATAGTTATCCTGATATGCCATAAATGAGCAGTAATGGATCTGTGCTAATGAGCAAGCCACTTTTCAATTGAACGGTCTGATGCATTTTGCATAAGCCATCTCTACTCTTTATGACTGGAAATCTCAAGTAGCATATTCAAATACAATAATGGTGATACCAATTTTTCTTACTACTCGTTTGTTACCCTTATATGATCATTTTCCTTATGCCTTCGATTTGCTTTGAATATTCAGATGACATACTGTTCTCTATGATTTTTGGATTCTCTTTCTTCTTTCACCTTGGAAAAGCTACAATTTCAACAACTTGACAAAAAAAAGGAAGAAGTCACTAGTTGTTAGCTAGGTAGATGGAGGAGAGAGAAAAGAACAACTTTGACAAGCCTTTTTGATCATCGACTACATCTCTAAACTCAAAACATTTGGGTGAGCATAACCAAACTACCCAAGAAGTCAAGACTTTTCTAGAGGAGACATGTGCCAAGAAGGTGAAAATGTTCGACGAGTCAACTTTACGCATTCATTAGGGATATTCCAATGACATCCAACAACCCAGTTAGGGAGTCACCTAGGTTATCCTTTTCCATCTGTACACACTTTCTAGCTGTCCTTTTCTTGAATTTCTCATGATTCCTTGGTTGAATGAAGGAATGCGAGAGTGACTCGTACTTCTCTCTAGAAGTCCATAAATTTAAGTCACAAATTTACAAGGAAGCCTTGACTTTGGCCAACACTTGACGTAGAAGAAGTTTTAGAAGATTGAAGGTTGGTGAAGAAGTACCTAGCTAGTATGCAAATTTGCATGGTTGGAGGTTTAATGAAATGGGTTGATTATTAGTCAACTCAATATATGGTAAATTTGAGAAACAACAACAACGGATTTTATGTACTTTCTTTGCATGCAATTTTTGTACTTGCCTCAAGCTCCTTTGGTCAGTGTGGTAGGTGGGCATATGCTAAAAATATCGAAGTTGGTAAATCACTAGAATTTTCGGTAGAATTAATTTTAGGGTGGGTTGGGGGGAATGTGACTGCTTCCATTCTTTAAATAAAACTATATTTTTAAGGTGGTTGGGGTGAGGGATGGGAGAGAATGTGACTGCTTCCATTCATTCATTGAATAAAACTATCAATAAAGTCTTTACACTTTACACAATCTTTGTTCTCTAGCAACTGAAATGTATCCTATTTTGGCTATTATTTTCTCCATTTCTATCTTCTCATATGTAATAATATTCTGTTAGCTGGTTTCCTTAACAAATTGTATTTGTTTTTTTGCCACTTTGGTTTGTGGGGCTTACTTTCTCTCATAGCTATTTTTTCTTATTAAATCTAATAGTACTAGCTTGATTCTCAAGGTATAATAAACCTGCAGCAAGAATAATGTTGTAATTTGGAAGGACTAAGATAATCAATCTTCGAGAAGAACAATTAAGGAGGTCCACCACCCAAGACACATGCTTCATAGGGAAGTATCAACTAGTAGAATTAGGCAGTGAAGTCAGGCTTGACAGGGAGAATAATTTTTTGACAAACAAAGCAATAGGAACATAGATGAAACTGGCCAACCTTTAGCCATCAATGAAGGGTGGAGGGGAATGACAAAGTGGGTGTGGAAACGATTCCTCAACTTTGGGGAGTTCTAGGGGATTCTTTTTAAAGAAAGGAGGATATGGTTGTAGAGTCGCTAATTGATATTTCAAAAGGCAAGAAGAGTTAGAGGAGATGAATGGGGGGTGGGATACTAGGTTGACCAAACCATGAGGAGGAAGAGGTAAAATTATAGTGTACGAAAGGAGATATGGGTGACTATGAGGAGAATGATGGAAGTGGAAAGGGGATACTGTTGTAAGGATATATAAGTTATTGATACATAAAGATATTTTTTGTAAGGGGGTTGGGTGATAGAAACAAAAAGGGCCATCATCCAAGTAGGTGTTAGAAAATGGGAGGTGAATCTACTACGCTTTCAAGAAACTACATTAATGGAGCTCATGACAAATGCAATAATGAGATGTGTGTGTGTGTGTGTGTGGGGGGGGGGGGATGATGGTTAAGTACAACACATTAATGTCTAATAATATTGAGTGAGGGAAGTGCTTTATTATTATGGAATAAGAGCAAATGGAAAGCTCGAGTGGTGTAACTTAAGTGCCCTTGTTATTTCCTATGCCATTCAATTTGGTGATGGAAGTTTGAAATAAGATGATTGATGACACTGTGATAGGAGGTTATTTGAAGATTTTTTCAGTTTAACATACTAGTGCGTATGTGATGAAGATATTTTCTTGTTGTTTTCCTTGAATCAGACCTTCATATAATTCAAAGTAGTGTCAAAGTTGAAGATCAACACTAAAAATTAAGATCATTTCAGTGGACGAGGTGGACATACCTCATACAAGTGCTCAATTGCAGGTGGACAAGCTCGTGAGGCTTGGGGTAAGGAGTCCATTATTTTCTATGTTGTACAATTTGATGATGGAAGTCTTAAGTAGGAGGATAGATAGTTGTGACGGGAGGTTAGAGTTTCTCAGCCTTGATTAGTGAACATAGTTGCGTGATGGACTGATGGTCACACTCCTATTATTTGCTGATGACATACCAGTATATATCTAATGGGGATATATGTTAAGATATTTTATAGTTGAGTTCCTTGAAATAGACCTTCATATAATTCCAAGTAGTGTTAAAGCTCAAGATCAACACTTAAAAAGTGATATCATTTTCGTGGATGAGGTGGACTATGTTGAATACTTAGCACAAGTGCAATTGTTCGTATAAAACTCTCCTTACCATATACCTAGGATTGCCATTGGGTGTTTCAAATTAGGGCAAGTTGTGTGAGATTCAGTAACTAAAAGATTTGAAAGGTGACTAGCAGGGTGACAAAAGAGACATTCATCAAAAGGGGGAAGGAAGCACTAGTCAGGAGCACAATATCAAGCATGCCCACATATTACATATTTCTTTGCAGGCTCCATTTAGTATAGGGAAGTTGAAATGGCTTCAAAAGAAATTCTAATGGGACTCAACAGAAGGTACTCATCATTTTACCTAGTTAGTTGGGAGACCATAACCTCTTTGAGAGAGTAAGGAGATCCTGCAGTGACTGACTTTAGAGTTTCCAACAAGACACAGTTTCATAAATGGATAGGGTTATTTTTGAGGACCAGATATTATAGAAGGAGGTAATCAGAAGGAAATATGCTATTGTGGAAGGGGATGGAGGACTGGAAACATTAAATTGTCATATGGATGCTATCCTTGGTGGAACAACCTAAAGGAATGAGAAGACTTCAGTGGCGTCGTTACATATATGGTAAGGGTGGTAGCAAAGTTAGCTTTTAAGGTCACTAGGGTTGTGAATGGACTGAACATGTTAAGGAGCCTCCCCAACTCATAGAATCTTGAGCCAAAATGAGATGACAGCGCAACAGATTTGAATGGCACAAGATAGGATAGTTCACTGGAACTTGAGATTTAAGAGGAATTTATAAGAATAAGAGATTGACGGATTTCAAACATTGGGAGAAATACTCTAGAAATAGAGCATTCATTCACTAGCTATCATGGAGGGGGAGGGTAAGAACTAAGAAGTGATGGTGCGTTCTTTGTAAAGTCATGCCACCACAAGCTTTTGTTGAAGGATGATTCAGTATTCCTATGGTGCCTAGAAAGGTGTGCTTTTAGTCTTGTTAGCAGCAATGGAGTAATTTTGTCAACTGAGAACACGTGTTGCATGAGGAAGAGAATTATTACATGTGTTAGCCGGTGTTCTATTGATGGTTACACAAGCAACGATGTGGATCAACTAATGCTTGCATTAAGTTTTGCTGTTCATCACACCCCTTGTTGGTTTCTTTGTGCACCAGGCCACCTTGCCCAGGTGTCCGCATGTTTGCAATGGGTTATATCGAATTGGTTTGGAGTGCAACCGATGATGCTTGGTTCCGTAAAGGACATGTTACATATTTGGGTTTTTATTAGAAAGAAGAGAAGTCGGAGAGTATAGAATGTTGCCGCCTTAGTCATCACGTGGGAGTTGTGGAAAGACAGAAATATGAACTGTTGAGGGGGTACGGAATAATTTTGCTATTTAAGAAATTGCCAATTGTTTTTAGTTAGTCTCTGGTGCACCTAGGAGGTTCCTTTTGTATAAAAGTTTGTCATTTTTTTTAGAGAATTATACTCTTGTGTAGGTTCTTCCCCTTTTGATACACTGCTTATATATAGGAGTTAACTCACATTGATGATATTATGTACCTTATTAATATATTTTTCAAAGTATCTCTGGTTTAGTTTAATTTGTTTGTATTTTAATATCAAATAGAGGACTTTTATAGTCATTGAATGCAGGTTTTGTTTGCACCTCCTAACTTATATTCTGTTCTGTAAAGGGCAATATCAGGTAATGTCAAACGAAGAAGAGACTCTTTCTATGATTCAAGAATATTTATTACTGTTATCCTTGAGTAAACCAGTCAGATTATCCCCTCACCTGTATTAGGAGATTAAAACAAAATAGACATGATAGCTACTTCTTCAGTACCAATATTTGAGGGTAATTATGTTGTTTTCTGACAATCAGTTGTGGTGCATTTGAAGTCACATTAAATGTGTTCATTTCCTGTTGCCGGTTACAGGACAGTTCTAGTTGGTTCAGATATCTACTTTGACAGAAACAACTCAATACGCACGTTGAAGGTTTGTTGGCACCCTTACAGTGACACCCATCTTGGAATTCTCTCTTCTGATTCGGTTTTCAGGTACTTATTTCTTCATTGAAAATTTAATCTAGGATTTTTGATGATACAGTTCTCAAGTGGTGTATGTTGAAAACCTGAAAAGAGTTGCTTAATCTGTGTTTTTTAGACATTTTAATAAGACTAGTCCCTCGATATGTGTGTTGCACGTGGTTCCGGAGTCATGTAGTCAAGTTGATAGTATATTGCCTGACATTGGAGTGTAGAGTTTTTGTTAAATTATATCAATATTATTCAGTTAAAAATTATACACAAACGAATGAAGTGAGCAGTTTCTGGAATGATCAGTGTTGATTGTTGAATGGTGTCTTGTTTGCCGATGTCAAGGTAATTACATATAGTCTGAACCTATAAAGATACAATCAAAGTTCAATTAGATCATGTAATTGCTTTTACTTATTTAGCTTTTATGGGGTACACTCGTGTAATTAACCGTATCTCACCTAATGCTTTCTTCTAGATGATATTCCAGGTGTATGTTCCTTTCACTCGTTTCGGTTGCTCTGTCATAACAAAAACTCTTGTTATCGACATTGAAATCCCTGTTGGAAGTGCAACATAAAGTTGACAATGTGAGAAAGCATGTTGCGGTAGATATAATTTGGTTATAAGAGAATAGACGGATTTCACAAACTTGAAACGTATAGGAGTCGATGGAATTCTAAACTAAATGAAGATTTGCTTGTTTAAATTGTTGGATACTGAACAAGAAAAAAAACCCATGCCTTTCTCTTTTAGCAAATACTATGTGCATTTCTTTAATCTTTTTCGGGAGGCAATTAGTACAAAAGAAAGTGCATCTTGCAGTACACATGAAAAGGAATTTATAAACAATAACAGAAAAGAGATATGGTGTTATATATCACCGGTACATGGTGTTCTAGTGGAAGGTTTTGTTTGGTGCATAGTGCTATATGGTTATTGAGCTCTCAATATATATGCCACTTCCACATGGGGAAATAATTGTGGGTAGAACTCTTCACGGCAAACATGTCATTCAATTGGCTTATTAAACTAGATTAATTGTCCATGATCTGCTTCTTTTGGCGAACATTTTAACGTGCACCCAAAATGGAAAGGACAGAACGAACTGAAACCTCTTTCTGTTAGTTCAAACCCTCAAATGACAATGATATATCTCTAAAATAAACAGTTCCCTAAGTTGTACAGGTAGGTTTTCTAAAACAAAAGACTTGTGGAGAACAGCATGCTGCTTTTGGTCTGCTACATGAGTCTATTTGTGGCCATCTGAAAGCTCTCTAAAATTTCTAAGTGAGATGCAATACTTCATTATATTTCTTTCAAGAAGCTAATCCTTTTGGACTTGATGAGCTGAAAAATAGGAGTATCAACAAATACCAAAGAGGACAGAACCTTATAGTTGGAAGTGAGCTGTCAGTAATTTCACCTGTCTTGTTGCTCATTAAGACAAATTGACGATGCTCTTTTCATTTGCAGTAATGCATGTTGATAGAGGTTATAACTCGGACAACTTGGATCCATTTACATGTGGAGCCCAAATGTTGGGTTCAGTAGAACCATGCTATTGCATAGAACGACACTGTTAGAATCCTAGGAATATTCCATAGCATATGTGTAAATATAGTAGGCAGCTTGATTTACTCCTAGATTTACTCTAACTTGATTTGATATTGATTTGTATTGATAATGTATTGATTTCCTTTCCTTTTGAGGACATGTATACTTAGCTATTTAAACCCCAATAGCTTGTGGGAATAACCAAGCTGAGTTCTCTCTCAAACTCTTGTCTTCTCACATGGTATCAGAGCTTTCTTTAGTGAGAAAACAAGAATATTAAGAGAACAAAATTGCTGAGAATTTTTTTTTCCAACAAAACCTCCACTGTTTTGCAACTCCGACACTCTCCAGGGGTATTGTGCATATACCAGTACCACCATTACAATCGGAATCCTCGCAGTTTGTGGTGTTTTTCAGCCACTTTTCTGGCCGATTTTTTTTTCCAGTAACTTTTCCGGCAAGACAGCAAGCAGTTCTCGAGTTTTCCAGATCTGTTCTTCAGGTTTTCCCCTAGAATTTACTTTATTTTTGAACACTTACAGATCTGTTTTTCATGTCTCTCAGATCCGATATGTTTAGCACTAAATATGTGAGTTCCACCAACACAAACCATGGCATCACCACAAAACCTTTGACAGGTAGTGCAAACTATTTATCTTGGTCCTCCGCTGTTCAATTATGGTGCAAGGGACAAGGTGTTCAGGATCATTTGGTTAAACAGGCCAAGGATATTACTGAAAATGATAGGGGCAAATGGGAGAAAATTGATGTTCAATTGTGTAGTCTGTTATGGAAATCTATTGATTCAAAGTTGATACCATTTTTCGACCATTCCAAACTTGCTTCTTAGTTTGGGAAAAGGCTCGTGGGCTTTACACAAATGACATATCCCGCTTTTATAATGTGATTTCTCGGTTGACTAACCTTAAAAAGGACTCGGATATGTCAACTTATCTTGGACAGGTTTAAGTGGTTATGGAAGAATTAAATGAGTTAATGCCTGCTACTCCAAATGTGGAAAAGCAATTAGAGCAGCGTCAGAAGATGTTTCTAGTTGTTACACTTGCTGGACTTCCATTTGATCTTGATTTAGTGCGAGATCAAATTTTGGCTTAACTGTACTGTTCCCGTTGTGGATGACCTATTTGCTCGATTGTTACGATTAGTAGCACCACCTACATCATCTAGTCATCTAGTACCACCTGCACATTCTTCTGTCCTAGCATCTCAAACTGCATTACAGATCGGAAATCGGCATGGAGGCCGGCATGGGAAACAACAACCAAGATGTGGTTATTATAACAAATTGGGTCATACCCGTGATGTGTGCTACTCTTTACATGGTAGACCAAAGAATGCTCATGTTGCTCAAACTGAATACACTGGTAATCTTACCAATCAATTGTTCTCTTTGTCCGAGGTAGAATACAATGACTTTCTTCAGTATTAGGTGAGTAAGCAGACATCTTCATCAATAGCTTCCGTTGCCCAAGTTTGTAATCTTGTTAATCCTGTTGCTTGTATCTCACAGTCTACTACACTTGGCCCTTGGGTTAGGATACCTGACCACATTTCTTCTGTAACAAATCTTTATTGTCTAATAATACTTACTCTCAGTCCCTTCCCACCGTTACATTAGCTAATGGTTCTCAAACCATGGCAGCCGGAGTCGGTCAAGCCAACCCCTTACCTTCCTTGGCTCTAAATAATGTTCTTTTTGTCCCTAGTTGTCCCTTTAGCCTCTAGTCAATAAGTCGTTTGGCTAAGGCTTTAAATTATTTCGTCTCATTACAGGAAGGATGATTGGGGAAGGGCATGAGTCAGATGAACTTTATTATCTCAATTCTCACAAATCCACTACAGTTTGTTCAATCTCAGACTTTCTTGATTTATCCCACAGATGATTGGGACACCCTAGTTTATCCAAACTTCAAAAGATGGTACCTAGCTTGTCCAAATTGTCTAAGTTAGATTGTGAGTCATGTCTATTGGGGAAGCACTCGAGCTACTTTTCCACGTAGTCCTAATAATCGTGCAGAGTCTCCTTTTCATTTAGTCATTATGATATTTGGGGTCCTAGTAGAATTAATTCTACACTGGGTTTTAAGTATTTTGTTACTTCCATTGATGATTGCTCAAGGTGCACTTGGATGTTCTTAATGAAAGATCGTTTTGAAATATTTTCCATATTTCAAACTTTTTGTGCTGAAATAAAAACCTAGTTTGGTGTTTCTATTTGCATTTTTTGTAGTGATAATGCACGTGAATATTTATCATCTCAATTTAAACAATTTATGTCTTTCCATGGAATTCTTGATCAGACATCCTTTCCTTACACTGCACAACAAAATGGGATTGCAGAGAGAAAAAATAGGCATATTGTTAAGACTGCACGCACTCTTCTCATACAAGTAAATGTTCCATTCTGATTTTGGGGGGACACAGTGCTCACCTCTTGTTATCTGATTAACCGTATGCCTTCCTATGCTATTCATAATAAGGTACCACACTCTGTTTTGTTTTCCAAGTCAACCTTATTCACTCTTCCACCACGCGTCTTTGGGAGCACATGCTTTGTCCATATACTCCAAGAAAAGACAAATTCGCTCCCCGTGCTCTTAAATGTGTCTTTCTCGGTCAAAGGGTACACAAGGGATATCGATGCTTCTCTATTGACCTCCAGCGATACCTTTGTTAGCTGATGTTACTTTTTTTGAAGGTCAGATCTACTTTTACATCCTCTTCTACTGAACAATTAGACATTTCTGACCAGTTCCATCTTTTGGTGATCCCGCCATAGTTTATCCTTCTACGTCATTGACCTCTCTACCAGTTGGATGTTAAAAATGCTTTTCTTCACGGAGATCTCGAAGATGAGGTATATATGGAGCAACCACCTGGTTTTGTTGCTCAGGGGGAGTCTAGCAACATGGTGTGCAGACTACGACGAGCACTTTATGGCCTGAAGCAGTCTCCTCGAGCATGGTTTGAGAAGTTTAGCATGGTTATTCTGGAGTTTGGCATGGTACGAAGTGAAGCTGATCATGCTGTTTTTTATCGTCACTCTGCTCTAGGTTTGTGCATGTATTTGGTAGTGTATGTTGATGACGTAGTTATCACAAGCAATGATGATGAGGGAATTACCAAATTGAAACATCACCTTTTCCAGCTCTTTCAGACTGATGATTGAGGTAGTTCTTGGGCATTGAGGTTGCTCAATCCAAATCAAGAATTGCCATTTCACAAGGGAAGTATGCACTTGATATTCTTGAAGAGACAGGGATGACGGATTGCAGGCCTATTGATTCTCCAATGGATTCAAATGTTAAGCTCCTACCAAGTAGGGGGAGCCTCTTAGCGATCCAGGAAGATATAGAAGGCTGGTAGGAAAGTTGAATATCTCATAGTGACTCAACCTGATATTACCTTCCCGGTTAGTGTCGTCAGTCCGTTCTTGAATTCTCCTTGTGATAGTCATTGGAATGCAGTTATTCACATTATTCGATACATAAAATCTGCTCTAGGGAAAGGACTTCTTCACGAAGGCTGAGGACATGAGAAAGTTGTTGGATATTCAGATGCATATTGGGCAGGGTCACCCTCTGACAGATGATCCACTTATGGATATTGTGTTCTAGTTGGGGAAAATTTGGTGTCTTGAAAAAGTAAGAAACAAAATGTGGTTGCTAGATCTAGTGTAGAAGTAGAATATCGGGCTATGGCAGTGGCAACATGTGAACTCATATGGATCAAGCAACTACTGAAGGAATTGAAACTTGGAGATACCAAAGGAATGGAACTTGTCAAGCTGCACTTCACATCGTATCGAATCCAGTATTTCACGAGAGGACCAAACACATAGAGATTGATTGTCATTTTGTTAGAGAAAAGGTACTTTCAGGAGACATAGTCACAAGGTTCGTGCAGTCAAGTTATACCAAGTCCCTAGCTGGTCCCAAAACAAGTTATATATGTAACAAGCTTGGTACATATAATTTGTATGCACCAACTTGAGGGGGAATGTTAGAATCCTAGGTATATTCTACCTATGTGTAAATATAGTAGGTAGCTTGATTTACTCCTAGATTTACTCTAGCTTGATTTGATATTGATTAGGTATTGATTTCCTTTCCTTTTTAGGACATGTGTACTTAGCTATTTAAACCACAATAGCTTGTGGGAATAATCAATCTGAGTTCACTCTCAAACTCTTGTCTTCTCACAGGCACTATCTACACTGTAGCTTCTTTTCCCCTCCCCTTCTCTCTGGGTGTGCATGTCCAAATGATCAATATTTTTGGAGCTTGTAGTTCTCAGCTTGTTGAATAGCTGTGTAGCATTTCGTTTGTTTTCCACTGGTGAGACAATTTTTTCCATTTGTTTTCTACGACTTTCTTAATATATCAGTTGCATGTTAAATCACTTGCCGATTGGAGAATTATGTTTTATTTCTACTTATTGACAAATTATATTGTGCTATATTTACTTGTGTATTACTTTGTGTTCAGGGTTTTTGATTTGTCTTCGGCCCTTGGCCAGCCAGAGCAGGAGTATTATCTACAGCCCGTGGAGCCTGGCAGTTCGCACAATGCTACAGCAATCTGCCCTGTCGATTTTTCTTTTGGGGGTGATCATATGTGGGACAGGTTCACTGTAAGTTATATTCTTATTTTTGCAACTGGTAACAGTTTATTTGTATATATAAATCATGATCAAAACAGTACATGGGTTGTACTAAAATCATATATTCAAGAGAGCTTACAAAATTCTACTGTCCTATGATTAAATTGAATCTAAAACATCAATCATGGAAGCAGTTCCATTTTAGGATATCTGATTACACAAAAAACGTAGGATGAAGACTGAATTCAGCTTGATTTTCTGCATCTTATTCTCCACATTCTTAAAACATCTAGAGTTTCTCTCCTTCCAGATTGTCCACCAGATGCAAGCAGGGACAGTTCTCCATCTACTTCTGTCTTTTGCTTGCACCTACTTCCTGCCAGCTCTTGAGTGCCTCTGAAACCTTACCAGGCATAGTCCAAGACATTCCTTAAGGTTTAAAAATATTCTCCAAATCTGTCCTGTAACCTTGCAATGTAGAAATAGAGGATTAACTGTCTCTGCCTTTTCCCCACAGAAGAAACATCTGGAGCATAAATGGTTCCCTCTTCTCATCAAATTGTCCTGTCTAAGGACTGTTTCCTTCGCCAAAACCCACGCAAAACAAGCTACTTTGTGTCGTATTTTAGTTTTCCAAATGAGCTTTCAAGGCCAGTAGTTGATTTGTTGATTGGAATGGTTCATCATTATGTAAAGTTTCCAAGTTAATAAAAAAAGTTCATCATTCTGTAAGCTGCACTAACTTTGAAGGAACCATTGTTACTGCCCAGCCACCATAACACATCTTCTCCTATCTGAAGCTCACTAACTACTTCAATTGTGCAAAAAAATTGAGCCATTCTTAGTTTACTCCCTTTGTCCCAATTTATGTGGCACTTTTTGTTTTTCGAGAGTCAAATAGTTTAAGTTTGACCGGGAATTTGCGCATGAAATCTTCAATTTTTTTGAAATGAAATTTCTATATTTGTAAACTAAGTAAAAAATACTATAAGTCACAACAATTGATAATTAAAAATGTTTAAAAGATCTATGAAAAATTTACGGTCAAAGTTAGACTTGTTTGAATCTCGAAATCCGAAAAGTGTCACATAAAATGGGACGGAGGGAGTAATTTTTTACCACCTTTCCGTTATATCATAGACATAGTGCTTATAAGCTCAGGTATACTGTGTTGATGCCCTGTTGACAAACTTTGGGGACTTAAAAGAATAGACTTCATCAGTGAATCATGATCTTTTCACTATGTGAATATATTGAATGATAAAAATTAAAATAAATGGCATGGTAATAGTTTATGAATCGTAGCTGCATTGATATGTTTTGTGATAACAATATATGGAACTAGTGTATCACTATATAGAGTAAGCAGATTTAATGTCTATTTTCTAAAATCCATCTCATGGCAGTGGTGGTTATGATCAAGTGGTTTTACCATCATTAGCTTTGTATGTGAAAGTTGAGTAATTATATTATTTTATGCAGGTTTTCGTCTTGTTTAGTGATGGCTCAGTTTACATCCTATGTCCTGTTGTTCCATTTGGAAGGTAATTTGCCAGAGATCATAATGCTGCTAGTCTTGAGGTTTTGTTAGGAGATGCTTATGAACAGAAATTTAAATATGATGGTTGTGATATGAATTTTTTTAAGGTCTTTACTTCTATTAGCTGACAAAAAGACTATCTTTTTCCATAATGCTTCTGGCATTTTCTTTTTTTTGCTCACTTGTAAACTTGATCAACTTATAGTTTAATTTCCTAATTTTTTGATACTCGTGTGTGTGTATATAAGAGATCTCATAGACTATTACCTTTCCTAAGAGCAATTATCCATCCTCCCATGTGTCTCATTTTCATATTCTCCTCAAGACTTCTAATTTGCATATGTTTCTCCTTATGCCCTATGTTGGTTTTTTTGGCCCGTGCAAGTGGCAGGTCGTAATACTTCACTTAATCTCACCAAAGTAGCTGCTTTCTATTGGAACAGTGTGTACAAATGGGAATCTGTACTGGAGTTATATAGTGATGCTCACATATTTGGTCTGAAATCAGCGAATTCAAAAGCTGTGAAAAACTCAAATTTGGCAATCTCTTGGTTGGGAGCAACATTTCCTGAACTAACTCGGAAAGAAGTTCATGCAGAAAATGCTGCTGTTCTTAGAGCTCAACCTTATGCTTTATTTGATGCTTCAGTCTCATTACAGGTACACTTTTAACTTACGGTGCTTATTTTCTTGATTTTGTTTTCATTAATTCTTTTCTTCTTTCTCTTGTTAGACGATGCCACATGTGAATATTCATGAATGTGAACTGTCAGATTGTTGAAAATTGAAATACTGTGCAGCACATTGTCCTTTCTTACAGGGGAAACAAACTATTTGATTTTAACTTTATGTTCACGGAATGAATTCTATTTGTAGAATTTGAGAAAGAAGAGAAGACTTTTATGTCTTTCAATATATTTTTATGTTCCATGAGAAGGGGTATTTATACAAGCGAATCTTGACTTAATTAAGAAAAGACAATCAATTACAACAAAAGAAAAAATTGTTCTTTTAATTACACCAGGAAAAGGAAAAATAAAGTCTCCTAAAATCATACTAATTAATTAACACAATCAACATCTCCTAAGATGGAGCAAAGATGTCGCACGTTCGAACTTGGAAACTTAAGTATTAAAAGTCCCTTTGTTGGGAACTGGTATTCCTCAGCATTAAGGGCTATGCTGGCCACCTCCAAAAAGTTGTTACAAGAGAAAAGAAAAGACATAAATACTTACAAAGATCCTATAAAATTCAGTAGCTGGATCTCCTATTCTTTACACCAATAAAGAAGTGATTGCTTTCTACTTAATCTTTTGTATAGTACACTCCTTCCCTTAAAAAAATCTTGAGAAAATAGTCGAATGCCCCCTCAACCTGTTATTGAATTTCCAGCTACACACTTATGCTTTACGGGAGGCCTATTACCCCCTAGACTATTTTAAAACGGAATAATTACACGCCTTAGATGCTGACATGGCACAGAGAGTGTCCTCACTCTCTTGGAGGCATGTGGAAGTCAAAAGAATTGGGGGTGCATAGTATTCGAAAGTTTGCCACATCTAATATATGTAACTAGTTGCCTGTACTGCTCACCTCAATTCTTCAAATGTTGAGTTTGGTGCTTATTGACCCATGACAGGCTCTTCTAAAGGCTTACAAAACTACTCTTCTAGTCCTAAAGGGATTTATGTCGGAATAGCCAATGGCTCTCTAACCACTGCCTTTGGAACAGATTCGGTTGTCTGTACACCTGATAGGCTGATATTACCACCCATTCTTCATATACCGTAATTTCCTAAAAATCTATTACTCCCTGTCCCAATGAATATTGCTTAGAGATTTGTGGGTACATAGCATTTGAAAGTTATGTCCTAACAAGTGAATTATCGGAATCCTATAGACCATTATCAAATGCAGTAGGTTGGTTCTGCTCTCCATTAATATAACCAAAGCAATTTTCTAAATTTAATATAGAGCAAACAAGACCTTGATTAAGCACGATACGCCCCATATGATTTCATAACATTGGTTTTTGTAAGAGAATTATTATCTATTGCTTTGTGTCCCCCACAGAAGAAGAAAAACCAAAGAAAATCGCTGGATAGATCAGTCTCATCAGAAAACTAGCTCTGCTTTGATGGAACCCTAACTCTGGTTATCAGAAAAATCTGAAACTTGGTGGGTAGGCTTGAAATTAACAAGACGCAAGATAATCTCTAAAACATTTGGGAGAAGCCATTTGGTGACCCCCCCTCCCTTTTTTATGTTTTTGTTTTTGTTTTTTGCTGGGAGGGAGAAAAACTCACCTCAAAAGGCAGCAAGGACTCTGATACCATGTTGAATTTGAGTAAGAAGAAAAGGCTTCTTGTATTTCAGTATATCATATCATTGTATGAGAAGGGTATTTATGTAAATGAATCCTAACTAATTACGGAAAGAAGTCAAATTCAATAAAAGAAAATATTCTATTCCTATAATTACGCTAGGAAAAGGAAAAATAAAGTTCCCTAAAGTTGTGCTAATTAATTAACACTATCAAAGCTATTTTTTTCAATATTATTGTTGTGTTTACCATGCATGTAGATATAGCAGTCACTAGATGGACTTCATCGGGCACCATTTACCTTGAACTTCTTCACAAACCAACATTAATTTGAGTTTCAGAATATGAAGGAAGAAGGCTTCTATGTGCCTGTCCCCTTTTTTAAATTGGGATAAATGATGATAGTAACATGGCAGTATTAAATGTTGCAAGTTGTAATATTGTTAAAAAACAGTAGATTTATTGATATTGATGCATGTAGGAGAAGAGGACAAAATAGTTGTCTACCCTTCAGTTGAACATACACCGGAGAAAAATATATTGGCATTGGTTTCCAACTGGATCGCGCTAGAAAGAAGCAAGATACAGTAGAAAGTCTTTCCCGTCAGTCCTTAATACCTAGTGCATTGAATTTTTTGACTAACACCTTGTTTTGTTGGATGAGATGCTCTTATTCTGTCTTAGTTACTAGTGTATTGGTGAAGGAGTCCAGACTTGGACAAGTTTTAGAAACTTTAGACTACAAGTTGTGGTGGAAAACATGGTGAAACCAATTGAGACTTATTTCAACAGAAATAACTATATTTTCTCTTCCATGCATCTCCTCAGAAAGAAATCCGCTGAACTTCCATTTCTGTGTGCAGAGGGGCCTCATTCCAGTTCTCTTTCTTATCCTTTTTATGCTGAAACAAATACCACTATAAGCTTGATTAGATGAGCACTGCATTCTCCTTTTTTCTGTTTCTTGAAGGGAGAAAGTGTACGTGAAATTGCAATTTTACATGGTGACATCTAAGTTTAGCTGCACTGCTATTCTTGTTTCTCTTTATGAAGGAAACGAGGTTATTTTCAGTCATTACAAAACACTTTTGTGTGCTGGTTTATGTTTTGGTTATATTATGGAGCTGTTTTCCAGAAGAGATAGCTTGCTTGATTCTCTTTCCAACTATGTAACACCTTATGTTGTAACACTGGCTTCACTTGCAGGGACCTTTACGTAAAGTAAGTCATGGTGTTGAAGATGACTCAGTTCATCCTCCAGTTTGTGAAGGGCGTGCTGTCAGTTTTCTTTATGATTTAGTTAGCAAAGATTCTATCCTAGTAACTGCTTGGAGTAGGGGGAAGTTGCAGATAGATGCTTTAGCTGATGAAGTACAGCCTGTCTGGAAGGTTGGTAGTCCACCTCGGGTATGTCTGGATTCAACTGATAGTATAGTTGGCCTTGCAATGATTTGCGAGTCATTGTCAAGTGACACCTTCATTTTGAAGCTTGATCTGCCACCAGATCATACTTTATGGTTGGGGCATCCACCTCCTCTTTTGAGGTTGGCTATTGTGGATTTAGCTCTGCCCAGAAGAAGCAGTTCTGTTTTATCAATGTTTGTTGATCCCATTATTTCAGAAAGAATATATTGCCTTCATGAAGGAGGAGTTGATTCAGTGGTGTTGCACTTTTTGCCTTTCACTAATCAGACCCGTGGCAAAGAAGACATGATGAGAAGTCCCTCTGTGCATCCTGTTCTTAGCACTTTCCAAGGAGAAGCATCCTCAGCCACCCCACTTTCTGGTTTCTTGGCTCTATCAGATTCTTTTGGAGATTCATGGATTGTGGGTCTTACCCCTTCTAATGAGTGTATAGTGGTTGAGATGGAGACGTGGAATACACTTCTTCCCCCAATTATTGATAAGGTTGACAAACTCATAGGTGCAGAAGTGCCAAAAGATACAGATTCTACTATCATAAGCAAAGAGCTCCTTGCTGGGCCCAGGGTAGTTCTTTTGCCCCCTTCATCACCTCATTTGCGCTCAGTTGCTGCGGATTCAATTGAAGGCCGATCAACCCTTCATCAATATTTCAAGCTTTTTCATGAAAACTATGTGGAATATGCCCACAAGGTAACATTCTGCTGTTTGTACGCTATAATTCTGATTTGAGATGTGACTTTTTCCTGTTGGGCTCTCTCTCTTTTTTGCTAGTCTTATAATCTAAAAGTCTTCATAAATCCCCCTCGGAGGGGACAAGGGGTGTGCCTTATTTTATCTACTAGTGAAAGTTTTGGTGGCAATATTCTTTTATGACATACTCCCTCTGTTCCATTTTATATGAGGTAGTTGACTCGGTATGGAGTTTAAGAAAGAAACGAAGACTTTTAAAACTTATGATCTAAAATGAATGATAGAAATTTATGTGGCTATAAATCATTTCATTAAGGGTAAAATAGACATTTTAAAGTTAAATTATAACTTAATATAGAAATGTGTCATTCTTTTTGGGATTGACTAAAAAGGAAATTAAGTCACATAAAGACAAAGGGAGTGATGCTTTCTGTCATTTTTAAAATTGCTTAACCATGTACCTCCTGTAACATGTCTGGTCCAAAATTTCTCTAAAATTATCCATTTCTTTTCATACATTGGAGTGGCTTTTTGTAGTTCAACTGCCATATCTACCATGTATTTCGTAGTTCTAGAATGTTCATCATGCTATATTTTTTACAGTTACGGGAAGAGTAGAGAAAGAAATTCCTCTCTAGATTTCTGGCAGTACACCATTTCCAACCAACTTTAGTCCCAAAAAACATCTTTAAATCCACCACCTCACGTCAATCTACACCTTTTCACATCCTTTTTAGCAACTTTTGGCAACTCAATTTGATCGTAGTAACATAAACTTGGTATGCGAAGATGAGACTGGAATAATACTCTAAAGTTAATAAAGCAAAGGAAAACTTCCTTTGTTACTGGATTGAAGACTTCCCAAACAATAGACCACGGGAAAGCTGTCATGGTTCAAACTCACTTGGAGTGGCAAAGATAATTTATGAGTAGGATGATGATTGATAGACAAAATCTAGAGTGGATCCGCAATGTCTTAAAACTAGCTTCTGAAGGTGTTGGTTGAGAGGATTATGATGGGAGAGTGATTCATAGACAGGAAGAGGCTTTCTCTCAAGTAGCATTATCCGACTATCACATACAGTTGGAACAGAGCTGCACCAAAACATGTCTATCAGCTTGGTGGCCTTTTCCGCATCACTGAAGGATAAAATTGCTTTCCACACTTTATGAAAAATAGGGATTTCTGAGTTTGGATATTGCAGAACTGCCCTTTCAGATAGGCAAGAAATAGAGAAAGAAAATCGAGAAAGGGATCCCGCTGACCATTAACATAGAGGTAGGAAATTAGAGCTTCAATATTTAAATTTGGGATGGATTCACAATAGGAGCGAGAAAAATTCCTTATACCAAAAAAAGAGAGAGCGAGAAAAAGCATTGTCTGAAATAGACAATGGCCCAACTCTGTTCTCTGGATGTCGTCCTATGGCCAGCTTTGGAGAAGTTGGAATTCCCAAATAAATATAGTTGTCGGAACTAAGAAAATGCTGGCCTAAGGTATGCTTGCTAACTCTTAAATTTCATACCAATGGAAGCAGGGATGGACCAACCCCTTTTTGTTCTTGTGAGAAATATAGACTAGAATATTATTGAATTGTGTATCTAAATTGTTATATAAAGACCCTATTTATAGACACTACATTAGAATCCTTTTCCAACTAAGATTCCTATTCCTATTCCTATTCTAACAGTCCCCATCAAGATGGTGCATACAAATCATATGTACCTATCTTGTTACAAATGTTACTAATACGAGGACCGGTGAGAGACTTGATGAAGATATCTGCAAGTTGATCATTTGACTTAACAAATTTTGTAACAATGTCTCCTGAGAGTATCTTTTCTCTGACAAAGTGACGGTCAATCTCAATATGCTTAGTCCTTTCATGAAACACATGATTTGATGCGATATGAAGGGCTGCTTGATTATCACACACAAGTTCCATTTGATCGATTCGCCAAATTTTAGGTCTCTCAACAACTGTTTCATCCAAACTAGCTCACAAGTTGCAGCAGCCATTGCTGGATATTCTGATTCTGCCCTAGATCGAGCAACCACACTCTGTTTCTTACTCTTCCACAACACCAAATTACCTCCTACTAAAACACAATATCTGAATGTTGAACGTCTATATTAGGATGATTCTGCCCAATCAGCGTCTTTATATCCAGTGATTTGCTCATGGCCTTGATCCTCTCCTTTACCAGGAGCTGACTTTATATATCCCAGAATGCGAACAACTGCATCCCAATGACTATCACAAGGGAAAGTCATAAACTGACTTACAACACTCACAGAAAAAGAGATGTCAGGTCTAGTTACTGGGAGATAATTCAACTTTCCAACCAGCCATCTATACCTTTTAGGATTACTAAGTGGCTCCCCCGTCCGAGAAGGAGTTTAACATTTGGATCCGTAGGAGTGTCAATAGGTTTACATCCTTCAAAGACCTATCTGAATTTATAGAATTAACGCAGAATCTCGTCTAACAACCACAATATGCACCACTTAGAATTTTCTTTTAAGCAAAACAAAAGGTGATCTACTATTAAGCTAAGCAAAAGGTGATCTACTATGTAGTCTTCTTGACATGACATATCAAGTCAAGAGGGCGAGGCTCCCACCAATGGGGGGAAAGGGGAGTGGGTAGGCGGGCTCCTTTCACTTGACTGGTCTCCTCAAGAATGTTTAGGGCATACTTGCGTTGAGAAATAACAATACCTAATCTAGATTGAGCAACCTCAATATCTAGAAAGTACTTCAATCTGCCAAGGTCTTTAGTCTAGAAATGCTTAAAGAGATGTTGCTTTAAATTGGTGATACCATCTTGATCATTACAATGATAACAATATCATTAATGTAAACAATCAAATAGATACACAGATTTGGTGCAGAATGCCAATCAAACACAAAGTGATCAGCTCCACTTCGAGTCATGCCAAATTGCTCAACTACTGTGTTGAACTTTCCAAACCAGGCTTGAGGAGACTATTTTAGACCATAGAGGGACCTACATACAAGGCTACTAGACTCCCCCTGAGCAACAAAACCAGGTGGTTGCTCTATATAGACTTCTTCCTCAAGATCACCATGCAGAAAAACATTCTTAATGTCCAACTGCTAAAGAGGCCAATGCTGAAGACAACCATAGATAGAAAAAGACGGAGATATGCTATTTTAGCCACACGAGCAATAGACTGAGAAACCTCAATATCTAGAAAATACTTCAATCTACCAAGGTCTTTAGTCTGGAAATGCTTAAAGAGATGTTGCTTCAAATTGGTGATACCATCTTGATCATTATAGTGATAACAATATCATTAACGTAAACAACCAAATAGATACATAGATTTGGTGCAGAATGCCAATAAAACACAAAGTGATCAGCTCCACTTCGAGTCATGCCAAACTGCTAAATTACTGTGCTGAACTTTCCAAACTAGGCTCGAGGAGACTATTTTAGACCATAGAGGGACTACATACAAGGCTACTAGACTCCCCCTGAGCAACAAAACTAGGTGATTGCTCTTTATAGACTTCTTCCTCAAGATGACCATGCAGAAAAACATTCTTAATGTCCAACTGTTAAAGAGGCCAATGCTGAAGATAACCATAGATAGAAAAAGACGGACATATGCTATTTTAGCCACACGAGCAAAAAGTGTAATTGTAATCTAGCCCAAATATCTGAGTATACCCTTTAGCAACAAGACGAGCTTTAAGTCGATCAACTTGACCATCTGGACCAATTTCGACTGCATAAACCCAATGGCAACCAACAGTAGATTTAACTACAGGAAAAGAGACTAGTTCCCAAGTATCACTCTTATGCAAAGCAGGCATCTCATCAACCATAGCTTGCCTCCATCTAGAATGAGAAAGTGCTTCACCAGTAGTCTTAGGAATAGAAATAAAGGACATAGACGATACAAAGGCATAATGGAGGGATGATAGACGATGATAACTCAAGAAAGTATAATGTGGGTTAGCATTTCAAGTGGATTGTATACCTTTTTGAAGTTCAAGCGGTTGGCTCGGAGGAGGCAAGTCCGCAGTAGGAGCAGGGTCCGACGCATGACATGAATCATCTGGGACTATTGCTGGACATGGACAACGATGATAAGTCAGGAGTGATGGCACTACAATGGGAGATGTAGAAGTAATCGTAGATTTCTCAAAAGTCGGTACAAGTAAAACCTAAGGTATGGGTAAGACTTTAGATACATCAAGAATGATTAGAAGATGTACAGTAAGGATTATATTCAAAGAATGTGACATTGGCGGACATAAGGTATCGATGAAGATCATGTGAATAACAATGATACCCTTTTTGAACTTGAGAGCAACCAATTGAGGCACGAGGGGCTAATTTATCTTTTCCTGGAGCTAAGTTATGAACAAAACAAGTTATGAACAAAACAGTGCTCCCAAAGACACTAGGGGGGGATAGAGTAGATATGTGATTGAGGAAATAGTATGGAATGTGGAACCTGATTCTGAATAGAGGATAAGGACATTCTATTTATTAAATAACAAGACGTAAGGACTGCATCTCCCCAAAAATGTAGCGGAAGATGGGATTCAAGGAGAAGGGTACGAGCCGTCTCAATGAGATGCCTATTCTTCCTCTCTGCTACACCGTTCTGTTGAGGGGTGTATGGACAAGTAGTCCGGTGAATAATGCCTCAGTGAGTCATAAACTCTTGAAATTGGGAGGATAAGTATTTAAAGGCATTATCACTATGAAAAGTACAAATAGAAACACCAAACTGATTTTGTATTTCAGCAAAGAAACTTTTGAATATAGAAAATAACTCAGAACGATCGTTCATTAAGAAAACCCAAGTGCATATTGAATAATCATCAATGAAACTAAGAAAATAACGAAATCCTAAGGTTAAACTGACTCTACTAGGACCCCAAATATCAGAATAAACTAATGAAAAAATATAGAGAAAATGGTCTAAAACCCCTCCAACCTATACCCGAAATCCCAACTACACATTCCAACTTTACGGATGTCCTATTACCCCCCTAAACTTCATATTTCCTTATTTTATACGCACTTAAACGCTGACCTGTCATAGGAGGTGAGAACACCTCCTCTAGGTGCATCAGAAGGTAATTTTGACGAAAAATTACTCCTTCTCCAATGGTCATCTTCCCCACCTTTAAATAAACCATTATTTCTTCTCCCCACCATTAACCCTTGTTTTTTTTTTATAAAAAAATCACAATTTTCTCTCAATATTAAGTAAGGTTTAGTTGTTAATGTTCATTTCTACTTCAAATTTTGAATTTAAGGGTTTGAAAATTGCTCTAATTTCTTATTTAGGTCTCTAATTTGAATTTTGAATTTTCTCGAAATTCATCAAAAATGGCATATGAAAACTTGAATAAGCTTTCTAATGGAGAAGGACTGAATGACAAATGGCAAATTCACCAAAAATGCATTGCTAATGGGGAAGGATTGAAAATGAGAAAGGAGGATTTTTTTTTTTGTTCTTTTACGTTTTAGGAAATGGGAGAAAAAAGAAGAAATTGGAGTTGAATAAGCTTTCTAATGGTGAAGGATTGAATGGCAAATGGCAAATTCACCAAAAATGCATTGCTAATGGAGAAGGATTGAAAATGAGAAAGAAGGATATTTTTTTTTTTTGGTTCTTTTACGTTTTAGGAAATGGGAGAAAAAAGAAGAAATTGAAGTTGAATAAGCTTTCTAATGGTGAAGGATTGAATGGCAAATGGCAAATTCACCAAAAGTGCATTGCTAATGGAGAAGGATTGAAAATGAGAAAGGAGGATTTTTTTTTTGGGTTCTTTTACGTTTTAGGAAATGGGAGAAAAAAAAAGAAATTGGAGTTGAAGAAGCGGGACCCAGCGCGTGGAATCACACGTACCTAATTATTTGGTTTTGTGTTCAGATCAGCGTTTAAGTGTGTAGAAAATAGGGAAATATTAAGTTTAGGGGGGGTAATAGGACACCCGTGAAGTTGGAGTGTGTAGTTGGGATTTCGGGTATAGATTGACGGGGTTTTAGACCATTTTCTCAAAAATATACTCTAAACGACCCTCACTACTATGTGAAAATGCAGCACGAGTGTGTTTCCCAAGTTGACACGACTCACAATCTAATGTGGATAAACTAGACAAACTAGGCACCATCTTTTGTTGCTTGGATAAACTCGGATGTCCAAAAAATTTGTGGATTAGGTCTGGAGGATCTGTAATAGAGCATGCTATGAAGGAATTTGAAGAGGTGAGATAGTAAAGGCCTTGTGATTCATGTCCTGTGCCAATCATTTGTCCCGTATTGTACTCCTGCATGAGAAATTTATCAAAAAATGTTATGCTACAACGTAGGGCATGTGTCAAATGACTAATAGATGTCAGATTAAAAGGGAGAACCAGGGGCATAAAGAACAAAATCTAGAGTGACAAAAGATAGGGGTTTGGCTTTTCCAACCCCTTTTGGTTTTGTTTGGATCCCATTGGCTAAAGCGATAGGAGGAAGAGATTGTGAATAAACAATACTAGACCAAAGTGATTTGTTACTAGAAATATGATTAGAAGTGCCTGAGTCCATTACCCATGATCCAAGTGTACTAGACTGTGAAACACAAGCAAAATAATTACCTGCATCCTAAACATTAGGTTGCTCAGCAACCGAAGCTACTTGCAGAGGTGTTTTCTGACTTGCTCGATACGGAAGGAACTCATCATATTTTGTTTGAGTAATAAGAGCACTATTGGATGGTTGATTAGGCAGGCTGAGCAACAGACGGTACTTGTGGAGATATTTCGAAGGAATTCATTATATTCCTCTAGAGCAAAATAGGATCATAGCTGGGTGGTGGACCATGCAAAGTATAACATATGTCACGAGTGTCCAAGTTTATGACAATAACTACACTTGGATCGAGGTTTCCCAAAACGTCGTCCTCTCCAATTGTCCATAGGCTTATATGTTTGTTTTTCTATAGTTTGAGATGCAAGAATAGATGAGTCAATAGTGGGTGATGAATTACTTTGTGACTAGGAGGCACAACAAGATGAAGTAGACGAGAGAATAATTCATCAATTGTACGAACCGTAGGACTGGATAGAATCTGGTCACACACATAATTATGTTCAGTAGGAAGTCCAGCAAGTGTAAGAACTAGAAATAATGTCTATCTATGCTCTTGTTTCTTTTCCACGTTTGTAGTGACTGGCATCAAGGTTTCAAATTCCTCCATCACTGCCTGTGTACCTGTCCCAAGTAAGTAGACATGTTGGATTCTTGTTTCTTTAAGTTGGTTTATCTGAGATATCACATCATAGAATTGAGATATGTCAGTGTATAAAGCACGTGCTTTTTCCCAAACTGAATAACACGTCTGGAATGGGCAAAACAAGGGCATCAACTTTGAATCAATAGAGCGCCATTGTGCTTTGGCTTTTGCATCCTCATCACTAGACTATCTTTTCATCTACCACACAACCATTGTTTGTTAAGTGATCTTGAACACCTTGACCCTTGCACCACAACTCAACTAATGAAGCTTAATCTAAATAGTTTGAACTTCCTATTAATGGTTCTAAAGTGATTACAGGGCTTGAACTTCCAATCCCCATATTTTTGGAGCCAAAAACATCACAACCAAAGACATTTTTTCAAAATTTAACTTGAAAATAGTAAGAAACCTCTGGAAACTGCCGGAATCTGCCTACAGTGCTTGAAAACTGCCTGGAAATTCTGATTTTGCCGGGAACTTGCCGGAAACTGCCTGGAAATTGCCGGAATCCTAATTCCAGCGATCGGATCTGGAAAAAACTGGATGGGTTTGGATCGGTAATACTGGGTGATCCCAACAGAGAAAAAAATAGTTCAAAAATAATTACCGGAGCAGCCCTCATGCGCCGGCGCGTTATCTGGATATCGCCGTAAAACTTCCACTTTCGAACGGCACATGAGAGTGCGTGAGGGGTTGTTTTCTGGTGGTTCCGGCTGGGGTTTGGTCGCCTGAGCTTCTCGAGCTTCTTGATGGTGTTGGTTTTCGCACAATACCTTCAGCATGAAAGATGACACAGATCAGCCGTAAGTTTTGGCAAGCGGCGGCCTGGCGGCGCGGCGAGCGGGCGGCGGAGGAGGCGCGGGCGCCTAAAGGCGTCAAAGCGCGGCAGGCGCGCGCGGAATGGTGGAAACGCAATTTTGCATTTTTTTTTTTTTTTTTTTTTTTTTTTAATTAATTTTTTTTTTTAAATTTTAAAATTTTTTTTTTTTTTTTTTTTTTATTTTTTTCTTATTTTTGCGACTGATGTCACTGGAAACGACTGAACAAAAGAACTGAGAACTGAAAAAGCTGAGACTGAGACTGGCTGCTCTGAGTTCGAAGGAAGTGCGGAAGTCGCAGTCGCACTGCTGCTCTGCTGCGTTCGCTGCTGCTGCTGCTGCTGCAAGTTCGAAGGAAAAAAAGTCGTCGCTGCTGCTGCTGCTGCTGCTGTGCTGCTGCATTGACTGCTGCTCTCTTGTTCTCTTCTCTACTCTTCTCTTTCTTCTCTTCTCTTTCTTCTCTTCTCTTCTTTCTCTCTCTCTTCTCTCTCTCTTCTCTTTTCTTTCTCTCTGTTTTTAGTACTCTCTCAGTCCCTCTGTTTTTTTTATGAAGAAGTCTAATTTCTGAAGAAGAACCACCACTGCCCCCTGCACTGCCTGCTTAAAAAAAAAAAAAAAAAAAAAAAAAATATATTATTTTTAATTAAAATCTTATCCTCTTTCTTCTTATGTTTTGAATTTTTTGAAATTGAAATATTTGCTAATATATATTATGATATTAGATATTTATATATATATATATATATTTAATTTTTTTTTTTTTTTAATTAATTGGCGCGGCGAAAAAAAAAGCGCGCCACGCCCTCGCCGCCGGGGGTGCGGAAGGCCTAGCCTTGTCGCCTTTTGTCGCCTCTCGCCGTCCAAAACACTGGCCGTAACCATCACCAAAATCTGACATGGTGACTTGAAGTTTCTCACCAATGCTCTGATATCATATGAGATATATAGACTAGAATATTATTGAATTGTGTATCTAAATTGTTACATAAAGACGCTATTTATAGACACTACATTAGAATCCTTTTCCAACAAGGATTCCTATTCCTATTCTAACAGTTCTTAACAGAATGACGGAAATAGCACTGATGAGCTGGAAAGATGAGTAATGGACCAGATCACAATAGAGCCACCCACTTATTTACCTCATATCTTCTGCAGATTTTCAATTTCTTCTACTTCTGGGTATTGATTCAATGGAATTCAGTTGTGCAATTTGATTGATTTAAAACATTATTCTGCAAATAGTCTTCTGTTCCTAAATGACACAAGCAGACCATCTTGTGGCCAGGATGGGGTTCTTTCCGTAGATGATCAGATGCATATGTTGGATGCTACTTCATTTCTGTGGAGCATATTGCATAGATATTTCTATATGCCTTGTAAATGGAGTTCCCACCCCTCCATTTCATAATATGCAATTTACTTATTAAAAAAGATTGAGTGGAAGCCATTTTTATATAAATTTTTAGCAGTTTTCTTGTAATGATGGTGTTGTTAGATCACCTATCATCTGAGGATGTTTTTCAAATTTCAACTGTGCATTGCTTTGCACGGAAGAAGAATTTAATCCTTTCGTTCTATGCCCTCTTCCTCCTCATTTCTCACTTGGGTCAGAATCAAAAGAAAATCTTTATTTTTCTTTCTTTTATCTGTTCTTTTGACAGTAGAGTGGTCTCTTCATGTTATGACTAACGGTACTTTTGTTCTGTTATCAGGTGTACTTTGAGCTTCAACATCATGCACCTCATGTAAAAAAGATCATCGATGATCAGCATTCTCAATTATGTAAAGCACAGCAAAAGATTTTGGAAGTTGAAAGGAAAGAGGAAAAGATCGAGGATCGTGTTGAGCATGCAGTTCGGTTTCACGGTGAGCTAGAAGAGCGCTTGCAAAGCCTGAGACACCTGCCGGCAGCACATAAGAGATCTCTATCTAAAGCTGAACGAGAGTTTAAGTCTGAACTTGGTAATATGCTCATCGAATGCCAATGCTTGATGTAGTTTTATTTTGGTTTGTTGTGAACGCTAGCTCATCATGGTGTAGAAACTGATATAATGCACGTACATATGTCTAGTCTTTTGCATTTTGCCAACAGACTATTTTCACCACCTCTCTGGATGCTCTAGAAGCCAACCCCTAATGGAGACTGGCCTGTAAGCTCTAACAATGGCCAATGAGTTATTTGTACGTCTCTGATAGTTCCACCAAATTTCTTGTTTACACACCTTGTGAGGGGCTTCAGGGTGGGGGTTCCCTTTACCCACCTTAATTTGAAAATTCCTAAGCTAATACCCAACGATTTGGAAACATGAGAGACGTATGTTTCCAACTCTTTGATCGTGTTAAGAGCCTCAAATTTTAAAAATAAACTGAGGCATAATCAACTGTCCAGATCAATTTCAAATGATCCAACAGTTAATCTTTTTAATTCTATGATTTTTTTCTTTCTCCTTTTTTGAGTTTTTCATTCCCAGCACCTCCTCCTTCTCCACCTCCATCAAAACCACCACCGCCACCACTGGCAACACCCTTTGTTCTCGACCACCACACTGCTTTCAAGACCTCAACAATCCCACCTCAAACCAGTCTAGTGGAGTTGCTGGGGTCAGAGATGTTTGACAGCATTTATGGTGGTCATGTCTTTTTTCTTTTGTGTCGAGCTGACGCCAGATTGGTGGGTAGAGAGAGAAAATGTGAGTTGAGTAAAGAGAACATTGAGTTTGTGGGGGATGGGGGTGGATTAAGGGGGGTGGTTAAAGTTGAAAATCGGTGGTTGTGTGAGGAGCTGTATAGATTTTTTTAATGGCTGAATGGGATGTTTTTACTAGAATTGAGGGTGTACAGACAGATTGCAACTGGTGTTTTTCTTTTTCTTGTGGGTGGGATCTGAAAGGAAGCGAGTGTTCTTATGTTGAAACAAATGGGGCGGGCGGTCCGTAATGAATGGTCAAATAGTGTCTTACTGTATGAGTGGCGTGTAATAGTCATCCTGAGATAAAGTGGTCTGACGGGGGTGTTAGCTACATAATTTTGTTTATATGGATAGTAAAAGGAATCTTATTCTTTTAGGGTTTAAACAGGAAATAGGTGTAAGCTTGGGTGGAAAAGTATGTATTGACTATTAATTTTTTTCTGGCTTTAACCTTTGCGTATGGAACTGAACATTATGTTTTTACGTAACGCAGACAGATTTAGGGGAGTGGAGTTGGATGCTCTACGCTCTTCTATTGAAGCAGTAAATGCCAGGTTGAAAAGATACACACATTCTCTACAGGCCAACCGATCAAATGAAGAGCGACAAGTATCAGTGAGGAGAATAAGGCATGTCGAAGAAAATGAAATGTCACTGCTTAAAGCATCACTTGAAAAGCTGTCAGTCGTGAACAGTGAAAATGCAAAGAAGGTTAAAGTAGTTGAATCGGCGCTGAAAGGCCGTGAAATAGGCACTTGATGATCGTATGTTGATATTTGCTTGTGATGCACAAGTCAAAAGTTGTTGATACCCAACTTGATTGCCTTCGTGACTAGTAAGTGTGTTATTGCCAAAATTAAATCATTCTGTTAACTGAAATTACGAGTCGAAGTAGGTTACTGGTGCAAAAGCAATTTGTATATGTAGACATCAATGACATGAGCATTGAAAGTAGCTTTAGGCCTTTTATTAATTTCTTCCAGATTAGTCGTTTTTTATTTGAAACCTAAGCTCACCGTTTTAGGTTGATTTTTCATACATTTTATGCAGTTTTAAATTTGAACTTAAAAAACCTCCATGAACTAGTCTGTAATCATCAACCACACTAAAAGTAAGTTTTGCAGAAAAAATACTAATAGAAAACCGTTATATTTATACTTTTTTGATATATTTGTCTCATTACAAACTATAGTGAATTTGTGTAAAAGATAATAAGATAACAATTTTTTAAACCCTCTCTTTCTCCCTATATCTATCTATCTATAAGTATGTCATTAGTGAGTGAACTTTCAACTAAATTATGACTTTGATATTTTGAAGATTTACGACAATTAAAAATTCATATAAAATATAAAATATAAAATAAAGAGGAAATATAGATAGAGCATACGAAAAAAAAGTTAATAATGCAACATCATTTTTACGATCATAATCATTAAAAAATAAAAGAAAAAAATGAAATTAATGAACAATCTTTCGAGCTCTTGTTGACTTCACTCCTAATTTTGATATATTGTAATGCTATTCATTGGTCAATTGAAAATTAACTTGGCTATCATGACACTAAGAAAATATATAAAGTGCATAACACAAATATAATGTGATGCTATTTATTGATTAATTTGTTTGACCAATAATATAAAGTTAATAAATAATATTAAATAATTGAAATAATAGATAACGTAATAACGATATGCAAAAATCATTTTTTATAATAATCAAAGGTTATGCACATGACCTTGCAAAAATATTATTATAATTAGTAAATATAATGATGTATTTAGAAAAACAAACTTTAAATAAGGATTATTCCATTCCAAGTGGTAGTCTAATAGCAAGGCACTTGGTAGTTTTAAAACAAGACTAAAACAAAACAAAAAAAAATTAATAAATTTTATAAGTAAAAAATTTATTTAAAAATGTCATGACAAAAAAGAAAGAAGAAGAAAACGTTAATAAATGGATAGTTAAAATACATATGTAAATTTAAAAAAGAAGAAGACAAATATCGAGAAAAAAAAAAACTAACCCAATTTATCCCTAAAATTTCTCACCCATTTACCTATTTCTATCTGTGTGAGATCAACATAAATGTTTTTGAGTTATCTTTTATTAAAAAGAATAACTTTAAAATATTATGAATCCCCTATTTTACAAAATAGTGCCACGTATAATTCTCGACTTTTCAGTTTGAATTATTTTTAAAAAAAATATCTTCAAAAAATAATAATTTTATAAATAATTATGTAAAACAATTTCAAATAAAATTGTCAAAAACAGAAACTGAAATTTATATATTATTAATAATTTGCAGATTTTCTAAAAAAAATAAACTTATTAATTAAAAAAATATTAACAAATTACATCAAATGTTTTTTTAAGAAAAATCTATATCGATAAATAATTTTGAAAATTAAAATATATTGAACAAAAATAACGTTATAGACAAAAAAAAAAAAAAAAAAAATTAAAACACAATTGATTTTATCAAAATAAAAGAATCTAAAAATATATTTCAAATTTTGTTTTGCTTCTTTAATAGAAAAATAGAACATTACTAAAAATAATGGAGCAATTTTAATTTTGATTTACGACATTTAAATCAAAGGAGAAGACTTAAAAATTACTATTACTCTTCACTTTTTCATTTACTCTCTTTGCGGATAATTAAATTCTTATATAATCCTCTATCTCAAATTTTTTGGTTTATATAATACTGCATTATTTTTATTTTTTGTAGTGCCTTAATTTTTCATATTTCTACTAACTATGCATACCCATATTTTATTCAGAATTATCCATATTTTTATAGATTAAAACTCATATTTACCCAATTATATAGAAAATGATCGATCCAATTCATTAAATGACCTGATTTATCAATACAAGTTGAAATTGCCAACTTTACTATCTAGATAGCGAGGCATGCCATATTTTGCAAGTTCTACAAACAATATATAATTACATGCATGTAACCACAAAATGGCAAAAATAGTATTTTGCAAGTTCTACAAGCGATTGCTTTTTAGAGTATAATTACATGGATAAAAGTTGTCTGTCTCAAAAGTTTCTCTAAGAATAACAAAATTTCGAAGCAATAAGTTTTTGTCGGACTAGTCAGACTCTAATACGAGTATCAGATATTGGTGGAAAATAAAAAAAAAAAGTTTTTATCGCGTTGGTCGCTTTAGTACACTTACATTAGGTCTGATGTTTTTAAAAGGTATTTCTAGTTTATGCAAAGATTTGTGTAATGATAAAGGGATATAGATTAACTAAAATTTTGTGAACGTGTATTGCACGTTTAGATCTCTACTATATATTAGATAAAATTTATATAAGACTAATTCATATTGATAATACATTAATATATTTATTTTACCGTGTCCCATCAAATATGTCCCTCGAGTCCATATAACTTAGAAATTTGTTAAGAATAAATTATATTGAATAGCTTTCGTAAAACTGCACTTATAAATGGAAAGTATTATTGAACGTTTATTAAAAAAAAAACTATATGACTCAAAATTTGAAAGGCCAAATGTGGGGAAAAAATAAGATTTATTTCAAAAGCATATAACTTAAAATATGGAAGGCCAAATGAGGAAAAATAAATAAGAAGAAGATAGTATTACTGAGTAATCAATATCTATATATATATATATCTATTGGAGAGGAAAACAACATACGTGTCACATCATAGTTAATCTTGAAATTCAGTTTTAAAAAAGAAATATGATTTATTTTTAAAAAAAACACGTGTCAACAATGAAGAAATAACAAATTTTTAGATTCGTTAATATTTGATTTTAAAATATTAAAAGTAATTATCTTCTAATCTAACTAATTCAAATTTAAAATTTAAAATTTGAATTCAAATTTTGAAATATACTCATCTACTATTTTATTTTAAAAAATGATTTTAAATCAGTTTTTACAATTAAATGAGATATGATTTTAAATCAGATTTCAATTAACGTAATGGAACTGTAAATTATAAATCATATCTTTATTTTTAAATCAAATAATAAGTATCATAACCACACACACAAATTCTGGACAACTTTCGGACGAATTAGTTAGCACATTAATTATTAGTTACTCCCTTTGTTCCAATTTATGTGACTTACTTTCCTTTTTAGTCAGTCCCAAAAAGAATGACACTTTTCTATATTAAGTAACATTTTAACTATAAAATGTCTATTTTACCCTTAATGAAATGATTTACAGCCACACAAATTTCTATCATTCATTTTGGACCACAAGTTTTAAAAATCTTTCTTACTTTCTTAAACTTCGTGCCGAGTCAAACTACTTCACATAAAATGAGATGGAGGGAGTACTATTTTTGAATTTTTCCTAATTTGAAATATGTTTTTTTTAAAAACCTGCCAATTCAAAAGAATTGAAATTTCCTTACTATTTTTTAATTTAAACGTCTTCTCATGTTTGTGTCATATTTGCACTCTTTGTTTTCATTTGAAAGTTTCACAGCAGAAGACAAGAAGAGAAATTGTAACGATCTCAATTGGTATTCAAGGTGTAGTACATTGTGTTTCAGTTTGATATTGAGTATGTATGGGCTTAAAAATTACTTTTTCCGACGACACCACTCATATGTATGCCCCAAAGGTGTCATACGCCTATCTTTGCCTTGCACGTCCAAGCTGCCTTGCCAACACTCAAGCACCTTGAACACATTGCTTCACACTAACACGTAGACGCACAACTGCACTATATTCCCACATATATGCCAAGACCAATGCCCAAATCCTTACCATACCTGCATGACACTTGCTTATTTAGCTAGGGGTTTAACAGACAACCCCCACCTCTTGAACTCGATGCCCTTGCCAAGACTGTTTTGAGATAGTCATCAATTTGGTCATCAAACTTTGATAACTCCTTTGCCTTCTCTCAAACTGCCTCAGTCCCACTCTTTCCTTTACAATGTCAAGCACTCAACCTTCGTGTTCTTCTTACTTATGCCAAGAACCATGTGATCAATGATCCTTTCTATCTCAGCATCAAACTGCGTAGGTATAGATGGAGGAGCCCTCTTTGACCTGTTCTTGTCTGGATCATCTGTAAAGTAAGGTTTTTTTAAGAAACTAACATGAAAAGTAGGATGAATCTTTTATCTTTCTGACATATTCAGTCTATAAGAAACTTCACCCACTCCTTGAACCACTTCAAATGGGCCATCGTATTTAGGGATCCAACCCCAATGTCTAGTCTTACTCACAATTTTTTTCCAGATTTAAGAAGTGAGTTCTAGCAACACTTGGTCACCCACATTGAACTCTAGTGAGCGATGATGTTGTTCAACATATTTCTTCATATGCCGCTAAACTTTGCGCAAGATGTCTTTAGCTTCAGAAATCGTTTCATGTCCCTTGCGACCCTGTATGCTACTGAGACTTCCCCTGATTCTTTATTTTGGCAACATCTAATGGTGTCATAGGTTGTCTTCCTAAGACAATCTCAAATGGACTCATTTTCGTTGCTGCTAACTTGTGCAGATTATAGCAAAACTGCAGTGTCAAGCAAAGAAATCCAATTCCGCTGACTTGCTGTCACATAGTGTCTCAAATATTCTTCTAGCAAGTTATTAATCCTTTTTATTTGACCATCTGTTTGTGGATTATTTGTAGTAGAGAATTTCATATCAGTCCCCATCATATCTTTATCACTCATAATATCAGCTGGAACACGAAAGTACTTAACCACATTCTTATAAAATAATTTGGCATCAACCTCAAACCAACACAAATTAGGTGCAACAATAAAACAAATTACTTCGAAAGTACTACCACCATAATAGATGTCATGCCAACAACCTTATGATAACCAGAAATAAAATTCATGCTTACCGACAACCATGGTCATTCAGGAATAGGCAAGGACTGCAACAAACCAACTTCCTTTTTATGTTCAGTCTTGTCCACTTGATAAATATGGAAAGTATTCACTCATACCTCTATATCATCTTCCATCTTTGGCCAGAAATAAACACAAGACAGTAGAGTAGTGTCATTCGCCTCCTTCATCAAGTCTTTATGCAGCCCACCACTACCCCCCCCTAAAAATAAAGTAGATCATCCTCGATCCAGTACTTCTGCTTAGTCCCAGCTTGATCCATCTGCTTTACATATAATAAGTCATTCAAAGCACATAACCTGATCCTATCTATGAAAGCAATCTTAAGTTTCGAAATAGAATACACAGCAACAAATACCTCTTTCTGGCTCAATACATCAGTGACTTGATTGTATTTTCCCAACTTATGCTCCCACACAAACTCATATTCTGCCAAGAATTCCTGCCATCTTACCTGCTTTGGACTTAGATTTTTCTTCCTCTTAAAGATTGTATTTTCCACATTATCGGTCCACACAACAAAGTGAGTACCATACAAATATACCCTCCAAACCTACAAGCAATGCACAATAGCAACCATCTTTTTTCATGAGTCGAATACCTTTGCTCTGTATCATTCAAAATCTGACTCTCAAAGGCCACATGATGACATTCTTGCATCAATACGCCCCTAACAGCTTTGCCAGACGCATCAGTATGCATTTCAAATGACAACTCAAAATCAATCAGTTTAAGTAGTATCTCCAATGCAGTAGCTTCCTTCAAATTTAGAAAAGCTTTTTCAGAACTCATTGACCGTACCCACTTAACATTTTTCTTCAATAAATCAGTCAAAGTCGCTACTCTTTTCAAATAATATGCCATAAAATTTCTAGAATAGTTAGTCAACCCTAGGAACTACCTCAAATCCTTCATGTTGCGAGGTGCTTTCCAGTCAACGGTCTGCAGTTTCGTAGGATCCATTCAAACCTGGTTTTCACTAACTAGATGCCTCAAAAACTTAATCTCTTTTTGAGCGAACTCACACTTCTCCATTTTAACATAATGTGTATAATCCATCAAATGAGACAAAACCATACTCAAGTGTTAATATGTTCATCAAACTTTCCACTATTTATGACAATATCATTTAGATAAACAACCTCAAAGTCATCAAGATAGTCAAACATCACGTTGGTCATTAAATTGCGAAACGTAGTCTGGGCATTGGTTAGCCCAAAGGACATTACAAGGAATTCATAAGATCCATATCTAGTTACACATGTAGTCTTAGGCTGATCACCTTCAGCTATTCTAACCTACCAGTAACCTGTCCTAAGATCTAACTTTGTGAACCAGCATGCTTTGCTCAACCTGTCCATTAGATCCTGCACCAACGGAACCATATACTTATTCTTCACAGTAGTCTTGTTCAGATCCCTGTAGTCCACACACATCCTTAACGTCCCATCGTGCTTCTTTTAAAATAAGATAGGTGTACCATACGAAGCCTTAAAAGGCTGAATAAGTCCAACATCTAGCAAGTCGTTCAACTCTTTACGCAGTTCAGTCAACTCCTTTGGAGCTATACAATATAAGGAGACTATGCAGGAGCAATCGAAACTCACAATAACATAATTTTATGATCTATATCCATCCTCGGTGGAAACTTCTTTGGAAACTCAGGTGATATCACATCAGCATGCTACTTCAACACCTCAACCACACAATCAGGCACTTCTACTGTCACATCAGGCTTTAAATTAACTAAGGCAGCAAGGAAAGTTTCATCTCCCTTCCTCAAGCCTTTGTCAACTAACATAATAGACAACAATGATCCCTTATTCTTCTTCTTTTTAACTTTACCAACCTTGCCAAATAGATAAATACCCTTAACGAATCCAACATTGCCCTCATTCATGTTCATCACTCAATCTAAGTGAGGAAAAGGAACAAATAGGAATTTTCTTAGGAAATCGATCCCAAGTATGATCTCAAAGTCACCTAAAGGCATCACCATCAAGTTATTTTTTCACACCCAATGTGCGATCGACATAGGCACACCATAAGCCATGCCCACAATGGCTTGTGCCTAGAGTTGGCTTTCTTGAAGTAGGAGGGACTTTTGGTCAACTTAAGACCCAATTTTGCAGCGATCTTGACATCCATAAATGTATGATTAGCTCTTGTATGAGTCATGGCTATCAAGCATTGGCCTTTAACTTCCATTTCTATGTGAATCAGTGAAGCATGCAAATTTGAAGCATTGCACTCCCCATTAACATTATTAATCTTCGTATCCATACGTATCGTGATTAATTGGATCATTTCTTTATGGATTCCTATCCCAAAATCTTCTCATCCAGGTCCTCGCAAATAAAAAGATTCAAAATAATTCAATTTTAATTAAGCTAGAATAGTCAATCTTAAGTTAAGATATATATGTATTCAATGAGTAATACTTTGAACGTGCGATTTCTTTGAGATTTCATTAAATCTATTAGTAATTTTTATATCTTGTTTGAATAGATAACTAAACTTCGTAGTTTTCTAAAGAGAAATAAAAAAAATTGTATTATTATACCAAATTATTTTGCCCTTTATGGTATTGTCCTAAATTTTGCAATAAAAAAAAGTTTTCGCAGGCGATTATTTACTCTTTCAATTCCTATTTCATTTGTGGGGTTAACTCGTGCCTGATTAAAAGACAAACCCAATGGATTCCCCATGCCAGCCACGACTTCTTCTTCTCCTCACCTTGATTCAATTTTCTAGCAAGCAAAGCATTCACCCTTTCCCAAATTTGACAAGCCTTGGAGAAGAGTCGTACAGTCCTTCAAATTACAATCTTTGTTTCTTGTCATGTCTTTGTTTCCTTCTTTCATTACCGCCTTTCCATTGTCATTAGTATTGTCCATCAGATTCTCCATTTTACAGACCCCCTTAGGTTTTGAAGTAGAATAAACATTAGCAATAAGTCGATTCGATCTAAAAACAACCAATGAATCAGCGATAACAATTACCCCTGGCAAGTTCTAAACATTCTACCTCTGAAGTTCATTTTAAGCCTAGCCTTGCATACCTGAAATAAAGTTATGCAATTTTTCCTCATCAGACATATTTTTGATGTCTAACATTAGAGAAGTAAGTAATTTTATATAATTCCGCACCAAACTGTTTTGCCTTAGTCTCTTCAACTTGTCCCTTGCAAGCCATGATGCATTGCTAGGGAGAAATTGATTACACATCTCTTTATTTAACTGGTCCAATTATCGATTCGGGGTCCGCCAACACTTTCATCATCCACATTCTCAGTCCTCCACCAAAGTTTAGCATCACCCATTAAGTACATTATAGTGATATTCCACATATCTGTTTCAGCAACCCGTGCAGTCTTGAAATACTGCTCCATATCCCAAATGAAATTCTCCAATTCTTTAACACTTCTTGCACCTTCAAAGGCTTTAGGTTTGGGCATTTTTACCTTAGAATATTCCCCGATAGTTGACCTCATGCAGCAACAGCCCGACACAACACTAAAAGTTCTGCACGAAGGTCTTCATTTTCCTTCTAAAGTCCATCTACTTAAGGTGTCACTACCTCAAGGAATTTCAAAATTTTGGCCATGTATTTGTCTATATCAGCATGATACAGACCAATCTCTCCCCAAAATGTTTTAAACTCTTGTTTTATGCCAATGATCTATGTTAGAAGGTCCACCAACGTTGGATCATTCAGGTAACTTAATGTTTGTCACCATTGCTCTACCGTGCTCTGATATCAATTATAATACTGGTGATTTTTTTGTCTAATACCACTGCTAGGCAACCTACAACGTCTGTACACTTCAGCTTCTAAACCCACACCAATTTTGACTAAGTCTGAAAGACTTTTCACACTTTTAGGTAGAGTATAAATATAACAAACACCAATCAACTTATAAGAACACTTCCCAACCTTTATTACTGTATAATCAATTAAAGGAAAGGCTCCACAAATTTATTCTAAGGTCAGAACATTCCTCTTATGCCACAGAACGAATTTCCACCCTTTTAAAAATCATGCACAAGGCAGTTAGAACAATTACAAATTTGGTTACATTAGCCATGTGTCTGGCACATGTCCTAGCCAGATTCAAACTAAGTCTATATATTCTAATGGCCATAACATAATTCAAATTTAAATACATCCAGGTCATGTGCCTAGCACACATCTTTCTAATGCCGTAGCCGAATTTACACCATGCCCAAAACTTAGAATATTCGGCTTGTTTCTGACACTAAGTTTTATTTCAGCAAATCTGTCAACTCGTGCCTACACTTGTAATTGCCTTTCTCTTGCCATCGTCAAATCCCATAGCCTTACCTTTTCAAGCCAACACACTGCCTTGTTTTGCTGATAACACTGCCCACACGTATGCCCCAAAGTGCCACACGTCTGTCTTTGCCTTGCATGTCCAAGCTGCCTTGCCAACACTCAAGCACCTTGAACACTTTGTTGCACACTACTATTTTTCCCACATACATGCCAAGATCAATGCCCAAATCTTTGTCATGCGTGCACAACACTTGCTTAGTTAGACTAGGGATCTAACAGACACCATGTTATCAAATAAAGTTATCATCTTTCAGTTTTTCATTTAATCATTTTTATTCTCAAGTATGACGGTTAATTTAGAGTTTTCTTCTCCTACTTTTCCTTAGTGTAATGTAGAGAAAAACATTAAATATTGTGTACATTTGAATATTTTATATAGTATTAGTACATCTCATGATGCTCTTTTATTATACAATGTGAAATTTAAATTTGAAACAACATTTTACAGTTGAGAATATAGATTTATTTATAGAACTTTTCAACATTACGATTTGGATTATTTCGAAATTCTAACAAGATACAAAAATTGTTATCATTTTGAAAACTTAAGATGAAGAAAATAGTCAAACTGACAGAAATGAATTGTAGTTACAAACAGATTTTGTATTACAATAACATGCTTTTGTAAAATGTAGATGCGTGTCATATCTTATTCAAAGGTAACTTCATTTCTGTGTAATACATATTTTGGACCCGATTAATAAAAATAAATATTTTTCATAGTTCTAATTAAAGAAAGAGTTTTTAACTATGCAAGTTATTGGGCAAATGAATATTACAAGAGGAGAGTTTTATATTTTTATCGTTATAACTTCTCATCACCTTTTATCCTTATTAATTCAAAACTAAATATAATTGAAGGTCAGAATTTGAAGTAAAATATTTTTTAAGAGACATGAGATATTATAAATATCTTTACTATTAAATTATTTATTAGTTATGCTTTTACCATAATCTTTTTTATTATTATTTTTTAAAATATATTTCAGACGGACTAAATAGCTAAAAAAAGCCAGTAAATATGAAAATTACTAATAATAAATTATAATTGCTAAACTATAAGATGACTAAAGAAATATTAGTTCAAACTCAATTCCTAAATTAAGTTATATAATTTGTGTTCATGTCATATGATAAGAGAGGAACAACAAATTTTTAAACAAACAAAAATAGCTTTTGATTGTCTTGCAAGAGAAATTGCATGTATATCCAATGTTAGATGCAAGATTGAAGTTTATAACTATTTTTAAAAAAACTACGTTTTTTATGTTTAGCTTTACTAAGATAACAATTAGAGAAGTAGAAGAGTTTTAAAAACCTGATAAATTTGAAATGAACAAAGAGTTACCATACATTGTTGTACACAACTTTTTTTAATTGCCCATTAACATAAGAAATTTATTAACAAGATAAATATTTTAAAATTATTACAAGAAAAATTAAAAAATGAAGAAATTATTTAGTTTTCTCGAAATCACTCCATTGAAATTATTTTTGGTAACTAGCAGATTTTATTAATCACCAAAGTAATCAATACATGGTCCATAGTCCAGCTTTAAACACAGCTGACTATCTAAAAGATGGATAAACTAACTAGTAAGCTATACATAGATTAAACTTGTACAAAAGAAGAAGTAGATGCATGTTTTGTTCTAGTGCCCTCCCTAACACAGCAGGTGTAAGAATCAATTGTTCTTCTGCTTCTTTCCAAAGATACACGTGTTTCTCTCAATCCATATGGAGTATAAATAAGCTTGAAGATCTGAGTTGCCTATGATTTCCCTTCGGCCTGCTTGTTGATCCACTACACATGTTATTCCCAGTTGATAGCTCTATGATTCTTTCTTCTCTTCGCATCTATCCCACACAAATTTAGTAGCTTGGAATTGTAAGAATAGGTGGTCTCTGATTTCCTCATTCATATATATGTCAATACACACAATTTTTATCCATAGTCATACCCCAATCTATCAATTTAGAAGTCTCCCATGCAATGTTAGCCATAATGTTAATTGTTCCGTTAGGCCTTGCATCATTTTCAAATCTTAGACGTTTCCATATTATCCTTTCTTGGTCACTCATCATCTGCAAGTATAGTTGCTTTATCATGCACATTGCCTTGTCGACAGGTACAAGGCCATATACTGAGCTTCAAATAGCTTCCTCACCATTCAACTTGTCTGTTCTGTGGTATTGTTGCATCTTTAAACTTTTTCTCCCTTAATGTAGTATGAGTGTATCCATAATGTATCTGCCTTGTTCTCAATATCCCAACTTCTTTGTTCCATAGTTTCAGGTTTATCAATTTCAAACCTCCTGCAGACTTAGGAGTACACACTTTATCCCAAGCTAACAATGTTTTCTTGGTGAAGGTATTAGTACCTGGCCAGAGGTAGCTTCTGCAAATAGCTTCAGTGGTTTGAATTACTTTAGTGGGGATCGAAAGACTACTAATTGTGCCCAGTAAGCTTGGATGCCCAATAACACAGTTTGGACAGATAGTGTTTTAGCAGTAGTCCATGAAGTAATTTTGTTAATTAGAGGTTGTCATTGGATCAAACACATCTTTTTGTTAGATTCCCAAGTATTTAAAGGGTATCCCAAATGTTGTATAATTAAGGCTTTGTACATTTTGAGGAACATACACCACCAAAATAAATGGCACTATTTCCACATACGTACAATTTGCTTGTAGTCCTGATGTAACAAGAGTGAAGTTGCTTAACTGACTCCCAGTTCCCTCTTTCAAACACTAACAAGTCGGTCTTCTGCAAATGATGAATGTGTGATCATTCCCAATTAGGATGAGACTTGAATACTTTCTGTTCCTTGTATTTTTTACTTAGGTATTCCATTGCGAAGAAAAATAGAAAAAGGGACATATATAGGATCACATTGTCTTAGTCCCTTGGCTGCATGGAAAGGTTCCCCATTGATCAAGATAGAATAATTAACAGTTTGTACACACTACTAATGAAAGCCAATTTCCTCCATGACTTGCTCCAAATAGCACCATTCCACACAATCGTGATGCACCTAGGAGTGATACTTTTTCATTTGACCAACTGTTGTGCTAAGAAGATGTTATCTCACTTATGATAGATGGCATCACCTAACAATTGTGATGCACCTAGGAGAGATGCATTTTCATTTGACCAACTCTTGTGCTAAGAAGATGTTATCTCACTTATGATAGATGACATCACCTAGTAGCCAATACTTTTGATATAGAACAAATAGTACAACATACAATGGGTATTGGATGCTTTGGGAATAAGGGACACAAGAGTGCAGTAGTTAATTATATTCACTACAACAGAGAAGTATTTGGTTGTATTCATCTTGATCTTGATTTCTGCTTCATTATATTCTCCACTCCTCCAATTGTGTTAATACATCCTTTTGAGTAATTATGAACCAGTTCGACTTGGATTGTGCTTAAGTCCTGTCGAATCCTTTTGCTAGTAGTTTTTAACTCAACTCTTTGAACATGTTCTTTTACTTTAACCAAACATTCAAGAGTCCATGCATCCAGTTGTTAGACATAATCTCTCTCATGCTGATCCCAGACATTAAAGAATCATACGTAGAAACCTTGAAAGAAAGGAGCATTATATTGGGGAATGGTCAGAGACATTTCATTTTCCATTGGACATTGCCAAAAGCCCTGTCCAATCTCTAGTTATTAAACAAGTCTTTTAACTCTCATGACTCACAAACTCAAAATCAAACCCACTCCCTCCAAAAATATTCTCTCTCTAAACTCCATTGAAGAACAAAGAAGAAGCTTAAGATTAGGATTCAAGCTCCAAGATTTTCACTCAAATTTCATGGGAAACATCAATTAAGGTATTGGGACTTTGATTCATGGAACACTTTTCTCCATGAAGCCCTTCAACTCTTGATTTAGGAATTGATAATTTGTTCAAAAACTAGGATTTCTATTCCAACCATGGTTTCTTCTTAAAAACGGTTTTATAATGTTAATTGCATTATATTATGGATGAGTTGATGTTTATGGTGATTTTCATTGTAAAATTCCCCATGAACCCACCCAATGACCCCAATTTCAAGTATTGTGATAGGTTTATTGATGCGAGTTGATTACTATTAATTGTATCCATGTTAAGATACCTATTGAATCTTGTTTTATTCATGCCTATTGTAGTATCTTTTGGTGTAATTAGGAGACATGATTCATGATCCTTGAGTAGGGGGAAATTGCTAGGGTTTTTGTAGGTTGATGAGCTTGTATATGAACTTGTGGTTCAACTATATAATGATGATGTAATGATTGTAGTGTGTCAATGGAATTGATGCAAGACCTTATTCCCATAAACCTTTATACTTACCTATACATGAAAAGGACCATGATGTGATTTCAATGTTGTGTCAATTGAAAAGGACACTCTTATGAACATGATGTGCAAGACTTATTCACTTACTAAGGATTCCATGAGCTACCATGAAACCATGATGTTTGAGTGCTATGTGTTCTTCCATGAATATGATTATAAAGTAAAGACTTAATATGACTATAAAAAGGGAATTAGGCATAGCACCGAGTGGATAGGAAGAAGAGAAGGAAACCTTTTACTTCAGTCAGTCCAGGTTTCTAGATCTCCCTTTCCCATAACTATGTGCTCACATAGGTCTCTTAGCTAGTGGATCCACCTAAAAGCTAACCATGTTAGTTCTATCTTAGGCAAGTAGAACACCGATTTTCAGTGTGGGGCAGTATACCGAATTCAAATGTAGCTCACATGGTCTATGTTGGTTAAAGCTAAACTTCCCTACATGAAAAGACTAAAACACATGACATGACATGACAAGAACATGAACCAAGAACACAAACTTAAGACATGTGCTACGATTACTTGAGGGGTCTTACTTAGTATGAGGGGGAGTATAGGACTTCACTCATACATTGCACAAGTGAGCTTGGAGAGTGATTAGTGGTATCTATAAGACAATATACTGCTTTATTAATTTAATGTATACCATGCATGAACATGAACCATGAATATAAATGTGAACATGAACATAAGCTACATCTATGGCTTCTTATTATCTTTTGCTTGGTATGAGTGGGGGTATGAGACTTCTCTTGTACATTGCACAAATAGACCTATGAAGGGGTTATGGTGTGGTTTATATATGACATAAATGACTTGCTTATTGTGAATTATAAACATAATGTTTTTCCTTTTATATGATTGTTGGCTTGGGTGAAGTCGAGGTGAGTTATGCGTGACTATGGTAGTCCAGACTGGTTTATTGTATGGCTTGAATTGGTGATTACTTTAAAGGTTCATAATGGCTTTTAAACTTGATAAAGGCATGATTTGAACTAAATGTCCCTTTTTTGCGTGATTTAAGGTTTTAATGCATGTTTCCATACTTAGTACAATTAATTGTGCTAACCCCTTTCTGTACCATTTTACTATGAGTGTAGGTTTTGGTCGTTGAGACTACTACTTCTTCAAGTGAATCTTGGGTTGACTATTCCCTTGGCTTGGTGAGTCCTCAAGTTCGAGGACAAGATGTCATTGATTCTACTTCTAATTTACCTTCTATGTTCTAGACTATATTTTATTTTCCTATATTTGGATACTTCATTGATGCAAGGACTTTGACCCTAATTGTACTCTTATGTTTTAGATGGATTGAGACAAGTCCAGTTTCCTATTGTTCCTAAATGAAAGAAGTTGACTTCTATTGTAAAAAGTTTTAAATTTTCTGCATCATTACCATGTCTTTATGTTATGAATATGCTAAGGGCTTGTATGAGACCCCTTCGGGGTCGAGTACGCTGTGTTACGACTAGGGGGTGCTCTTGGATCATGACAAACCTTGTATTAGAGCCTATGGTTTTGGGATGATATTTAGGGTGATGTCTCATGAACCACGTCCAGTAGAGTCTTGTTCATGAGTGTGAAGAGCTCCACACTTATGGATGAGGGGCTATAAGATGTTTAGGAACTCTCACTTCTTTGATTACTCTTTAGTCGTGCTTTAGAGTTTTATCTCTATGAAGTCCATTCCTAACCCTTTTCTTGTGCATAAAGAAATACGAATACAAGAAGAGCGGCCGCAAGGAGAGTGGAAAGGGTTGTTGCTAATGAGGGAGTTCCTCCCCAAGACCCCCAAGATCCCCAAGATCCTCAAGATCCTCAAGATGAAGGATTTATGACTATTGTGGAGATTAGATCGGCTCTCCAAACCTTGACCTGTGTTCTAATGACTCAAGTCACTAGGAATGTTAGAACTCATGGAAAAACCAATGAGAACACAAGGGCCTCAAGGTTCAGAGACTTCACGAGGATGAACCCTCAAAATTTCTTTGGCTCTAAAGTTAGTGAAGACCCTAAAAAATTTGTTGAGGATATAAAGAAGATAGTAGAAGTAATGAGGGTAACTTTAGAGAGAAGGCGGAGCTAGCCGGGTATGAAATGAAGGGTGTGCCCCAAGTGTGGCACACTCAATAGAAGGCAAAGAGGCCAGAAAGAGCGGTTCCCTTAGAATGGGATGTGTTCAAAAAGGCGTTCCTTGATAATTACTTTCCCCATGAAAAGAGGGAGGCCAAGGTGGAGGAATTCATTACCCTTCGCCAAGGAAGTATGGGTGTTGAAGAATACTCTCTCAAGTTTACCGAATGGTCCAAGTATGATCCATCCATGGTGGCAAAGCCAAGAGATGAGATGAGTAGGTATGTCACGAGTGTGTCTAGCTTGGTGAGGAAAGAATTCCGCTCAACCATGCTTCATGACAACATGGATATATCTCATCTTATGGTGTATGCTAAGAAAATGGAGGATGAAAAACTCCAAGAAAGTAATAAAGATGTGAAGAGGCCTAGGGCAAATGATAGAAACTCCTCCAAGGGTAAGTTTGAGATTCAAGACAAGCCAAGGTTCAAAAAGAGGTTTTCCAACCAAGGCTCCTCCAATGCTCCAAGGCCCAACAAAGATAGGGTGTCTAACCGTAAGCCTCAAGGAGGAAATGGTGGTGGATCTTCCATGAGAAGGCCTACATGTGCTAAATTTGGCAAGAGACATGAGGGCAAATGTCTTATTGGAACGAATGGTTGTTTCCATTGTGAAAAGAGTGGCCATATGATAAAAGATTGTCCTATGTTAAAGGTTCAAAGTAGAGAGGGAAGGCAAGTCCCTCCAAGTGGCTCAAATTCCGATGCTCCCAAGAAGAATCGCTTCTATGCCCTCCAATCTCGAAGTGATCAATAGGGATCTCCGAAGGTTGTTACCGATATGTCGCAAGTATTTTCAATTAATGTTTATGCTATTAGACCCTGGTCCACCTTGTCTTTTGTTACTCATTTTGTGGCTATGAAACTTGATGTCCTCCCCGATATCTTAGAAGAACCCATTTCAATTTCCACCGCGATGGGTGACTCGATTGTAGCTAAAAGAATTTATAGGAGTTGTCCCATCTTATTATCTCATACAGTCACATTGGTAGATTTGATGGAATTAGATATATTTGACTTTGAAGTTATATTGGGGATGGATTGGTTGCATGCTTGTTTTGCTTCCAATGATTGTAGAACTCGGGTAGTAAAGGTTCAATTTCCAACTGAGCCCATCTTGGAATGGAAAGGGGGAAATTCAATTCCTAGGGTTCCATTCATTTCTTGTCTAAAGGCTTGTAAAATGATTTCTAAGGGTTGTATCTATCATATTTTAAAAGTTAAGGACATTGAATCCGAGACTCTTCCTTTAGATGCGGTCCTCGTAGTAAGGGAATTTCTAGAATTCTTTCCCGATGACTTGCCCGAAATTCCTCCCGAATGGAAAATAGACTTCGGCATTCATCTTTTCCCAGATACTCAACTGATATCAATTCCCCCTTACCGGATGGCCCCGACCGAATTGAAGGAATTAAAGGCACAACTTAAAGATTTGCTAGACAAGGATTTTTTTCAACCAAGCATATCTCCATGGGGTGCACCGGTATTCTTTGTAAAGAAGAAAGATGGGTCCCTTAGGATGTGTATAGACTACCGCCAATTCAAAAAAGTTACTATTAAGAATAAATACCCTCTCCCTAGGATTGACGATTTATTTGACCAAATCCAAGGGGCGAGTTACTTTTCGAAGATTGACCTAAGGTCAGGCTATCATCAACTAAGGGTAAAAGGGGTTGACATTCTTAAAATGGCTTTTCGAACAAGATATGGTCACTATGAATTCCTAGTGATGTCTATTGGGTTAACTAACTCCCCGGCGGCCTTCATGGACCTTATGAATAGGGTGTTTAGACAATATCTTAATTCATTTGTGATCATTTTTATTGACGAAATTTTGGTCTACTCTAAGAGTGAGGGTGATCATATGAAGCATTTGAGGATGGTATTACCAGTCCTTAAAGACCAACAACTGTATGCTAAGTTTAGCAAGTGTGAATTTTGACTAAGTCAGTTGCTTTCCTAGTTCATATCATGTCAAGCATGGGTATAGAAGTTGATCCTAAGAAAACAGACGCGGTCAAGAGTTGGCCTAGACTCCTCAATCCCACCGACATCCGAAGCTTTTTGGGTTTGGGCAAGTACTATAAGAGATTTTTTGAGGGCTTCTCATCTATCGCTTCTCCATTAACGGCCTTGACCCAAAAGAAGTCCAAATTTGAGTGTACGGAGGCTTGTGAGAAGAGCTTCCAAGAATTGAAGGATACACTCACATCTGCTTCGGTGTTGAGCTTACTGGAGGGTACTGACTGGTTTGTAGTGTATTATGATGCTTCAATAGTAGGGTTGGGTGTTTTCTAATGCAACATTGTATGGTAATCGCCTATGCTTCAAGGCAACTCAAGATCCATGAAAAGAATTACCCAACCCATGACCTCGAGCTAGCGGCAGTGGTGTTTGCCTTGAAAATTTGGAGACACTACCTATATCGGGTCCATGTAGAAGTATTCACCGACCACAAGAGTCTTCAATATGTATTTAGCCAAAAAGACTTGAATCTCCGGCAAAGGAGATGGTTAGAGCTTTTGAAAGATTATGACGTGAGTGTCGTATACCAAGGGTGGATTTATTGTTCATCATAGTTCTGAATCATCCTTTGTTGTTGATGTAAAGTCTAAGCAACACCTTGATCCTATTTAGATGGAACTAAAAGAATCGGTTCTCAACAAGTCCGTTGAGGCTTTCTTCCAAGGGGGAGATGGAGTGCTTAGGCACCAAGGTAGGTTATGTGTTTCGGATGTAGATGGCTTGAGAGAGCAAATTTTAGAAGAGGCTCATGGTTCATGGTATTCTATTCATGCGGGAGCCACCAAGTTGGACCGTGATCTATGGGAAGTCTAATGGTGGAATGGCATGAAAAAAGATATAGAGGGTTTTGTGGCCAAATGTCCAAATTGAAAACAAGTCAAGGCCGAACACCTAAAACTGTGAGGTTTGTTCCAAGATATAAATATTCCCACTTGGAAGTGGGAAGAGGTGAATATGGACTTTGTTGCGGGTTTGCCTAGTACTTGAAGGAAACATGATTCTATTTGGGTCATCTTTGATAGGATGACAAAATCATCCCATTTCATTCCCGTCAAGGTTACCTTTTCGGTGGAAGACTATGCCAAGTTGTATGTCAAGGAGGTGGTGAAATTGCATGGGGTTCCTTTTTCTATCATTTTGGATCAAGGTACTCAATTTACTTCACATTTTTGGAATGCTTTCCAACAAGGGCTTGGTGCCAATGTTAAACTTAGTATTGCTTTCCATCCTAAAATGGATTGTCCAGACGAACACACTATTTAAACCTTAGAGGACATGTTGAGGGAGTGTGTGATTGATTTCAAAGGTAATTGGGACGACCATATCCCATTGATCTAGTTTTCCTACAACAATAGTTGCCACTTTAGCATTGCCATTGCTCCGTTTGAAGCACTATATGGCAGGAGGTGTAGATCTCTGATTGGGTTGTTTGAGGTAGGTGAGTTTGCTCTAAATGGTCCCAAACTAGTGTATGATGCCACTGAAAAACTCAACTCATGAGAGAGAAGTTGAAGACGACCCAAAGTCGGCAAAAGTCTAATGCGAACCATAGAAGGAAGGACCTTGAATTTGAGATTGGTGATTGGGTCTACTTGAAAATCTCACCTATGAAAGGTGTGATGAGGTTTGGAAAGAAGGGGAAGCTTAGTCCCCGGTATGTGGGCCCGTACCAAATCTTGAAACGTGTTGGAAAGGTGACATATGAGTTAGATTTGTCAAATGTCTTGGCTACAGTTCACCCGGTGTTTCATGTCTCCATGCTTAAGAAGTGCATTGGTGATCCGGTGTCCATCCTTCCTTTAGAAGGCTTAGGAGTTGATGAGAAACTTTCTTATGAAGAGTTCCCAATTAAGATTATGGACCAAAAAGTGAAGAAGTTAAGGAACAAATAAGTAGTTTCCGTTAATGTTCTATGGAGGAATCACTTAGTTTAAGGTGCTACATGAGAGGCTGAGGCCGATATGATGTACCGTTATCCTAATCTTTTTCCTTGTACACCTACTCAAACATGAGGTAAGTAACTACTCTTGAGATTTTAGTATTTTAGGAGTCATGTGTGTAGTATGAATTTTCCATGATTTCCCTATTTTGTGCTTGTTCTTGTGAGAATTCATGACTTATATATATTGAGTTTTCATGATTCCTATGTTTCCTCATGTTGATTGGCATTTTAGTATGATGATTGCTCTTCTGACTCCGTGAGATGAAATGACATGTTGACTTAATAATGTTGTGTTGAGCTTGTTTGATGAGGAGAAGGTAGTTCCTCCCATGCTCATGTGAATTGATGAGTTTCATGTATATTGATTTAGAAGATGTAGTTCCTACTTTCTCGTATTGCTTTGGCCATGTTGTGAAACGGAGTTGAAGTTTTCTCATTCTGAATATTGCATATGGTGAATAGTGCATTTGTGAGCTTTGCTCATTTTTTATGTTTCATGCATGATGGACTGCTAGTCTAGAGTTTCTACCTTAGTTTTATTTTTTGGTCATCATTCGGGGATGAATGTTCCCAAGGGGGAGATAATGTAACACCCCAAAAATCTAATGACCTAAGCTAGAGCATAACATGACACTAAGTGTCCTAAATAGGGTAAACGTCAAGATAAGAGTCGTAAAATGACTTCCCTCACCTAGTACCAAGGTGTAAATCCCTAAACGTCAAGGAATGGCCCCCCAAAGGACCCCCCAAGGGTCCTTGATGATGGCCAAGGGACTGCTCAAAAACTATCCAAAAGTAGTCCCATCCACGAAGGGAGGACCACGAGGCATGGATTGACTCATGCCTCGTAGATGGGTGTCCTGAGTCCAACCTTAGCCTCCTCAAAAGTTCCCTAAAATGCCATGTCCTAGCCCCATTCCACGGACGTGAAGTACGGTCCGTGGACTAACTCATGCTCCATGGAAGGGTCTCATGAGTTGAGACTTAGTCTCCTCACCAAGACCCTCATCCTCCCCTCTCAGACCTAAACCACGAGTGACCAGTATGATCTGTGGTTCAAACCACGTCCCGTGAACGAGGACTCACGAATGGGGCCTTGGCATGCTTCCTAGGTTTAGCCTATGTAGGGGTGTTTTGGTAATTCATTAATTAATTAAGATAGGGTGGGGGCAGTTATATTTAATTTTTTTAAGTATATTATAGCATTTATAGTTATTAAAATAGTCTTTTAACTCTAATAATTCACAAACTCAAAATCAAACCCAATTCCCTCCTAATATATTTTCTCTCTGAACTCCATTGAAGAAAAAAGAAGAACCTCAAGATTAGGCTTCAAGCTCCAAGCTTTTCACTCAAATTTCATGGGAAAACCTCAATTAAGGTATGGGGACTTTAATTCATGGAACACTTTTCTCCATGAAGCCCTTCAACTCTTGATTTCGAAATTGGTAACTTGTTCAAAAACAAGGGTTTCTATTCCAACCATGGATTCTTCTTTTAAATGGCTTTATTATGTTAATTGCATTATATTATGGATGAGTTGATGTTTAATTGTGATTTTCATTGTAAAATTCCCCATGAACCCATGACACCCCCTACACCTTTACACTTACCTATACATGAAAAGGACCATGATGTGATTTCAATGTTGTGTCGATTGAAAAGGACAGAACATAATGTGAAAGACTTATTCACTTACTAAGGATTCTAAGGAATCCATTAGCTACCATGAAAACATGATGTTTGAGTGCTATTCATTCTTCCATGAATATGATTATAAAGTAAAGACTTAACATGACTATAAAAAGGCAATTGGTCTTAGCACCGAGTGGATAGGAACAAGATATGGAAACCTTTTACATCTGTCAGTTCGAGTTTCTAGAAGCAATCTCCCTATACCATAACTATGTGCCCACATAGGTCTGTTAGCTAGTGGATATACATAAAAGCTAACCATGTTAGTTCTACCTTAGGAAAGTAGGACTCCTCTTTTCGGTGTGGGGCAGTACACCGGATTCCATGTAGCTTACATGGTCTATGTCGGTTAATGCTAAACTTCCCTACATGATAAGGCTAAAATCCATGGCATGACATGACAAAAACATGAACCAAAAACATAAACTTAAGGCATGTGCTTTTATTACTTGAGGGGTCTTACTTAGTATGAGTGGGGGTATGGGACTTCACTCATACATTGCACAAGTGAGCTTGGAGAGTGATTAGTGGTATGTGTAAGACAACATGATGCTTTATTAATTTAATGTATACCATGCATGAACATGAACCATGAATTTAAATGTGAACATGAACATGAGCTATATCTATGACTTCTTATTGGGTTTTGCTTGGTATGAGTGGGGATATGGGACTTCATTTGTACATTGCACAAGTAGACCTATGAAGAGGTTATGGTGTGGTTTACTTATGACATGAATGTATATAAATCCATGTGTCATGTAAAGAGTTGGTATTTGGAATGACTTGGATATTGTGAACTATAAACATGATGTTTTTCCTTGTCTATTATTGTTGGCTTGGGTGAAGTCAAGGTGAGTTATACATGACTATGGTAGTCCAAAGTGGTTTATTGTATGGTTTGACTTGGTGATTACTTTAAAGGTACATAATGGCTTTTAAACTTGATAAAATCATGATTTCAACTAAATGTCCCTTTGTTGCATGATTTAAGGTTTATATGCATGTTTCCATACATAGTACAATTAATTGTGTTAACCCCTTTCTCTACCTTTCTACTATGTGTGTAGGTTCCGGTCGTTGAGACTACTACTTGTTCAAGTGAAGCTTGGGTCCACTATTCCCTAGGGTTGATGAGTCCACAGGTTCGAGGACAAGATGTCATGATTCTAGGTCTAGTTTACCTTCTATTTTCTAGACTATATTGTATTTTCCTATATCTAGAGACTTCATTGATGTAAGGGCTTTGACTTATTTTCTATATGGGGATTGAGACAAGTCTAGTTTCCTATTGTTCCTAAATGAAAGAAGTTGACTTCTATTGCAAAAAGTTTAAAATTTTTCGCATCATTACCATGTCTTTATGTTATGATTATGCTAAGGGCTTGTATGAGACCCCTTCGGGGTTGAGTACGCTGTGTTACGAATAGGGGGTGCTCTCGGGTTGTGACAACATTCTAGATCCTTTTCAACTTTTTAACTTCATTTCAACCTACACTCACAACACGTGCTATTAAAACCAAAAAAATAAAGTTGAGTTGTTTTTCAAGAAGCTCCTTATTTAATGTCGTGGCATGAAAGACTTCTCATTCAACAACCATTATTCTTGAGATTTGGGATGGGGCCACTAGTTAACGTTTTCTTTTGCCTTGGATTGAGATGGGTGGAGAGTTTCCAGAGTTAAGTCTTGAGTTGTTTTATTAACATAAAATTAGAAGTAATCATTTACGTTAAGGTGAAAAAGTCATTTTTTAAATCCTTCAACACATTGATGGACCCTTAAACCCTGTTGAAGATCCCAGTAAGCATTTCATCTATTTGGTGTACCTCTGATCTAGCTTGCTCATTTAGTTTGGGTTTATCATTAGGTGGGACATACTTATCTTTTTCAAACTCATGCTCTCTCCAATTTCCACCCTGATGAGTCTGAGTTTTCGACTCATTTAAGGCTTTGTTTTGATAGTTAAAGTGTTCTCAAATGCCTAATTTATGCTCTAAACTAATGTTAAAGTGTTGATTTACAGGTATGAAGGCTACAGGGCAAGGCAAGGACAATACCAGGCAAAGAGGAGCAAACAAGCTAAAGAAGTAAAGCAAAGTGATCCTGGTGATCACCAATACCACTGGGCGAACTACCAAGTGTCTCTTTAACTCACCTAAAGTTCCTCCGTAACAGAAATGGGGAAAACCAATTTGGCAACAGGAATGGGCAGTTGGCGAATTATCGAACGACTCCGCACTAGCAACCTCGATCGCCTAAAGTTACAGAACCCTGAAGACAAATGGCCAATGCAAATCGGTGATAGACTAGAGCAAAGGGCGGATCGTCAACTTGTTCGGCCAGGTGGAACTTACTTTTCCCAATGGCCTTTCTGGCAAAAAATTGGGCAATATAAACTAGAATTTTAAATGAAATTTCAATTGGTTCTGATCTGAGTTTGCGAGTTTGAGTTTTTCTCTGAGTTGTTGAGTTTCCATTGTTAACTTTGAATCTTTTGAAGCTTAAATTTGAGGATTCGCAAGTGGGTTTTGGAATATATTCAGTTTAGACCATTGTAATGACTTGGAAGCTTTTACCCAGATCATGGCTAATGTATTTTGTAATTGTTTCTCTATTTTTATGATGAGTAACTAAAACTCCAATTCTTGGGGTGTGATTATTAGATTAATTAGCTTATGGGTAGTGTTGTTTATTTATTAAATTTCTATTTTAATGTGGGTTTTATCAATAGCTGAGTAGTAATTCATGAATTGTAGTTCCAAATATTATTTTAGCTTAATGTTTTGGGCTCACTCGAGAGAAAGGTTCTAAAGCCAAGGTTATTGATTGATGATTGTAGTGTGTAAGCCGTTATGGGTTCAACTCGAGAGAGTAAATCTTGGCTCATCCCTACCTATCTAGCTAGAGAGAGTGGACACATTAAGGTTATGGGTTTCTTTGTAGTGTTAAGCTCTAATAGCCTAGCCTACCCACAATGATTCAGCAAATTATTATTAAATCTCAATTACCTATATAGCATAATTAGCTTATAATCGATCACATCTTGAGAATTCTTCTTAGTCCTGTTGAAATCCCTCTTTTCCTATTTTTTTAGTTGCTAATTGACAAACCAATTCCACCATCTGACATTTGTTGTCACCCCTTTCATTTTAACTAAATGTTTTTGATTGTATCTATTCCTACAACCAATTAGATTACATTCATAACTTCATAACTAAATTTGAAGTCGAACCGCTCCCTATGTGTTTGACCCCAACCTTTTATTGGGATTTATACTAGATTACAATCACCCACACCTAGTATTCCATGATGTGTGGTTGAGCATTTATCAAAAATGGTGTCGCTACTAGGGAGTTGTGTTGTTTAGAATTCTATTATGGAAGTTTGAGTTGTAATTTTTTTATGTTCTAGTTAAATCAACTTACTTTGTTTTGTGTTTGTGTTGGTCTGGTTTTGAACAGAGGAAGGAATGAGTGTGAGTGGGAGTAATGGTAGCCAAGTGGGCCATCAAGATGATACTAGAAATTTGGACGATGTGAATGACCCAATTCAATTAGGTGGTATTGGTGCAATACATCTATCTCATGTTGAGGGGAATGATGTCTTCCAAGTTACTAGCACAATACTACAACTCCTCCCAATGAAAGGACTATATGGAGGGCTGGTCCACGAAGACCCCATGAGCATATTCAGAACTTCGTGGACGTATGTGGTCTGTTCTAGCTCAAGAATATATCACAAGAATTAGTTCATCTTCGGTTGTTCCCATTCTCTTTGATAAGTGAAGATACCAAATGGTTAGCTAATTTACTGAGGAACTCCATCACCACTTGGGATGAATTGACCACATCATTCCATGTGAGATTCTTCCCTCATCAAAGATGATGATTCTCAGAGATAGTATCCAAGGTTTCAAACGCTTGAAAGGTGAAAAAATATATGAGACATGGCTGAGGTTTCAGAAGGTTGTACTTCAATGTCCGACTCACGGACATCCAAACCACATATTGCTACTATACTTCTATAGGATTCTTGACTCGATGAACAAAGGTTTTGCTGATCAACTTGTTCTAGGAGGTATGATGCAACAACATTATGAGGTAGTGTCTCAACTCGTTGATGGCATGATGATGAGTCCACAATTTGGACTCATTTAGAGCTTTATTTTGATAGATTATGTGTATTCAAATGCTTGTTTTGTGTCAATAACTGATATAAAACACTTGATTTTTAGGTATTAGGATTGAGGAACAAAGAGTGGACACATATTTCCAAAAAAGAACAAGGCAGCTGAAAGAACAAAGAAAAAAAAATGTGGTTATCGCCTAATCCATTGTGGGAGTCGTCGAGTGGCTATTATCTTACCTAAAGTTCCAGTGTGCCTAGCCTTGAAGGAGAAAATCAAGTTGGCGAGAGAAAGGAGCAGTCGCGTGTCGCCGAATTGTTCCGCGATGCAGTGTTGGATCGGCTAAAGTTACAGAACTTGAGGATGCTGAAGGGCAAAGTAGAAAGGCGATGGAACTGACCAAATGGTGGATCGCCGAATTGATCGGCGATCCCGACTTACTGCGTCGAATGGTCCTTCGCATGTTGATGACTATAAATACATTTTCAAAAATAAAGGTTAGTATCTTCCATGTATCAAATTTTATTAAAAACATTCATTAGAGTAATTTTTGTGTTTCAACTCTTACTTTAGAGACAACATTTCCTTAGCTTTGAAGAATTGAAGTTTTCCATTTTTGAGATATTAGAATTGGGTCTTTGAGATTTTTCAATTTGGACCTTTGTAAAGATGAAATTAATTTTACCAGTTGATGGAAACACAATTTGGTAACGATTTCTAACTTTTTATGATGTCTAACTAAATCCATAATTATTGGGGTGTGATTGTGTGATAATGGGTTGATTTAGCTGATGGGTGTTGCTAATTGCTGGTTTAAATGATGTTTAGAAGTGATTTCATTCATTAATTGTTAGTTGCGAATGCAGTACTACCTTTGCGTTTTTGGCTTACTCAAGAGAGAGCTTTTAAAACCAAGATTATTGAATTGATGGTTTGTGGGTATTGGGTTGTCATGGGTGTAGGTTGAGAGAGTGAATCCTAAATGTTTTTCCACACATTCTGCTTGAGAGAGTGAGTGGACTAACTCATAGGTTGTTCTTATTTTCTTGATTGTTGGTGTTCAAGAGAAGCCAACTTGATTCGGGGTAAATTGTTCGAGAGAAAGTTTATCCCCACTAAAGTCTAGCTTATTCATTGGTTTGCACCTAGTTACTAATAGTTGCAATTTCCCGTTTCTTTATATTAGCATATAATCGAATAACATCCCAAGAACTCGTCTCATTATTGTTAAATTCGTGTTATTTGCTGTTGTCGTTGATAATTAAAATAAAAAACCCCCCTTTAATTGACATTTTTATCACCTCTGATTTGAATTATGTTTTTATTCGATAATATCTATTCCTATGATTAACTTGAGCATATTCGTACTTTCTTATTGATTCTCAAACACGTACCATTCCCTGTGGGATTCAACCCCAAGTCACTTAGTTGGGATATATTACTGACTAACGATCGTTGACACTTAGAATTGGATGAAGTGTCCTGATAAGTGAAATCATAATGGCGCCACTGCCGGGGAGTGGTGTTGTTTGAGAATTTTTAGTTCAGTCGAGTTTTGTTCTTGTTAGTTATAGTTGAACATACTTACTTTTAAATTTGGTTTGTTTGTTTGTATTTTGAAACAACGAGTATGAGTGTGAACGGACGCAATGGTAGCCAAGTAGGCCACCAAGATGACATTGGCAACCTCAACGATATCAATAGGCCTAATGCTAATGACCCTCATCTTATGGGTGGAATTGGTTCCATTCGCTTGCTGCCGATTGAATGGAACGATGTGTTTGATAATACTAGCACTATGCTTCAGCTCTTGCAATTGAAGGGGCTGTTCAGTGGTTTGGCTCATGAGGATCTCCATGAGCCTATCAAAAATTTTGTTGTTGTTTGCGGACCATTCTCCTTTTAGAACATATCCCAAGAGTCAGTCCGGCTGAGATTGTTCCCGTTCTCTCTGATGGGAGTAGCGTGTAAGTGGCTGGATGAATTGCCATGAGACTCAATCACTTCTTGGGAAGTGCTTGTCACCGCATTTCAAGTGCAAGTTTTCCCTCTATCGAAGATGATGACACTTGGGGACAGCATTCAGAGCTTCGAGCGTTTGGAAGGCGAGCCAATTCATGAGACTTGGCTGCGATTCAAGAAGTTGGTGTTGTAATGCCCTACTCATGGGTTGCCTAACAACGTGTTGCTGCAGTATTTTTGCTGGAACCTTGACTCAGTAAACAAGGGTGTTGCTGACAAACTTTGTCCTAGAGATTTGATAGCAGCTCAGCTCTTGGATTGCATGACCATAATAAACCGGGCATGGTACACCCGGGAAGAAAGGGTATCTCCCCTCACTTTCAAATTGACCAAGGAACAGATGGAGAAAGACCAAGAGATGGATCAGAATATGGTAAAAATGATGACCCAACTTGAAATTTTGTCTAAAAATGTCATGGGAGCTGGTGTTAGGAGTGTCAATGTCGTAGGAGTTAGTTGTGTTAATCCTGATTTGGCCAAGTTTGAAGCTTTGTACAACGAAGAGGTGAATTTCCTAGCCAACCAAAGTGGTGGTTCGCGTTCAAACTACCCGAGGCGGGGTGGTAACCATGGTTGGAGTAGGGATGAAGGTTGGACAGAACGTGATAGAGAATGGATGGGTCAAAATCCTAATTGGAAGGATGGGGAGAAGGATAGGTATCACTACTACAAAAAGGACTTTAGAGGCAATAAAAATTGGCTCTATAGGCAATAACAATCGTCACTATATTTTTTACCGACAATTGATCTTTGGCCGGCGATGCGGGCATCGGCAAAGGTTGTTGCAGCCATTGATAGAAAAGCTGGTAAAGTCTGCTATTTATTGCCGCTATTAACTATTCGTTTTCATGGCAATTGTTTGCGGCAATTATATTGGCTACTAAATCTAATTCATAATGGCTAACTATGCTCTTTTAGCGTCTATTTCTACATTTGATTAACGTCTTAGTTTTCCCTTTTAGCATTTATTTTAATGGAAAGTAAATTCAACTAAACCGCTGCTAATAGTCAACATCTTTAACGGCCATTAGATGATAAAGTAAAACATCTTAAATGTCCCCTATACCATCCATATTATTGTTGATAAATTATATTTAAAAGATGGTAAAAGCCACAAGATTCAATAACAATTTCTTAGCCACCATTAAATAAAACAACATTATTAGTACAAGAGAGCTTTAATGGCAATAAAATTTGGAAAATGCTAAAACAAATTACTATTCATTAATAAAATAGAGTATATCACATTAAATCCAAACAAACAAATGAAAGTATTAATCCAAAAGATTAATGTGAACATAAAATATAAACTTCTAGTGTGTGAGCATGTAAACAATCATGTTGAGTAATATCTTCAAATAATTTCCTAAACTCTTCATATTGAAAGCTTTCACATGCAGATTTTTTGAACCTAAAATTCTATAACCTGGAATAATAAAATAAATATGTCAGAAGATGAAATGCAATGTATAAAAACATGAAATACCAAAGTAATATAATGCATGGGGATCCTAGGTTGAGTACTAGGACAATTAATAAGAGAATAAACTGAACTATTACTTACGAGAATTAAAGAAAAAGATTCTACTTGGTAACTTCAATAAAAAAATTGATGCACCCAAGTGAATTAGAGGAAAAGGATCTCCAACGTACATATTCAAAGTTAACATATAACAATAACATATCCCCTAAAAGTTTATGAAACACGTTCATGACCACCGTTAAGTGTTAGGGACATGATGAATATTTGTTGATGTCACATATGCATGAATAAAAAAGGACTTAAAAATAATATAATTTATAATTTTAACAGGTTTACCTGCTCATCTATCAAGGTAGCAATACTTTTGAATCGTCCTATTCAAGATATTTTGTGCTTGGCCCTATTATTTTTGTTTGCTTAGGTAAATCTCTATCACTGAAAATTGAATCATTGACATGATATCTTAAAATATATAAATAAAAACTGAGCATCACTAAAATCAAAATACTATGAAAATAAGGAATTAGGAGTATAATTTAAACATTTTTGGAACCCTTGTTTTTATTAGAAAGCCAATAAGAAACAAGACGACCTCATTGATTCCTCGGTATGCGACTTGGTATATTTTTTAGCAGAGCATCTTTAGTCTTATACTTTGGCATATAATCACCATTTAAATCGCATTTGTAATCTTTCCATTTCTTTCCTCGTAAAATTTAAGATAAACACGTTTTCGTGCTTAGGGATATAGAATTTCTTCTACAAAAATTATATGTCAACAATTACAAGGCATCATGTATAACAGAGAAACAGATAGTTGATTTTAGGTAAAGCAATAAATTTGCTCTCAATTACTTCAGCAAAATTTGGATCTCCTAGCCTATTCAAAGTGCATCTCATGACACCCTAATTTAACATAATAACTTCAGAATTTTAATGAACTACATCATCTACTTGAGTTTGATCCTATACAATCCCAAAGGTAACAGAAAAAGATCTAGTTCTCTAGGTTCACAAAGAAACAAAGTAATACCAACTGATTAAACATCTCAACCAACACATATACTAAAGGGAAGTAAACTGACTCAAATTCAGGAGGTGCTATTCGCAGAAGGTGCAATGAAGGACATAGAAACTGAAAAAATGTTTCTATTTGGGGAAACAACTCACACAGTGAAAAGGCTATACTCAATTGCATATTAAAAAATATCTTTTAAACACTCTGAACGGCACAGTGGCAAAATTGAGAACAACAATAGTTCGTGACTGCTAAGCTCATCATATCTGGAAAGTAGAAGTGACTATATTATGTGAAACATGTGCTTGAAGTGACCATTGCAGATTCACAATATCACATTTTCTTGAAAGTTATACTTATATCTACATGAAGTCCTAATTTTCATTCCATACTATTAAAAAGAACTTGGACACATATACCATTAGTGATAATCTTTTAGCAACATTTTCAGCCCCACATGGTAACTAGTATAGCAAAATAATAGGGGAAACTCTCATCCAACATGTTTTTTTCGTTTGTATGGGAGTTGTTGAGAAACATATAGAAGTTGAAAGTTTATGGCAAAGACCTAAAAGAATATATCTCATTTTTGTTTTTCCTCTACATATCCAATGACTTATCAATAAAAGGAAGAAACAGATCTTATTCCTCTCATGTATCTAAATTTCAATAGGAAAAACTAAATAAGATTTATTTTTCTTTACAATAAAATATAGCTCAAGATCTTTATTATCCTTCACTCATATCTACATAGAACTATACAACAATCTCGTGACATTTTTTAAGACAGAAAATAAATAAGAAAGTTAAATATGAAGCTCTTGTAAGTAATAGATTAGTTAACAAGAAAAATATATTACCTGATTTGACCTTATGTTGAACCTTAGTGCCACAAATAGAACTATTCAACTCATTATATTAACCATCATGTGCTTGGGTTTCAGTGAGATTCTAACTATTCATCAACTGATCAGTATAAGGTTTAGCTCGAGAGTAGTTCAGGAAACCCGTCAGTTTCTCAATATGCTATCACATATCCTCTTCATCATGTTGTTCAATTTCCAATCTGTTGTGACCTCTAATTTGCATAGTTCCATATCAAAAATGATGTAATTATCTAGCTGCATTAAGTTGTAATAGTACCAAATTAACATCACACATGTAAAAAAGGAGGAAACATCATCCTCGTCTAAAGATGTTAGAACGTATATTGATGCACCAGGGAAGAATCATCCTCAACTTATGTGACATATGCATTTTAACACATTATGTTACGTGTATGCTAAAAATCATACAATTAGGCCTGGTATCTAGATAATATGTAACAATATTATCTCCCTCTTAAGAAAAGAACTAAGCAAACTAGAAAATGGAGAAGATGCCGACCAAACAAGAGACAAAATAAAGCAACATAAATAAACCATGAGTTGATATTATAAGTATCAAACAAAATACTCAAACAAATGAGTATACCTTGTAGTACCCCTTCATTTTTTATAGACATAACGATCTATTTTAAACATTCTCAATTATCATTGAACATTTGCTGGAAGATATTGTTCGTACCTTAAGAACAGAACGCACAACAACTTTGTTCTAAAACAACAATGGAGTGCGTCAAATTTTGCCCAAGATCCTTATCAAATTCATGATAATATAAGAAAGAATAAATTTGACACTGCATTGTCACGTGTGTATATCAAACATTGAATAGCAAAAATTTTAAACAAAGTAATAAATATATAGCTAATAAAACTATTAATATCATTATGCTCATGATTAGTAACTTTAGCTTACAATATTAGGATTAAGAGGGTTGATAAATGATCTAGGAAGAATTATAAGTGTATGTACAAAGGATGATAGTTTATTTAGTGTTCAGATACCCTTTATACATTTGTATATGAATCAAAACAACCATGTAAAGCTCAATAAATTCATAAATCTCAAAAGTAGTTCAAGAGTTCTTCCTTGTTCTTGAGAAACTAGTAAACCACTACAAAAATATTGTTCATATCTCTCTGTACAATACAAGACAACCAACACCCTATAGTACTTTTTTTTAACCCATCTAATAAATTAATAAATTAATACATAAAATTTTCAGTGTTCACTCTAAAGTAGTAAAAAAACACAGTAAGAAAACAACTAGATTACAAACTTTAGCGCAACTCTAGGAATATGTCTTTGCTACTGTAACTGAAACTTCAATATCAGGAGGTGATAATGGTGATCAAACAAAGACAAACATTTGGTACAGGGAATAACATATTGACATGAAAGTCTAATATTTTCTAACTTTAGTTAAAACTATAGAATAAATGAAATCTGTAAAATTCTTATTGTTAAATTGTGATGTTGCATTCACATTCAGATCCTACAGATCATGGGAAACCCTTAAATAATATTTTCTAATGTTGAATTCCAACCATGATTAATCCAAAATGCTACAACTGGTGGATGTGCCAAAACTGGTCTTTGAGGTGCCCATTTCATAATATGACTTCGATCTGAAGATTAAAAAAAATATGAAAACTTCAAAAACTACTAATATTTTGTAATCAAATGACCAACAGTGACGGATACATAAGAAAGAATATTCAAAAAGAAAAATCACAATTTTAATTCGATTCGATGAGGTGACGTAATAAACTTAGATCTTACATGCTAATAACCGTACTTCATGGTGTACAAACTTCAATTCAATTTCAGTCCCACAATTTCACATGAAATGAGATAAAAAGAGTAAAAGATATTAGATGTGTTACCAGGGATCGGTGTTCGACGATAACAGAGGAGATTACAAAAACGTAGATAGAGATGATTTTCGATAGTGTGAAGATGCAACGGTGATGGAGATAAAAAATTTTCTTCTAGGGTTTAGGGAACCACTCTAATTTTCTTTGGAGGGAATTGGTATTTTGTGTGAAAAAACATGGAAGGTAATTTAAAATAACAACAAATATTTTTTAATAAGTGGTGTTTAGGGGTCATAAGATTTTATTGTCGGTATAAAAATACCTTTTCCAGGAAAATATCTATTAGTCAATAATATTTTACCATATATAACAAATTTGTGGCCATTAAATTATGGACACTATAAATTTGTCGCTAAAGGCACTTATTGTAGTAGTGTATCTGCCTCCCCACGAGCATCAAAAGCCAAAGGATTTAGAAGGTGGTTGGTCGAAGGATATGGTTTCTCATATCCTCAATAAGGTTGAGGGGTCGAAAAAGATTTTGAAAGAGATCAAGGAAGATGTGTTGACCTTTAGCGAGATGGTTACCTCCCATTTCATCTCTATCAAGAAGTTGGAGACCCAAATGGGTCATATCTCGTCTCATTTAAACCCGAGACAGCAAGGGGGGTTGCCTAGTGACACAATAGCCAACCCCAAAAAGGATGTTTGATCGTGGACTTGCGTCATGCCAAGACGTTAACTAAGGTGCTGCTTGGGAGGCAACTCAAGTTTTTAGTTGCTTTCTTTTTAAGGTTAAAATAATGGTGTGTTGAGGGTGCAGGTCAAAGTGTGAAATGTGTTTGATAAGTGCACGTTGGCGAGCTAGAAGTCCAGTCGGCGACTCACTAAAGAGGCCGGCGAGCCCAACTTGAACCGTCATTTGACTCAAGACAATTTGAAATTGGAGTCTATAAACTCGGTGAGCCCAAGAATTGATTGGCGATTCGCCGACCAGGTCAGCAATCACGACCTAATCCTCCGTTTGGACCACTATATTAACTAGAGATCCTGTACAACTCAGCGAGGTAAGTTCCCACTCGGCGTGTCGCCGAGTGGGTCGGAGAGCAAATCTTATGTCCCCGAATGGGCGAAAACTAGACGATTTTTAAACGCCAAAGGTTTAAACTTCCAAACTCTTTCACTTTCCCTCACTTTTGAACTTTCCAAAATCACACCTGCACAATATTTTTGGTACTTTTGTGTTTTTACGTTATTTTAGTCATCATGTTTGTGTTCGGAGTTGGATTTCTTTGCCACCTAGCATTTCAAAATATCTATTCTGCTTCTAAGGTTGGTTTTTCAAACCCCGAATCTTTATTTAGCAATTTTGACTCATTTGCTAGAAATTTTATCTTAGTGAAGTGTGGTGGGCCTCTCTAATTGTAATTGTGTTTATGTGTGCCTATTTTACATTGAATATCTTTCCTGTAATGCCCATAATGTTGATTTCTCGAGATTTCATGCCTTAAAATTGATTAAATTGTGGGGTTGTGCTTTCCTGTTTTTGGGTCTAGTCGGGTGAAGTCTAAGTAACCCGCATTTGTGTCAAATGACATAATTTGCCCAATGATGGAGCGGTTGACGTCATTCCTAAGGAAAGAAGTCATCAAATAGCAAAATTTTGCCGAACTGGGAGAAGTCTGAGTATCCCAAGGGCATGGGTGTAATGGGTCTTAATTAAATTGTATGGGGGCTTAGTTTGATTTTGTTTTCGAGGGCCGTAGGGTTCAATTTGTGAGTTTGGGTTGAAAGTAGGCATATTGGGTCATTTGGAGAGCTGGGTCGAGCTCATCGAACCACTCGGTGTGTCACCACTCGAGAGCAGCCCCTAGTCGTAACATGGCATACTTGACCCCGAAGGTGTCTAATACGAGTCTCTTAGCATTCATAACATTCGACGTATAAAAATAGTGCGAAATTAAAACTTATTTAGAACCAAACTATCAAAATCTCATTTATAAAACACTGGGATACTATGTCTCACATGACCATCTTAGACAAACTGAAACAAGATAGGGTCACGGCTCTTTACAATCGAAGTATAGAAAAAAGTCTTACATCAAAAAAACTAGAAGCATAAAGACCTTGTCCTTAATATATGAAGACATACCAAAAGAGAACTTCAGAGAACTCTAATCCTAACTTCACTATGGAGAATCAAATCGAGTGTCAATCCCTACACTTCATAAAAGTAAAGAAATATGGGTTAGCACACATAAATGTACTAAGTATGATGACCATACAAAAACATGCTTTACAAGGGACATTTTGTTGAAAGTCATGCTTTATGCCATTTTTGTAAAACTTCATGAAACATTGATACAAGAGGCATAATATAAGTCACAACCAACATACAAAATCACATAATTCACATTTGAGCAAAATCACATATAACCCTTTACCTTCACCTTGATCCTCCACCTCAAGTAACCCTCAAGCAATACCTTGCACAGCGTATGGATAGCTTCCCATAACGCCACCCACACTAATGCACGTCCTTAAGGTCACCAAAAGTGACATTACCATTCATCCTTTCCACCTTTACACAATAAAGCATTTAAGAGACAAAAACATTACATGAATCACATCATCACATTAAGGCAAACATCTAAGACAACTCTATGTCATACTTGTGCAATGTGCAAGTAGCATCCCATACTACTAGACACAATAACTACTCCTTTGAAGTCATCCTAGACAAGGGACATTCATATACAATAAGTCATGAAAAGGAAGTACTCAAAATACAATCCAAGTATAGCCTGAATCTTTACATCTAAGCATATAAGCATTTAAGAGTCAACATTCTTCATTAGCTTCATTACATTAAGAGCACCTCCATTCATCAGACATTAGATCAACATTCTTGATAAACACATCATCACAAGAGCCCATTCCTTCATTACCATTTATAAGGAACATACCATGACCTCTGTCAAATGCCTACTTGTGCAATGCATAGATGACGTCCCATACCACCACCTACACTAAGTAGTACATCCTTAAGAAGCCATAGTTCATTAAAATTCTTTGTAGGGGTAAGCCTTAACCGACCTAGACCATGAGGGATTGACATGGAATCCCGGTGTCACCCTCACTAGATAAAGGCATTCATACTTGCCTAAGGTAGGACCATCATTTGTTTAGCCTTAAGTGGATCCACTAGCTAGACCTATGTGGGCACATAGTTTATGGGATAGGGAGATTGCTACTAGATACCCCGGCTCAACTAACGTATGAGTATCCATCTCAAGAGTTTGCTACTAAGTGCCCAGCCTCAACTCACATATGAGCACCCATCTCAATCCATATCCACTTGGTGCTTAGCATTATTCCCCACGAAGTACATTTCATTCATTACATTCATTCATTATGGGATAAGAGATTACTACTAGATACCCCGTCTCAACTAACGTATCGGCATCCTTCTCAAACCCAACATTCATTAAAATGGGGATAGGGATGCTATTAGATACCCCATCTCAACTAACTTATGAGTTTCCATCCCAACCCATCATTCACTCACTTAGAGAGCTCATATATTCAAGGATGAGAATAGCCTTTCACCTAAGAATCCCATTAGTGGGAGAAAGTCCTTTAACAAAATGTCTTTTCATTCAGTAGAGTACAATTGAGAATAGCCTTTCAATAGACTCAACATTCATTAACATTATCATTAACTTCATTCATTCATGTGTGTGTATGTGAGAATAGCCTTTCACATAATCACCATCATTCATAAGTGTTAATAGAGAGATAGCATTCAATCATAACACAATTAGCCTCTAAACATGATCATCATTCATTCATTTACATTACACACATGCTTCACATCACCTTCATTTATACAACATCATGATAATACTTAAATTCTTCACATTAAGGCTTCAAGGCCATGATCATAATGTACATCGTAAGTAAACACCTCCACCCTACAACTGGATCAACAATTCAAGAATTCTATTTTAACATGAAGTTAGGTCAAACTTGCCCTTTCAAGGCCATGATCACAAATGCTCAATTCACCAAAAATTCACCATAATTAGGCATAGATGATGATACAAATCAATACAAATCAATAATCTAAATGAATCTAAGCATAAATTCATCAACATTCATTCACAATCAACAAACCCACTAAAAAATTCATAATTTAGGTATTAACAAAAATCATGGGTTCATAGAGTATTTTCATCTTAAATCATCAATTAAACGTCAACATAATCATAATTTATCATGTGAAAACGTTTGATGCAAGAACCCATGAGATTGAGTAAAACCTAGGGTTTTTGTGAAACTTGAAAACTTTGAAACTTTTTGAAATTGACTCTAGGGTGAAAACTAATCCTAGATGAAGGATCACCATACCTTATTAAATGAATCCCCACGAAAATTAAAGAAGAAACACCTTGAAATCCCTAACTATAGCTCAAACGCACACACGTTAGGCACTAGTTTCACTAATTCATTTTTAGGGTCGTTACATTATCCCCCACTCAGGAACATTGGTCCTCGAATGACACTTTAAACACATTTAGGGGTAACTACACAAGACTAGAAGCCCACAATCATGCATGCAACATCAATATAAATGCATAACATAGGAGGAAACATCAACTCCACATCAATAGGCTCAAAACACAACAAGAAAGTAGGAACTACATCTACAAACTCATTATCCATCACGACTTCACATTTTTAATTACATTGGAGGAACTTCCTTCTCCAAATCAAATCATGACCATCACAACATCATTATGCACATTATGCAATTTTCTCATAAAAGCTCATTATGCAACTTTTCAATAAAGCACATTTAGGCATGTTCAACAAATCAACTTATGAAACATTTAAGAAACTCATCATAGATGCACTTCAACATGAGCAACACAATTCATAAAAACTCATTTTTCTCTTTAAAAAAGAATTCAACTAGAACATGCACAACATAAGGAGACCGTGAAAACTCAATATCACACAAGACTCCCAAAACATGCAACAAGCTACAAGGAACTCTTGGTCTCAAGCTTGAATAGGAATAGAATGAAAGAGATACGGATATCAACACTCTAAATCACCTTACTATTCAACATACTATCCCCCACTTAAGGGAAAACCCAGCTAAAGCTATCATGAAACAACATAAGAACTTCAATAAGACATCAAGATTCTAAGGAACTAACAACTTACTGATACCTTCATCTGGATTAGCTCATTTGTCCTTGTTAGCTTGAAGCACATAGAAATGGTTTCTCCTTGGAGCATCTAGATTTTGGCCATCTTGAGAAGCTTATTTATCTTCCCTTCATTTTGCCATGACTGTTGGGCAATCTATCATCTTATGACCCTTTTTTCCACACCCAAAGCATCCATTCGTGCCAGCAAGACACTTACCGAAATATTGCTTCCCACACTTGGCACACCTAGGCCTTTCAAAAGAGGAAGAACCACTTCCATTCCCTCCTTGAGGTTTACGGTTAGACACCCTATCATTATTAGCCATTGAGGAATCTTAGTTAGGAGATCTCTTGTTGAACCCAGGTTGACCTTACTCAATGGGTCTAGCCTTCTTCAAATACTTACCCATCCTTATAAGTTTGGACTCCTCAACAAATTGGGCATACACAACAAGTCTAGAGATATTCATATCATCATGGAGCATCGCCGTACAACAAATTTCTTTAACTAGGTCGGATACACCGGTAAGAAACCTACTCATCTCATCTCTAGGGTTAGACACCTAGGATGGAGCATACTTAGACAATAGGGTAAACTTCAAGGAATACTCCTCCACACTCATAGTACTTTTCCTAATGTTTATAAACTCCTCCACCCTTACCTCTCTCTTCTCACGGGGAAAGTACTTACTAAGGAAAGCTCTCTTAAACTCCTCCCATTCTATAGGACCAACTTCAACCAGCCTATTGTCTTTCCATTTAGTGAACCACACTTGGGTCACATCTTTCAATTGGTAGGAAGCAAACTCCACCTTCTCCCTAGAAGTTACTCCCGTAGCATTTACTATTTTATAAACTTCATCCAAGAATTCTTGGGGATCTTCTCCCACTTTAGAGCCAAGAAAAATAGAAGGACTCTTCCTCACAAAGTCTCTCAATCTTGAGGCCACAGTACTCTCATTAATATTCACCTTAGGCCCCATATCTCTATTCACTTGAGCCGTCAAGCCCGGGCTAGGGTTAGAAAAGTTGACCTAATCTCTTCGTTAGTGATGTCCGCGGGAACCACCGAAACTTCAATTTCTCTTGAGGCACTTGGTCACCTTCAATACCTTAGGGAGGAACTCCCTCATTCACCATCTCATCTTCCGCCCTTCTTGGGTTAGCCCTTATATTCATATCCTATAAACACAAGTGAAGGATTACAGAGCTAAACTCCAAGGCACGAATTCAAGAATATGAAGGAAGTGTAACATTCTACGTCCTATAGCCTCTCGCTCATAGATGTTATGTGACTCACACTGATGGACAAAACTCTACTAGACTTAACTTGTGAGACATCAACCCTAAAACCATTTCCAAAATCTTATGCTCTGATACCAAGTTTTTCACAACCCGAGAGCACCCCCTAGTCCTAACACGACGTACTCGACACCTAAAGGGTCTAATACGAGCCTCTTAGCATTCATAACATTTGACATATAGAAATAGTTCAGAATTAAAACTTATTTAAAACCAAACTATCAAAATCTCATTTATAAAGCAACGGAATACTAAGTCTCACATGGCCATCTTAGACAAACTTTAACAAGATAGAGTCACAACCCTTTACAATCGAAGTATAGACAAAAGTCTTAAATCATAAAAACTAGAAACATAAAGTCCTTGTCCTACACATATGAAGACATACCCAAAGAGGTCTTGAGAGAACTCTAATCCCCAACATCACTATGGAGAATTAAATAGAGTGGAAATCCCTACACTTCATAAGAGTAAAGAAATATGGGTTAACACACATAAATATACTAAGTATGATGACCATGCAAAAACATACTTTAAAAGGGACATTTTGTTGAAAGTCATGCTTTATGCCATTTTTGTAAAACTTCATGAAACATTGATACAAGAGGCATATTATAAGTCACAACCAACATACAAAATCAGATACTTCACATTTGAGCAAAATCACATATAACCCTTTACCTTCTCCTTGATTCTCCACCTCAAGTAACCCTCAAGCTATACCTTGCGCAGCATTTGGATAGCGTCCCATACCACCACCCATACTAAGGCATCACCTTAAGATCACCAAAAGTGAACTTACCATTCATCCTTTCCACCTTTACACAATAAAGCATTTAAGAGACATAAAGATTACATGAATCACATCATCAGATTAAGACAAACATCTAAGACAACTCTAAGTCATGCTTGTGCAATGTGTAAGTAGCATCCCATACTACTAGACACAATAAGTACTCCTTTGACGTCACCCTAGACAAGGGACATTCATATACAATAAGTCATGACACGAAAGTAATTAAAATACAATCCAAATATAGCATGCATCTTTACATCTAAGCATATAATCATTTAAGAGTCAACATTTTTCATTAGCTTCATTACATTAAGATAACCTTCATTCATTAGACATTAGATCAACATTCTTCATTAACACTTTATCATGAGAGCCCTTTCATTTATTACCATTTATAAGGAACAAACCATGACCTCTGTCAAATGCCTACTTGTGCAATGCATAGATGGCGTCCTATACCACCACCTACACTAAGTAATACATCCTTAAGAAGCTATAGTTCATTAACATACTTTGTGGGGGTAAGCCTTAACCAACATAGACCATGAGAAATTGACATGGAATCCTGCTGTCACCCCCTCCAGATAAAGGGGTTCCTACTTGCCTAAGGTACGACCATCATTTGTTTAGCCATAAATAGATCTACTAGCTAGACCTACGTGGGCACATAGTTTATGGGATAGGGAGATTGATACCAGATACCTCACCTCAACTAATGTGTGAGTATCCATCTCAAGATATTGCTACAAAGTGCCCCGCTTCAACTTACATATGAGCACTCATCTCAATCCATATCCACTCAGTGCTTAGCATTATTCCCCATGGAGTACATTTCATTCATTACATTCATTCATTATGGGATAAGAGATTGCTACTAGATATCCTGCCTCAACTAACGTATGGGCATCCATCTCAAACCCACATTCATTAAAAAGGGATAAGGATTGCTACTATAAACCCCACCTCAACTAACGTATAAGTATCCATCCCAACCCATCATTCATTCATTTAGAAAGCTCATAGATTCAATGCTGAAAATAGCCTTTCACCTAAGAATCTCATTAGTATTAGCAAGTCCTTTAACAACATGTCTTTTCATTCAATAGAGTACAATTGAGTATAGCCTTTCAATTAACTCAACATTCATTAACATTATCATTTACTTCACTCATTCATTCATTCATGTGTGTGTGTATATGAGAATAGCCTTTCATATAATTACCATCATTCACAAGTGTTAATAGAGAGATAATATTCAATCCTAACACAATTAACTTCTAAACATGATCATCACTCATTCATTTAGATCAGACACATGCTTCACATCACCTTCATTTATACAACATCATGATAATACTTCAATTATTCACATTAAGGCTTCAAGGCCATGATCACAATGTACATAGTCAGTAAACACCTCCACCTTTCAAGTGGATCAACAATTCAAAACAATTCTACTTTAACATGAAGCTAGGTCAAACTTGCCCTTTCAAGGCCATGATCACAAATCCTCAATTCACAAAAAATTCAACATAATTAGGCATAGATGATGATACATATCAATAATCTAAATCAATCTAAGGATAAATCCATCAACATTCATTCATAATCAACAAACTCCATAAGTCACAATTTAGGAATTGAGAGAAATCATGGGTTCATAGAGTATTTTAATCTTAAATCATCAATTAAACATAAACATAATTATAATTTATCATTCGAAAATGTTTGATGCAAGAACCGATGAGATTGAGTAAAATCTAGGGTTTTTGTGACACTTGAAAATAATGAAACTTCTTGGAAATTGACTCTAGGGTGAAAACTAACCCTAGATGAAGGATCACCATAACTTATTAGATGAATCCCCATGAAAATTGAAAAAGAAACACCTTGAAATCCCCAACCTTAGCTCAAACGCACACACATTTGGCTCTAGTTTCACTAGTTCATTTTTAGGGTCGTTGCACAGTGGTTCATCGAATCACCCCTTATCGCCTTTAATTTCATGCTTAATCTTGATTTGGGTTCTGTAACTTTCAGTGAGAAGCCCGAGTTTGCCGAGTGCAATCGGCGACCGGTCAAATCGCCCTTTCTCTATGCTCTTAATCCCTAAAAGCACTGTAACTTTCTGTGGGCTAGTCCTTGCTCGCCGAATGATGTCGGTGATTCACTGAAAAACCCTTCCCATCACCAACATGCAAATTTAACGAAATTCAAAAGTCTTCTTTACTTTCTTAAAATAGAGGATATTTTAACATATTTTACATATATTTAGTTTAACACTACAAGATTCAAAACATCGCTAGTGTATGGCAACAAATTCCAAATATTTTTGACAAGTTAATTTTCGGTGAAGTTTCACCATGTGATTGATCATAGACTTTGGGAAAAATATTTGACTTTAAAAAAATAATTTATACCCAAAAGTTCTAAAAAATATTTAAAATACCCATAGGTTTGTATTATCGTTTTATAATGAAAATGTTCGTAAAATGTTGTGACAATGAACATAACAAATATGAATTTGAAAAATGATGAAGAAAACAAAAGAAAGTACCATTACAAAAAACTAATATTACTACTTGTAATTGGAAGTGACTTCAGATAGCAAGCTCGGATAAAATTTGTATAATATATATATATATATATATATTGATATAAATTTTGTACCACAAACTAGGTAATATTACTACTTGTAATTGGAAGTGACTTCAGATAGCAAGCTCGGATAAAATTTGTATAAAATATGTATAAATTGGTATAAATTTTGTACAACAAACTAGGAATGAAATTTAGCCTAAAACTATAAATGATATACGTTTTTATAAAATATAAAAGTTTGAAGTAATTTTTAAGTTTCTAAAAATTCTCAAATACTAAAGTTGGCCCAAATTCTAGTTTTTCCTTGAACTTGGGAACTTGGGATGCTTGCTAAATATATTTGTCAAGTAATGATAAATTATATGGTCAAACACTATTTTTCAATTTTTTCCCAAGTTTTTTTCCAACTATATTTGTGGTCAAATGGACCCTTCTTTACCCTCTTAAATGTCATGTGAAGTTAAAACCAAACAAATAAATTTAAAAAGAGAGTATTAAATATAGTATTCTTTCTGTCTTAATTTGTTTGTCTGGCTTTATTTTTTATTTTTTTTAAAAAAATCACTTTTTATATTTCATTATAACTCTTTACACCTAATATCATACTACTAAATATTGATTTGGCCCCTCAAAAAATTGAGGCCCAATTTTTTGATAGTAATTTTATAATTTATTTTAATTTCAACAATATTAAAGGTTTGTAGGAAATTTTATGAAGTACAAAAAAAAAATTGTATATGAAGAAAGAAAAACATTGTCTACTTTTCAACAATAAAAAATATTTAGAACTTTAAATTTAATTATTTAAATTATCATATTAGTAAATACATTTAATTTCTTACAACAACATCAAAGGTAATATGTTATAAATACATGCTTAACATCTTGTATTTATTCAATTACCAATATAAACAAAGACTTTATGTCCTTTAAGTACGATAACGATTACAAAAAAGTGTATGCAAAACAAAACTTAATTTCTTTTTATTTCAATCTTCTTTAACGAAGTAAAAATTACTTAACAAAATGCTACGTAAAAACTAGTATAAAAGAAATTATGATTCATATCAATTAACAACAATCTCCTAGCACAAGAAGTAATAAGTCGCAGATATATTGAAAAGGGGTAGAGTATGGAGAGAGAATAATGTTTTCTGCATTAATAGAGAAAGAGGGGCTGTTTTATATTTGTTTTGGTTCTAAAATCCTATTGGGGAATCTTTGCTGTGATATGAAATATTCTAAATATTTTGCTTGAATATTTCTAACTAGTTTAGTGTATGTGTTCTTTTTATGTGTCTCACATCAATTAATAATATAATTTTGAATGATATTCAATTCTAAACTAATTTTTTGGATTGAGTTAAAATTATATTTAATCAAAACAATCCAAAATAATAAACAAAATGTGAAATAATAATTCTATTTCTAGGCTAAACTAATCAACCGTCCAAAATAATAAACAAAATGTGAAATATTAATTCTATTTTTAGGCTAAGCATTTTAATTAGAGCTTTCCATATGGCATGTGATTTTGTACAATTTGATCAAAAGATCAATTCGAAAATATGATTGCATCTCTACAATACACCACTAATTAACAAATTTGGCTAATCTGAAGGATCGAATGAATTCCATCAAGTGTTCACCGGAGAATGAGATGACTATTTTTTCTGTAACATAATCCTACACAATATTCAATTCTAAAACTAATCTTTTAGGTTGAGTTAAGATTATGTTTAAGCTAAATAATGGGAAAATATGAATGTGAATAGGAGTGTGCAATCTTCATGGGTTAATGCAATTCTAACACTAATCTTTTAGGTTGAGTTAAGATTGTGTTTAAGCTAAATAATGGGAAGATATTAATGTGAATAGGAGTGTGCAATCTTCATGGTTAATGCTTCTTTAGAAAAAAGAGAAAGGCAATACGTAATTCATGAATAAATAAATGCATGCATTTTAATCATATTTTGTAGTCCTTTTCAATTTCTATTGATCTCCCACTGTGAAATCAGGTGAAATTAGGTTTTGGCTCTCACTCACACTCCAAAAACTAGCTCAAAGAGAAGAGGAATTGTCCAAGCCTTATAAGGAATCCACTCATCTCATAAACCATCAATGTGGGACTTTTATCATTCTTTAACAGCCCACTACACGCCCAGTGCCTAGCATCTGGTGCGTGGACAATTTTGATTCTGAGGGCCCTAACATTGAGTGAGATGGGTTGTGCTATGATACCATGTGAAATTAGGTCTTAGCCCTAACTCACACTCCCTAGCTCAAAGGGAGGAGGATTGTCCAAGCCTTATAAGGAGTCCACACATTATCATAGAACTTTTGTCATTCTTTAACACTGCATATTATGCTCAAAGCATCCCAAAGTCTACTATGATCAACACTTTGTACACAAAAGATCTATATAAAGGATACACAAGTGTCTCATATAATAAAAATCAATTTTTAGATCATACTAATAAATAAAGAACAAAAATTATTTGTTTTAAAAAAGATAAATTAAACAAAAATTCAAACTTTACAAACCCCATAACCGCAAATACATATCTGTGATTTGGTCTGAGGCCACCAACTTTAACTTGCCATGTAATTTTTTAAAATAAAAAGAAAGTAACATTAATAGAAAAGGGATATTTTATCAAAAAGAAAAGAAAAAACAAATTAACAGATTTTAACCTTCTTAAAATTATATTCATATGAGGGTTTCTCATAAACAAACAGAAATAAAACCATCCAAAATTAGCTATATTTAATGCTAAAATTACCCATTGTTTTAGGATACCTAAGGATTTATATAAGGGTAAACTACATAAATCCATTAAAATGGAATGGAGAAATAACAAACTCAAACAATGTAAAACCTCTAAAATCGATCGGCTAAAAAATTAGAAAAACTACCTAAGCTCTAATTTAGATACATGATACGGTTGAAAACAAATATACAATAAGAATAACTAAATAAAATCTTACTTTGCCACTTTAACTAATGTTGATTATGTCGAGTTTGATATGAATTTAGTATATTCAAAAGGTGTATTGAGATGGTTAAGAAAGAAGGGGTAATGGTGGATGTGTGAGAATTACGTGGGGAGTGAGAATGAGATACAAACGTATTATGGGATTGGGTGGGAAGCAGCAGAATTGGAGAGAGAAAAATTAATTTGAATTGTTAATGTACCACTGATTAAGAAGATGTAATTCTAAGATAATTATTCAATACCATATTTAAAGGAATTGTGTGTCTGATTTAACTTTTTAAAATATATGATATATTTATTAAAAAATGGTATTATATATAATATTTTTAAAATACTGATAAAATATGTATATATGACAGTGAAGTATGTCTTGATGAACAGTTTTTCCTTTATATAATAGTCAATATTGAATTTAATAAAGATAGTGAAATAATAATTATAAAAATAGTAAAATAAATGATTTTGTCTGAAACGATTTTTTTTAATGAAGAGTATAAAGTTTAAAGAACATTATTAAGAACCATCCTGTTTTTAATAGGGAAAATTATATAACTAAGCTAACATTAAGTAGTTAATTATGCTAGATGACTATAGTTTTAGTTAATTATAGAAAATGAGTATTGTTTAAGAAAATGGTTATGTTGGATCCATTTATTTGTATGGGATCGTGTAGAATCTCATTATCCCTTTTATACAAATCTATTCATAACCTCTCTCTAACCCACTCACTAATTTTCTCCTTAATCCACTCATTACCCGATAAATCTCTCAACTGATTCAAAATTTAAATTTTGAAAACTTTGAATTAACCTCCTAATTGTCCAAATTCAATCCAGATAATCTTTTTTTTTTTTAACTTCCATCATTTTTTCAAAAAAAAAATTTATTTGTATAACTTTTCAGTTTTCCCAATCTTTTCATTGTTTCATAGCCAAAATCTAGAATCCGTTCGGTTCCATCATTCTAATCACGGAGGAACAATCTCCATCTTTTTCGTTGGGATCAACTCAAGATTTTGAAGGAATTGTAGGTTCAATTGTCAAATCTAAAGCAATTGATTCAAATATAGGAGAGAAGGAGACTAGATTTAAGTTTCGCAATAACCTCATCAGGATGCAACAAATTTGTGTTAAGAGCTCCAAAGAAAAAAAAAAGGAGTGGAAAAAAGAGTTAATGATTCTTGAAGAAAAAAAGTACAAGAAACATCTTCTAGAAGCAAAAGATCTTGAGGTATAGCCTTGTTTTAGTTTCTCTCGATTTGTATAGGTATGATTTAAGTTGTATATGAGATAATAAATTGGTTGTACTTTTAGTTAATTGTATATGCTACGTAATTAACAACAAACGAGAGGATGAAGATTTGAGGTATTTTTATTTTTTCTTTTTACGTTATTTGTATATGTATATTTAAGTTCAATAGGTTGTTTGTATATAAGCATTTTATTGTATTGTATTATATGATGTAGTTGTACAGTGTAACGACATGTTTCCATTGTTATGGAAAAGTCAATGGGGAAGGAATTTGGGCCAGAAAACTTCTGAGTAGTAACTTGGAAATTTCCCACCTATGCAGACTTGGATGAAATCTGAGTCAGGTGAGGTCTAGGGCAATCCGGTAATGGATGGGGGATTTAATTATGAGTGTGATCATGTGAGTGGATAGACAAGACGTTAAGGAGCCTGTTGGGCTTTACGGAATTGAATTCGGGTGAGTAGAACTCTTGAAACTGATCTTGGCGTGAAAGGGTAGTTTTAGAACATCAAGGTTTGAAGGTGTGTTGCGAAATGGGAGCTTGGAACTCAAATTATGAGTTTCTTTCTCCGTTCAAGCCGCTGGGGTGGGATTAATTCCTCCAGGGAGTGGCCGTTGTGGCGGGCCAGTCGCGACTTAAATCGGGGAAAAACCCCAAAATGTTATTTTCTGCAAAACCTCATTCTTAAAAGCTAAGGGACGACCTAGGTAGTTTCTCATCAATTTTCCACGAATTGTAGCGCCAAAGGTAAGTTAATTATTCCCTTAATCCGTATTTCGATTCTTAGAACTTAAAATCCTTTTTAATTATCATTGGGGGAGGGTTTTGGCTTGAAGTTAATGGTGGAAAAAGCCCTAGTTGAACATTAGGATCATGGGTTGGCATTGGGTTGATATTTTGCTATAATCCGGGTAAATTAGGCCTTATTTATTGATCCTTGCATTAATTAATTGTTTTAGACCAAGAACAAGTTGAAAGACTCCGAAAAAGGGAAAACTCAAATGTCTTAGGAGTGTTCAGGCTTGGTTTCGAGGTAGGTGATGGTTCGACTTCCCATCCTGTTATATATGTCTGCTAATTGCTCCATTATATGCATGCATGTATGTGAATAAGGAAACACGAATAGAATCTAATGAAATGATTTAGTATGAATAATTACATGCCATAAACCTGTTACTTGACTGTGTGACTATGTGCACCGTTCATTATGGGTGTAATTGTGAATGTAGTTGTGTTGACTGGACTGGGTGTATGTTTCAACACATATATTAGATCAAGTGTCACGTTTCGACACATATATTGGACTGAATGTCACATTCCGACACACACACACACACACACACACACACACACATATATATATATATATATTAGATCGGGTGTCACATTACGACACACTAATAGTTTGGGTGTGGGTTCCATGAGAGGACCATTTGTGACTACTACATTCATACCTACTTGTCATAGATATTGGGAATTGTATATTGCTCTTAAAATGAAAATTGAATTATGCATTCTATATATGTGTCTACTGTGTTGTAATTACTTGCTTATATTTCGCTTACTGGAGTAGCCGTGTGATCCTACTAGTATACTGTTGTTTGGTGTACTGATACTGCACTTGCCTTTTCCATGTTGAGTATAGGGCATATTCAGGCGGCTACTGATAGACCTCAACTAAGAGATCATTGACCGAGATCGGATTTAAGGGTGAGCCAGTTCTTTCAGGTTGCCATAGATCCATCATTAGTTTAGTCCATTCCTTTCGGACTTAGACTATATATATTCAGCCTTTTACTTATGTTTAGTTTTTGGGGTTGCACCCTCTTTTCTTAGACTTGTTGATTAGTCGAGTTTTGGTACAATGACTTTCAGGTCTATGGGATTGAATTTCCTCGAGGTTTATGCTTAGTTGTGTTTGTTAAACCTTCTGAGTTTTTGGGAACTCAATACTTAATTCATCATTTAAATCTGCTTTTATATCTTTAAATGGTTTAGTTTCTTTAATTTGCTTAGTCGGGTTGTGATAGTGGTTCTACCACTGGAGGGTTAATGTAGGTGTCAATCACGGCGGTCTGGGTCATGACAAAGTTGGTATCAAAGCCATAAGTTTGTTGTTCTCATTGTATCAAAACGAGTCTAGTAGAGTCTTGCGAAACGGTACAGAGACGTATGTACTTTTCTTCGAGAGGCAATAGGACTTTAGGAAATCTCTCTATCTTCTTCTCCTTTCGTGCTATGACTTGATTCCAATTGGTATCTGATGATCCAAATTGGTATCTAATCTCTTTCACTCGTCTGTCCGTAGATGCTTAACATGTGATACAACAGTGTCAGGCACATAGCTCCCATCAATGAGTTAGCATAGGAGCCCGGAGCAAGAGACTGTGGTCGAGGCAGGGGTAGAGGAAGAGAAAGGGGCATGGGCTGAGGAAGAATAGCGCCCACCAGGGGTGGAGCCCCAGTTGAGAATGTTTCCAAGGAAGAGGCCCCTCCTACACCCCAAGAAGAGATGGAATAGAATGTGGAGATCGAAGACGAGAAAGATGTTGGACCAGAGGAGGACGCACAGGCTGAGACTACAGGTCTTCCTCCTCTAAACCCAGTAATAGCTTAGCAGATCATGACTTTTCTGAGGGGGTTGGTCGGTTCTGAAGTCCTTCCCATAGTGCAAGTTGCTCAACCTCCAGTCAACTACCCAATTGCTGCTATTGTTCCCAAAGTGGATGGAGCATTAGGCACTCATGCCTTTTCTCGTCCCCTATTGGGTCTTCTGATGACTGGTATTGAGCATGAGATGTTGACTAAGTTTCTGAAGCTTAAGCCTCCTGTGTTCATGGTTCTGAGAGTGAGGATGCCTATGAGTTCATTCTGGATTGCTATGAGAGGCTTCACAAGTAAGGCATTATACACCAGCATGGAGTAGAGTTCGTGACCTTCCAGCTTCAAGGTGAGGCTAAGTAGCAGTGGAGGGCCTATGTGGAATGCAAATCGTCAATCTATCCACCACTCACTTGGATGTAGTTCCATGCTTTATTTATGGAGAAATAAATGCCCTGGACTTTGAAGGATCGCAAAAAGGATGAGTTCATTGCCTTGGAGCAGGATGGTATGACCGTAGCTGCTTATGAGGCTATGTTACATGCCTTGTCCAGATATGCTACACAATTGGTAACTACAGAGAAGGAGAGGATTCGTCTATTCGTCAAGGGATTGGACCCCGAGTTACAGGTATTGTCTGTTCACTTGAACTCTGCAGGTAAAAGTTTTAATGAGGTGACAGACTTTGTGAAGAAAGTGGAAGGAGTTTGACGTGATGGGCAGGCCAAAGCTTTGGCTAAGAAGCCTAAGAACATAGGTAACTTTCATGTTTCTTACTCCAGAGGTTCAGGTAGGCCATCAATTGCAACCCGGCCAATTCAGTCAGTCATGCCCGCTTTTACGGGTGGTTACTCGGGAACTCCACAGCATAATCCTATTCAGGATAGTCAGAAAGTCGCACATGCGTCTGGCAGCAGGCCGTCTTTTGATCGAAGTTGTTACAATTATGGAGAATCTGGACATATGAGAAGATATTGTCCCCATCCGTACATGCCTGACCCCGTGCAGCAGTATAGTGGTACCAACGGGCAGCGGTAGTAATGGTAGAGGACGTCCACAAGATGGGTGAGGAGGAAATTAGCGAGACCGTGGAGACTGAGGAAATGGTAATGCAGGTAGAAGAGTGGTGCAGCCAGGCAAAGAGGTTTCCCGTCAATATGACACGACTCAATTTTATGCCTTTCCGAGCAAGATCGAGGCTGAGGCGTCTGATGCAATGATCACATGTACTATTCTTATCTATGACAGGATGGCTACTTTTTTATTTGATCCGGGTTCTACTTATTCAAATGTGTCAGTTTAGTTTGCCTTGGGATTTGATGAGGTTTGTGATGTGCTTGATGCCTTCATCCATGTTTCTACCCCAGTTGGAGAGTCTGCCATAGTTACCCATGTCCATCGTACTTGTTGTATCCTGTTTATGGGTTTTTAGACTTGGACTGATTTGGTTATTTTGGATATGAATGACTTTGATATAATCTTAGGCATGACTTGGTTGTCTCACTATTATGTTGTGATTAATTGTAATGCTAAGACTTTGAGTCTAGAGATCCCGAGTAGGGAAAAGTTAGAGTAGGAAATGGTGTACAAGCCTAAGCTAACTAAGGTCATATCTTTCATTCGGGCTAGGAAATTGGTGGGCAGGGGTGTTTGGCATATTTGGCTCACATTCGAGATGTTGATGCTGAGTCTCCCTCTATTGAGTCTATTCATGTAGTGTCTGAATTAAAGAAAGTGTTTCCTACCGATTTGTCTGGTATGCCTCTGAATAGGTATATAGATTTCTGCATTGACTTGGAGCCGGGCACTTGCCCCATCTCCATTCCTCCTTATCGCATGGCCCCGACAGAATTGAGAGAGCTTATGGCCCAAATCCAAGAGCTTCATGATAAAGGTTTCATTCGTCCTTGTGCTTCCCCGTGGGGTGCTCCTGTCTTGTTTGTTAAAAAGAAGGATGGTAGTATGAGGATGTGCATAGACTACCGACAGTTGAATAGGGTCATTATTATAAATAAGTATCTGTTACCTCGGATAGATAGTCTCTTTGACCAGTTACAGGGTGCATCGATTTTCTCTAAAATTAACCTAAGGTCTGGTTACCATCAGTTAAAGATTAGGCTCGAGGATGTACCGAAAACGATATTCAGGACCCACTATGGGCACTATGAGTTCTTAGTGATGTATTTTGGGTTGACCAATGCGCCTGCAGTCTTCATGAGTTTGATAAATGGTGTGCTCAAACCATTCTTGGATTCCTTGGTGATTGTCTTTATCGATGACATTTTGGTTTATTCGAAGAGTAAGGAAGAGCATGCCAACCATCTTCGTATTACTTTGGGTGTCCTTTGAAAATAAAAGTTGTACGCAAAACTTTCCAAGTATGAGTTCTGGTTGACTTCTATTGCATTTTTAGGGCATGTGGTTTCAAAGGAAGGGGTAATGGTAGATCCCCCAAAGATCGAAGCAGTCAAGAACTGGGTCTGGCCTAGCACTGTGACTGAAGTTAAGAGTTTTGTGAGGCTCGCTAGCTACTATCAATGGTTTGTGAAAAATTTTGCTTCTATCGCCACGCATTTGACAAGCCTGACCCAAAAGGTGGTGCCTTTCGAGTGGTCTGACAAATGTGAAGAATGCTTTCAAAAGCTCAAAACTTTTCTGACCACAACACCTATTCTGACACTACCGGTGGAAGGTAAAGATTTCATTGTTTATTATGATGTTTCACATTCGGGCTTGGGTGTTGTGTTGATGCTGGATAAGAATGTCATAGCTTATGCATCACTACATCTGAAGGTGCATGAGAGAAACTACCTGACACATGACTTGGAGTTGGCAGCGGTTGTGTTTCTCTCAAGATCTGGCGGCATTACCTTTATGGTGTCAAGTGTGAGGTGTTTACTGATCATCGTAATCTACAACATGTATTCACTTAGAAGGACCTGAATCTGAGACAGTGAAGGTGGATAGAGTTACTCAAGGATTATGATGTTACAATCTAGTATCATCCGGGTAAGGCTAATGTGGTGGCGGATGTATTAAGCCGGAAGACTGTGAGTATGGGTGGTCTAGCTTGCTTGGGTGTGCCCAAGTGACCTTTGGCCAAGGAGATTCAGACCTTAGAGTCTAAGTTCATACAGTTGGGCATTTCAGAGAAAGGTGTGGTGTTAGCCAGCATTGAGGTTAGGCTCACATTCATTGAGGAGATTAAGGCCAAGCAGTTTGAGGATGAGAGTTTGAATGAGCTCAGAAAGAAGACAGTGTCTAGCAAGGCACAAGATGTAACTCTTGATACGGGTGGTGTACTCAATTTTACGGGAAGAATTTGTGTACCCCGAGTGTATGACTTGATTCAGAAGATGTTGACAGAATCTCATAGTTCATGGCATTCCATTCATCCGGGTGTGACCAAGATGTACCGAGATTTGAAACGACTTTATTGATGGCCTGGCATAAAGAGAGACATAGCCGAGTTTGTGGCAAAGTGTCAATCTATCAGCAGGTAAAGTATGAGCACCAAAGGTCTACAGGTTATCTTTAGCGAATGTCAATCCCCGAATAGAAGTAGGAAATGATAGCTATGAATTTCGTGGTTGGTCTTCCCAAGACCCTGGGGAAGTTTGACTCCATTTGGGTGGTGGTTGACAGACTGACTAAGTCAGCCAACTTCAATCCAGTTAGAGTAGACTATAATACTCAACAGTTGGCTAAGGTTTATGTGAAGGAGATAGTGAGGTTGCATGGGGTGCCCCTGTCCATAATCTCGGACTGTGGTTCATAGTTCACATCCAAGTTTTAGGGAAAATTGCAGGAGGAGTTAGGCACTCAACTCACTTTTAGCAAAACCTTCCATCCACAGACGGACGAGCAGTTAGAGAGAACTATTCAAGTGTTAGAGGACATGTTGAAGGCATGTGTGATTGACTTTGGAGGGCATTGTGATAAGTTCCTACTTTTGTGTGAGTCTCCTATAATAACAGCTACCACTCCAGCATTGACATAGCACTGTTCAAGGAACTTTATAGGAGGTGATCTAGATCACCCATAGGGTGGCTTCAGGCAGGAGATGTGAAACCTTTGGGGGTTGAGTTGGTGAAAGATGCTCAGGATAAGGTGAGAAGCATCCAAGCTAAGGTTCTAGCAGCCCAGAGTCGATAGAAAAAATATGCAAATCGTGAGCAAGTTCTTCTAAAAATGTCACCCATAAAGAGGGTGATGAGATTCGGTAAGAAGGGCAAGCTTAATCCTCTATACATCGAGCCATTTGAGATTCTTAACTATGTAAGGCCAATGGCTTATAAGCTGGCTTTACCGCCTAGCCTATCTGGAATCCATCCAGTGTTCCATGTGTCCATGTTGCAGAAGTATCATGGGGATGGAGATTACATCATAAAGTGGGACTCAGTTTTGTTGGACCAAGACCTTCAGTACGAGGAGGAACCGATTGTAGTTCTTGATCGCGATGTCCGAAAACTGAGGACTAAGGAAATAAAGTCCATGAAAGATCAATGGAAGCATCATCCGATTGAAGAAGCTACTTGGGAAACTGAGAAGGACATGTAAGACAAGTATCCCCAGTTATTCAACGATTCAGGTACTACTTTACACTTGCCTTAGCCAGTTCTCCTAGTTATCACTCGGAGCCGAGTGATGGCTAAATTGGTATCTATTGTAACGCCATGTTCTTGTCATTATAAAAAATCCAATGGGGAAGGAATTTGAGCCAGAAAACTTTTGAGTAGTAGCTTGGAAATTTCCCGCCTAAACAAGACTTAGACAAAATTTGAGCCAGGTGAGGTCTAGGGCAATCCAGTAATTTATGAGGGATTTAATTATGAGTTTGATCACGTGAGTGGATAATCGAGACGTTAAGGAGCCTGTACGGCTTTACGGAATCAAATTCGGGCGAGTAGAACTCCTGAACCTGATCTTGGCGTGAAAGGGTAGTTTTAGAATGTCAAGGTTTGAAGGTGTATTGCGAAATGGGAGCTTGGAACTCAAATTTCGAGTTTTTGTCTCCATGTAAGCCACTGGGGCGAGATTAATTCCACCAGGGCGTGGTCGCTGTGGTGGGATATGGCCCATTGTGGCAGGCCAGCCGCGACTTAAATCGGGAAAAAAATCCAAAAACATTATTTTCTGTAAAACCTCGTTCTTAAGAGCTAAGGGACGACCTAGGGCAGTTTCTCATCAATTTTCTACGAATTCTCGCTCCAAATGTAAGTTAATTACTCCCCTAATCCATATTTCAATTCTTAGAACTTAGAATCCTTGTTAATTATCACTGGGGAGGGTTTAGGCCTGAAGTTTAATGGTGGGAAAAGCCCTAATTGAACATTAGGATCATGGGTTGGTCTTGGGTTGATATTTTGTTATGATCCGGGTAAATTAGGTCTTGTTTATTGATTCTTGCATTAATTAATTGTTTTAGATCAAGAAAAAGCTTAAAGACTCCGGAAAGGGAAGGCTCAAGTGTCTTAGGAGTGTTCATGCTTGATTTCGAGGTAGGTGATGGTTCGACTTCCCGTTGTGTTATATATGACTGTTAATTGCTCCATTGTATGCATACATGTATGTGAATAGGGAAACACGAATAGAATCTAATGAAATTATTTAGTATGAACAATTACATGTCATGAACCTGTTACTTGACTGTGTGACTATGTGCACTGTTCAACATGGGTGTGATTATGAATGTGGTTGTGACTGTGGTTGTGCTGACTGAATCGGGTGTCACATTCCGACACATATGTTGGATCGGGTGTCACATTTCGACACATATATTGGACTGGGTGTCACGTTCCTACACTGTGTTGTAATTACTTGCTTATATTTCGCTTACTGGAGTAGCCACGTGATCTTACCAGTACATCATTGTTTCGTGTACTGATACTGCACTTGCCTTTTTCTTGTTGAGTACATGGCATATTCAGACAACTACTGACAGACCTAGGATATCATTGACCGAGACCGGATTTGAGGTGAACCAGTTCTTTCAGGCTACCATGGATCCATCATTAGTTTAGTCTATTCCTTTTGGACTCAGACTATATATATTCGGCCTTTTACTTATGTTTAGTTTTCGGGGTTTCACCCCCTTTTTCTTAAACTTGTTAATTAGTAGAGTTTTGGTACAATGACTTTCAGGTCTAGGGGATTGAATTTCTGCGAGGTTTATGCTTGGTTGTGTTTGTTAAACGTTCTGAGTTTATGGAAACTCAATATTTAATTCATCATTTAAATCTGCTTCCGCATCTTTAAATGATTTAGTTTCTTTAAGTTGCTTAGTCGGGTTGTGATAGTGGTTCTCCCACAGGAGGGTTAGTGTAGGTGTCAATCATCGCGGTCTGAATTGTGACATACATATTACATAATATCAAGACACAACTGTTTAAGTCAACAATTCTACAAAATTCAATATAGAAATTATCTAACATACAAATCAATCCATGACATATACATATTGATATAAGTCAAATACGAATATTATCCGAATATACATATTGATATAAGTCAATACGAATACTATTCAAATATACATATTTGTTGTCTTAAAATATACAACAAATTGTATACAAACTATATAATATACGATACGTTTGAAACATAGACAAATATATAAACATAACAAATAAACTTAATCTGCAGATCTATACTAATTATATACATATACAATTATTACACACAAATCACTATGCATTTTCATCATAATTGTGAAGTACTCATAATCAAACTATAAAAATCTACTTTTATTTTTTAAAATATGGTATCAAATTAAACAAACAAACTAGAGATATGCTTGCATTGTCAAGGATATGAGAACTCACTTTGTATATGAGACTTGGCCAAACATGTGAAACAAGTACACGTAGACATAGTTAATTACAACCACAGGAATACTTGTTCAAATAGCCCTTTCCCCAACAAACAAACATACTCCCACTTGTTACCTTTTTCATTCTTATTTAGACCATAAACTACCCGTGCTCATAATCATCACACACTAATTATTACACTAAATCAAAATTGGAAAGTTGCTCTCCCTAGTATAGTAATTATTACACTAATTAAAAATTGGAAAGTAGCTCTCCCTAGTATAGTATAGGCGTATTTAGGATTTTAAGATGATAAAGTACGTTATTATAAAATAAAATAAAAAGGTATTTAGATTTTTATCACTGGAAATCATTAAAATTTTTAAATTATAGGTTCAATTTTTTTTTTATTAATTTGTCCAAACCATTTAGAGAGGTGTTACTCAATTTTAGAAAAAAAAATAAAACAAGATAAATAAAAGATTCAAATTTCTAACCTCGCTTAAAGAGGTGCATCAAATCATCACCGCACGATATTATGTGATACTTCGAGTGTTGATTCATACATTTATATTTAAATATTTTTTAAAAAATATATAACACTGCTATATATAATTTCGGAAGGGGAGCATGGGTTCATGTGAACGTGCACCCGTAAGTCCCTCATACCAGATGCTCCCTCTATAATTCAATCTATTTGCATTGATTTGGAGTATAAAAGTAAAAAATTCAAAATATTTGAAAAAGATATTCTTAAATAATCCAAATTATAAGTTATAACTAAGAAAAATAAATTGAAACAAAATACGAATGAACTTAACTTTCACGAAAAAAAAAATTAAGTACTCATCATGCCTTTTAAAAAAAACGTTTTTGAGCATATGAAAACATTAATCTTATATAATTAATAATACGTATACACCACATTAGCTATATAACATAGTACTAACAAAATACTAAATATTGCACGTAGTTGTAGTCGCAATACATTCCTATAGTTATATTTTACGCAGTACACAACATACTAGGATACAAAGTTTTAATTTATACACGACGCTCGGGAACTGATGGTGAACCACCACTTCCCGAACCAAAACCGCCTCCACTACCACCCGAACCACTTCCAGCTCCATAACCACCACCATGAGCCCCACCGCTCCCGTAACCATAACCATATCCCGAACCAGACCCGCTCCCTGACCCGGAACCAAAGCCCCAGCCTCGTGCAAATCCATTAGGAGACCTACCCGTGCCCGAACCATAACCCCATCCTCCGCTCGGGCTTGAACCCCAGCCCCAATTGTAATCCCAATTAGGCCCGTGAGCCGCACCACTACCTGAGCTAGGTGATCCCATCTCGGTATTCGAGCTCATCTTCCTTCCGCCGACCGGGCTAAGGGCTAAAGAACCGGCGGAGATAGTAAAGATAATAAAGATAAAAAGAGCGAAATGGATGAATTTTGAATGCATTTTTAAGCTAATAGTACAAGGTAATGATAATGTTAGCACAAAGGGAAATGTTTTTTAAAAAAATAATTGTTGTTTGAATGCTTTAGCTATATGCATGGGGGTTTATATATAGTAAAGAAAATGGGTATTTATTCAATGATTTTTTAATTTTTTTTTTTTAATGTAACCAAAAAAAAGAAAACTATTATTTGATTGATTGATTGGGGCCCGGCCGGTATCCACTCGTGACACTAGGAAGGGCGTGGGCCGTAGTGAAGCACTTGTCAATAATGTGCATGCTCTCCACATGAATTGCACCACCGCCCCATCCTACTTTTGCAATTTAAAATTCACCACAAATTTCACCATGTCTTGCCCTTTAAAGCAATTAAAATATCTTAGATAAGTCCATCATTGTGAATTCTGATCAACAAGAGATAGAAGAAAGTCAAAAGTTTAATTTTATTTTATAATGACGATTGAAATATGAAAGTGTTATCCACTTTAACATGACTCTCCTTCGTGCTCAGGTCCCATTGGAGTGTGGTCCAGGAGTCTAGATGAGGATGAACCTGACTTTGATATAGTGTAAAGATATGGTATATGGGTCTAATTCAACCCTAAAAGTAAGTTCATGAGGGAGAATTGCCCAAATTTATATAAGCAGATTGTCAATCTCTTCTCCAACAATGTGGAACTTTTACCCATTCTAACACGAATATATTATTTAAATTTTAAACAAAAGTTATTGAGTTGTAGAATTCGTATAAGGACTTCTAGCTTGGCTAACACCAACAAGTCACTTTGTTTCCAACTCTTCATAAGTTTTTACTCACAATTCTACTTTCATTTCCATATCCAAATACATGGCATAATACATGTAGGATGTCATGTAGGACACAAAATTGCTATGTATGGTGCCATATAGGACGAATGTGTCCATTCGTTCAATTTTATACAAGTTTAAATGCCTACTTGTGCACACTCAAAGTTAAAGGTCATAGTTGAAAGGTGAGCCCATGTTAAGGGTCATGTTTATGTATTATGCTTTTTTAATCTGAAACTGATTTTATTTATTTTCTCTGACTTCTTGAGTGGGTGTGGTTAGACTTGGTTAGAAATACATGGATCGCACTATATACAATATTTTAGAAAAATTATAGGAGATTTGGACTAATTTGGAGTCAATATACAGAGCTGAACTTGACTTGAGAAACGTGACTATAACAATGTATAACACATATGTATATCACATATATAATCAATATTCATAGATATACACCAAATTCCCTATACACAATATATAAGGAAGTTGTACACTGTTATACAAGAAGGGATGTCAGGTAAATATATTTTAAGAATGTCATGTCAATGATTTCCAAATTTTTGTCTGAATATAAGTGCGTGTTAGAGCAATAATTAATGTTTTAAAACAATATATAATTAATTATCGTGTTGCAAGTGTTGTCCACAGTTTCATAAGTTAAATCACTAGTCTAGGATGAAAAGAAAGAGCAAAATTTCAACGTTATCATAATCATTTCCATGAACTTGCACTGTATATTAACATTATTGTGTAAACCCAACTTTTGCTTTAATGGGAATCTTAGTAGCTCGGTGATTGACTATCTAAATTTCCACCTCGTAGGTGAGGGTTCGATTCCCCACATTGTAATCTCCTTCCCATTTCCCCTTTCCCTACACTCCCAAAAAAAAAAAAAAAAAAAACGTTTGCAAAACAAGTGGATTAAGACTGTTAATGCCTCCTAAAAAAAAATTAAACTTAGACTTAGAACAAGAGGACCAGTTGTAGTTGGGATCATCATGATAAAACACAGTACATATATACTAAGACCAAGTGCTTCACTTTTTCAAAAACATGCATTGGATCTTAATTTTGAAAAGAATTAGAAATTGCCACCATGCACTAGTTATATATTGGCACCTGAGGTACCACCAAGAAAATGGGTGAAACAATAAAATTGTTTTTTTAACAAGAAATTTCGAGTTTGAGACCCTTTATCAAGAGCACTAAAAAAAAAATAGAAACAAACCTTTTATGACACTAATTCAAATCAATGGAGCTAATGAGAACTCACAAAATATAATGTTTCAAACCAAGAAAAAAATATTGAAGCTAATTTGTAGCGCCTGCTAGTAATTGGGCCCCCTAGAAAATATCTGAGAGTATCTTTGAAAGGTGATCCTTGAATCATTATGGCTACCTATCAATGGCCTTTATACAATTACTACTATTTACAGTTACCTCCTCTATTTAGATTAGCAAATCAGAAATAATAAAAAGTGAAAAAAAAATAAAATAAAGAACTATCCGAGTCCACAGAACTCACTGTGAGTCCTTAAGAAATTTAATCCTCTCAAGTACCGGAGGTTGTAAATTAATTCCTCCCAAGATAAAATGGATTAACCATTAAAGAAGTAGCGGTACCTCAAACTTCAATAATTTCAACGAACTCAAAATGACAGCAACAAATCACACATACAGACACCACAATCGATCGATTTTGTTTTGTAAGAAATGTATGCAGAAGAAGGGAAAAATTCGCAGAAAAATGAGAGAAATTTTCTCTATTTATAGTCAACAAATGATAAAGGACACAACTCTTTGGAAAAAAGACAACCTTTCAGAAAGGTCACAACCCTTTGGAAAAGGCACAACCTTTCAAACGGTCACAACCCTTTTTGAAAAGACACAACCTTTTATAAAGGTCACAACCCTTCGACAAAGTCACAACCCTTCAGGAGAGTCACAATCCTTCATTTTCTGTTCACACCTTTAAAACCCATCAATCCCCACATGAATAGGGACTGACTATTGTTAAAAGATATGCATGAAAAACTGTGTGATTCGTAAGTAAGGATTGATTGCATCTGGATAAGTGGGTTTCCCTTTGAAATTTCCATAGTGAACATATATCGGATATACTCGGTCAATCAATAGATTTGATATCTTTGAACCGTCGAGCTTTGGTGTATACCTAGACAACATAAGTCACACAATCAACCCTTGAACTATTTTTGGTTCTCATTGTTTTGTTCGTTTCAGCCATGAACACGTCTTGGTTTATAACTGCATAGAGAACTGGCCTTATCGGATTCTCCTTGAAGCGGCTTACACTTCACACTTACATAAGTGATTTCTAAATGTGTTATCCCGTAGATACACCATTTGATATACCTTGTATCAAACTTAGAAACCATTAAAAAGTCATAATGTCTTTATCCTTATTACTGAACATTGTTTTATCATGAGAATGGACCATAAAAAATATTTTGACAATGTTGAACCATCATCAATGACTTTGTTTGATCTCCTTAAACCTAGATCTTGGGATCTCCGGTCTTCTAGGTAGAGTTACCGCCACAATGACTTGCCCTCAGCCATAGTCTCATTCTCTTTGATAATCTATCCACTCCCTCTCTAGTTAGGCCTTTTGTAAGTGGATCCGACACATTATTTTTTTACTTTACATAGTCAATTATGATAATTCCACTAGAGAGTAGTTCTCTAACGATATTATGTCTACATCATATATGACGAGACTTTCTGTTATACATCATGCTCCATGCCCTACCTATTGCAAATTAACTCTCACAATGTATGCATATTGGAGATAAAGGTTTGGGCCAAAACTCTTTCAAGAAATTTCGAAGTCATTCAACTTCCTCACCAGCCTTATCTAGAGTGATAAACTCAGATTTCATAGAAGAGCAAGCGATACATTTCTATTTGGAAGATTTCCAAGAGATTGCTCGTCCACCAAGAGTAAATACATATCCACTCATGGATTTTACTTCATTTGACCCGGTGATTCAATTTGCATCACTATATTCTTTCAATATTGTTGAATATTAGTTATAATGCAAAGCAATAGTTTTTAAGTATGTTTTAAATACCCCAAAACTCTTTTTATTGCCATCCAATGAGTTTGATTGAGATAACTCGTGAACCGACTCAGTTTACTAATAGCACATGCTATATCTGATCATACACTTCATGATATATATCGTATTTCTCAAAACTCTAGCATAATCCAATTGTGAGTCACTTTCTCATTCATTCTTTTGAAGTACAAAGCTCACATTTATTGGAGTCTTGACAATATTAAAATCCAAATACTTGAACTTGTCAAGTGCCTTTTCAATTACATCGGCAACTTCAATGTCTTTCATATCGAAGTTACTTTCTAGCATATGCTTAGTAGCATTTATGTCAGAAAATGTCTCCTTTGATGATCAACATGTCATCAACATAAAAACAAACAATGACCTTATGATTTGGAGTGTCTTTAATGTAAAAACATTTACCACATGCATTAATCTTGAATTCATTTGCCAACATAGTTTTGTCAAACTTCGCATGTCATTATTTGGGCGCTTGTTTTTAGTCCATAAAGTGACATAACAAGTTTACACACTTTCCTTTCTTTACTAGGAACCACAAAGCCCTCGACTTGTTCCATGTAAATTCCTTCCTCCAATTCTCCATTTAAGAAAGTTATTTTCACATCCACTTAACGAATTTGAAGGCCATACACCGCAACTAGCGTAATTAACATGTAAATTGATGTAATCCTAATTAGTGGCTATTATGTGTCAAAATAATCAATGCCTTCTTATTCTCTAAAGCCTATGACAACAAGTCTTGCTTTGTATTTGTCAATAGTTTCATCAACTTTCTTTTCCTTTTGTAGATCCACTTTGAACCCAAAGGTTTATTTTCTGGAGGAAAATCAACCACTCTCAAGTATGGTTGCTCAAGATTGAATCAATCTTACTATTGATAGCCTCTTTCCAAAAACAATGAGTCCACATAGGATAACTTTCTCAAATTTATGAGACGCATTTTCAAAAAGAAATGTTACAAAGTCAAACTCGAAGGAAGTTATTTGTCCATTGACATTTACTATGCTTCTGAATCTCTTTATTAAGTACACCCTCCTTTGGTTCTTTCCAAGGTCGTTTAGACCATTCACTTGACTATCCGACGGTTCTGACTTATGAACCATAAATCGACATGCTTTACTATTTGTAGTATATCCAATGAACATACAATCCCTAGTCTTAGGTCTTATTTTGATCCATTTGGGAATAGTTCCCTCATTTCCATATCTCATATGGAATAGACTATATTGGAAATTGTTAGATCACTATCTTTCAAGAGTTATTGCTTGTATATTCTTTAAGGGACGACAAGCAATTCTCTATTAGGATACAACAAAGCCTGAACAAACACAACTTTTTGTTGCTCCCTTTCTTAAGAAACAAAAGTTTTTATTCGTTACTCCTTTTACTAACAAACAAAACCTTTTTTTTCTCTCTTTCTAAACAGACAAACTTTTTGTTGTCATCTTTTGCTATAATGACAGCACTCCCCAAAGATTTTGTGGTAAACCTGAACTTATAAATAGGACATTTAACATTTCCTTCAAAGTTTGTTTTTTTCCTGTCAACAATTTCATTAGATTGAGGTGAGTATGTGTAGTAATTTGATGGATGATTTCATTTTCCAAATATATTTCTGCAAAAGAAGATTCATATTCTCTACATCTACCACTTCTAATCATGATAATATTTTTATCCAACTGATTTTCAACTTCAGTTTTATATTTGTCTATATGTTTCTATTGCTTCATCCTTACCATTCAGCAAATAGACATAACATTATCTGGTGCAATTGTCAATAAAATTTATGAAATATTTTTTTCCACCAAGATATGGTGTAGAATTCATATCACAAATTTCACTGTGAATCAATTCTAAGGGATTAAAATTTCTTTCAAAAAATTTATAAGTATGCTTAACATACTTAGATTCAACACATACTTGACATTTTAATTTATTGCACTAAAAGTTGGGCAAAATTTCTAAGTTGATCAGTTTTTGCAAGGTTTTGTAATTGACATGTCCCAAACATTTATGTCACAAACAATTTGATTCAAGCAAGTAAGAACAAACAGAAATACTAAGTTTACAAAAACCTTCTGTGAGGTAATTTTTTCCCATAAATATTTTGTTCTTTACTTTTTATAATTTTCTCAAATACAGACATTATTTTAGAGTCAACACCTTGTCATATGTCCTTTTTAGAAGGACCTTTCCATAACATTCAATTTGTTATAGAATTACCCATGACCATAGACTCATCGGTCCAATAAGGCAAATATGACCCAAATGCTTGTTTTACAACACAAACATAACAGATGACTTTTCACCAATGTTCATGTCTATACAAATAAATTTATTTTAATAGACATATGTTTTAATGAAAATCACAATATTTTAAGTAACACTTTTTCATTAAAGAATACAATTCCTTTGAACGAGTAACATAATTTTGTGGTTTTATACTAGTCATATCATATACTAGTAAAGAGAGACTCAACGACCACAATATCAAAAATACTCCAAGAATTTTGTGGGTCTAACATAACACAAGAATGTCATTAAATTTTATATCTTGTACTTTCAAATTTAAATTAGATAATAAGTCTAATTTTGTCTTTATCACAAGTAAAGAACCCCCACATTTTAAATATGTTCTCAAAAATATTTTTCAAGTATTTGAAATTATTTTTCACATATTTTTTCCCATTCTTTCAAATTGTATACCATCAAAATACACATTGGCAACACGAAACCTTCTTTTGGAGATTTAATCCATAGGAATACCCATTGCAGGCACAAAAATCACTAATTTTATGTCACTAGTATTTTTTTCCCTTTCTGTCACAATTAGACACGCCACTTAGTATTTAGAATACTGACAATAAAGATTCAATCTTTATACAACTTGTTTCTAGTTTAACGATGAAGTTTTTATATTCTTCTAATCGTTAACCGAATGAACCTTGAATTCTAATGAAGTTTTTATATTCTTCGAATCAGTTTCACATTCAGACAGAGTAGTAAACCAAAAGGATTTTAATCTCCAGAAACCTCAAATACAACATTGTTTCTAGCTAACGATGAAGATTTTATCTTTTTCAAATCATTTAACCTTAATATTCCTGACGAAGATTTTGTACTCTTCAAGTCAGAATATTCATTCAAAGAGAATATTTAACAAATTGGTGAAGTTTCTATATTTTTAAAACCAATGCACAATCTGATTTATTCGTGAAGTTCATCAGAAGATTTTAGTCTCCAAAAGTCAGACACAATCAAATTTCACATGGAGTAGAAAACTACAAAATAAGTTTCTCCTCTAAACATAATACATATTAATAATAATAAAGATATATTCAGAGATCATCACATAATGACCATCTATCCTAACATTTATGAAATAAATCTCATAACTTATAAAGGATAGAAAAAAAAAATCAAGGAAAATAAAGATAGAACTTGATTTTTACTCTCATTGAGTCATATTCTATCTGTCAGCAATGATTTCATGCAAGTCACTTTTCTTGCTATTTTTTTTTCCTTTCTTTCCCAATTTCCATTATATTCCATTTTTTCTTAGAAGACATTGAATTTCAACGAGAAACAAAACTCATGTTCAAAATTGTTAGGAGACAATATTTGTTCATTTACTTCTTCTCATAGTTATATAAAACCAAGAATATAGGGGGGAAAAATTAAAGTGCATATCTTAACCTTTATGCACAAAATAACTTTTCTTATTGAAAAGAAAACTGAAGGGGTGCAATGCTTCTATGCACTTGGGAAGAAAATAAAAATAATATTACCCATCCAAGGAAAACATACTACAGAAATTATAGTCGAACATATTAAAGTAGTACTAATTCATCCCAAATTTCTTTTATCATATGATAAAAGAATTCTCTTTCTCTTCTTTTCTTTTCCACAAAAAGAACACAGAAAATTAAAGTAATTTCCTTACCACAGAAAATACCATCAATATAAATTTCTTAAGCTTGTTGTCTCCTGTATTCAGATTTACAAACCAGAAATAATAAAAGATGAAAAGAAAAAAAAAACAAAGAACTATCCGAGTCCACAGAACCCACTGTGTGTCATTAAGAAATCTAATCCCCTCAAGTACCCGAGGTTGTAGATTAATTCTCCCAAGATAAAATGGATTAACCATTAAAGAAGTAGCGGTACCTCAAACTTCAATAATTTCAACGAACTCAAAATGACAGCAACGAATCACACATACAGACACGATCGATCGATTTTATTTTGTAAGAAATGTATGCAGAAGAAGGGAAGAATTCAATGCAGAAAAATGAGAGAAAGTCTCTCTATTTATAGCCAACAAAGGGTAATCGGCACAACTCTTTGGAAAAAAGACAACCTTTCAGAAAGGTCACAACTCTTTAGAAAAGGCACAACCTTTCAAATGGTCACAACCCTTTTAGAAGAGATACAACCTTTCATAAAGGTCACAAGCCTTCGACAAAGTCACAATCCTTCAGGAGAGTCACAATCCTTCATTTCCTGTTCACACCTTTAAAACTCAACATTTACCAGCTACCAAATCCACAAATGTATTATGTTATGTACTATATAAACAAATGTGTGGTTTCTATGAGTAAAAAATACATATGTAGAAATCAAACACCTAGGTGGAAGCTATTACTACATTTGAGGAGACAATAGTAACCTTAGAGGTCGAGTTGTGAAAGCAGTGATCACTAATACTATAGATTGTCCATCATACCACACCTCTTGGATTGAGGCTCTTTCCTAAATCCTGCTAACGCGGGATATTTTGTGTATCAGACTGTCATGTATTTTTACTCATAAAAATCCATCTTTTATCTATTATGTCAATAACAAAGAAAAAATCAATCTCAATTTGCAATAGGCATTACTATTATTTAGCTAATAAAAATTTCAAGCGTTCCTTCAACCAAATGTTCGTTGTAAAGGAATTAAGCTAATGATTGATTCGCATTTTATTTTATCCCAAAAAGGGCAGATTGTATGAAAATTGATTAAGGGAATTGTATAACAACGTATATAATATAGTCTCTCATGTTTAATACCAAAATAAACCAATTACACTAATTTCCCACTTTGTGCCCATTTTAAATAGTTCTTGAGTTAGTTAATAATCATCAGTAACACTACAATAAATATGATATATAGCTATGAAATTATTAGCAACGACATCAAATTCGTCACCAATTGTTTATTTTTCGTGACAAAATTTACTTTTTGTGCTTAAATATATGAGACACATACTTTTAGTGACGAAACATAAAAATCCATAGAAAAGTTTTGTCCACTAAAGTTTCCCACCAAAAAATTAATTGGCGTCATTTGTTAAGTAGTGTTAGTCACGAATTCAAAGTTATCGGTGACACATTATTTTGTCACTAATAATGTATCTAATTCATGACAAATTATTTTTTGTTTTAAAATTTATTAATTTTTGGACACAAAAAAATTTCATCTAAAAAAATATGTTGTTACAATATCGACAAGTTAGAGTTCGTAGTTAAATATTATAAGTTTTAGCTATAAAAATTTAGATTTAATTATGACATTTATTTTCGTCACTAATAGTATAAATAATTGGTGACAAAGATTTTATTGTCTCTAATCAATCTGCAATTTAGCGACAACAAAAAAATTGTCACAAAATATGTAAGGTGTTAATAGCAACGACTTAAAATTTGTAGTGAATAATTCAACTATTTGCTACGAAAAAAATTCATAGCTAAATACAATTTTTTTTTGCTACAATTGTTCATAATTACAAGTGACAACTTACAAAAAGAATAATACAAGTGCTTCATAAGAAATAGACAGAGTCTATTTGTTAATTGGCGAGGCAAACTATTAAAACCAACGAATTCGATCGATTTTGTAAAAATGAAAAAGTTCAATTTATCAATTTTCTTAAATTACACAATTATAAAATGCATCATTTGAAAAATACAATCAAGGTTATAAGTACCGTGAGTAGAGTATGGTTCTACCAATAGATCGCTAATATTTGTTGGTTTAACACTTTTTTTTTATTTGATACACTTTCATCGATTATAAAAACGATAGAAAAAATAATTTCTCAAGTCTTGGTGCTAATTTTTGTGCGTATCTATTGAAGATTGGTAAACTGCATAGACTAAGTCGATCTACTTGCTTCTGTCTATAAATATGTACATATTTAATAGTAATTACACATACGTACGTACAGTAACTATACAGAGATAACATCGACTTACAAACTTAGACTTTGCACAGGTGCGAAATATTTCATGAATTTCTATTAACTTTTTCCATCAGTGTGAAAATCGAAATAAACTAAAATAAGAACGCACAAATGAAAGAAATGAACCAACTAGGATTTCAAATATATTATGATGAAGTATTATAGTTACGGGTATCAATGTTTTTTTTAAAACAATTGATTTATTGATCGAATTGAACCGATTATTCAATTTTTTAACTAAAATCGAAAGTTTAATTTTATATAAATTTACAAATTGTGCTAAATAAGTTTTAAAATTTATAAAAGTAAATAAAATGATAGAATCGTACTGAATATATTTAAAGATATTTTAAAAAATATACAGTTTAATTAAAATATAATCTACATTTGAATGAATTGTGGGTGGTAAATTTCATGCATATGTGTATGCGTATAAATAATCATATAATATATTCTATCTACAGAAGTTAAATTTTAAAGAAGTGAATGAAGTTAAAAATAAAATAAAAATGAGAGATAAGAGAGAGTTGATCGGATGGTAAGCACTCCTCACTTCCAACCTTAAGGTTGGGAGTTTGAGTCCCCAAGAAACCATAATGCGGGAGCTCCTGGGAGGGGTTAAAATAAATTGAGATGGGAGATAGTAGGAAAATTAACCTTTTTTTATAATAATAAATTTGTCCCTAATTAATACATTTAAGAACAAAATAATTTTTTGTATATAAAATATAGTCATTAGTGACGAAACTAGATTTTGTTCAACTACGAAATACATATAACAATTGATGTCGTCGATGATTGAAAAATAATTAGCGACGATATAATTTGTCAGTAGTAATAACCTTTTTAGTGACAAAGCATACTTTTTACGATAAATAAATTTGTCACAAATGTTTAAGCATTTGGGGACAATTTTTCTTTTTGTAGTTAATCTAATACTTTTAGCGATGAAGCACTAAATCCTTTTAGTATACTTTTAGCGACGACTGATTGATGAATTATTTTTCGTCTCACAAGATTTTTAGTGACGAAATATGATTTATAAATGATGAAATTATTCGTCCCTGATAATTAAATTTGTTGTAGTGTAATTTGATAAATGGAAACCAACCTGCCATAAGAAACTAAACTATACTGATAATATAAAATAAAAATATGTCGCCATCGTATTTATCCTGATTCCACAATACAATGCGTAATTGAAGAAAATTCCTCTCTGTTGCCTTCCCATAGTGGAGGATGATGAATCTTAAATAAGGTAATTCAAATGCGTAACTGAAGCAAATTCCTTTTTGACGTAATCTTTGTTTCAATTTATGTAGCATTTTTCAGATTTTGAAATTTAAACAAGTTCATCTTTTATTATAGAGAGAAGTACTAAAAACATTCCTAAACTCGGCGCAAATTATTATTTTTATCCCTAAACCATTGATTGATCCCCCCAATGCATCTTGCAACCTGAGTGAAATATTCTCCTGAATTCTCTTCATGTTTATCCTTTCAGGGGTGTTTTCAACACTTCTCAGCTTTTTATTAAGAGTTTCATGCTTCTATAAGAGTTTAAAATCACTTGTTATATCGTGTGGCAGATCGGAGGTGTATCTAAATTTAGTTAGTCAAGTAGATAAGTATCATTAAGACTGTCAGTAATTCAAAGACGAAACTAAGAATTTACATCAAGTTCAAAAATATTTTCAATACGTCTCTCATAATTATAACTAATTATTTTAAATTTCGAAATTCGAATTGTGAACTAATAAAACAGATGGCAAATCAATAAGTACATCGCTTTCTATGGTGCAATCATAGCAGTACTCACTTAGATTTTAAGAAATGGAATTAAGGGCCAAAACTTTATGCCTTTCTACCTGTATTCTTGGTACTACTACAACTACAACTTTGTATAGTGGATAGAATTTCTGGCCTCAAACGCAAATCATGCCACTACCAGACCAAAGAAAATTAAAAAATATCTAAACAAGTTTTTGTTCAAAAAGATGTGGGATCCTAACACGTGTACATTTTTTTTTCATAATATCCCATGATCTTGTCAACAAAATATCCATTTTTTCCTATTATTGTCGTATTTCTTCCAAAACCAGAAAAGTTTTTAACTAATTTATCTCCATTAATGCTTCTGAAACTACATCTTATTCTACTTTTGGACTTTATTCGTGATTGAACTAAGACAAAAGGAAAAAGCAAAACGAACCGAGCATAATTTTTGGGAAACTTACTTAAATTCCACTAATTTAGAAGCTAATTACTTATACTTTGGTTTGTGATATTACATATCTTATCAGATTTTGATACATCTAGATACGTTCAGATACATGTATCTCAGGATACATGAGGTTCAATTTATTCTAAATACATTATATCCAAGTAGATTCACATGTATCTAGGATACATAACAAATCTCACTCACCTCTTTTCCATCTCGCTCGTCACTCTCCTATGTATATGTTATCCTAGATACATGTGAATCACACCAGATACATGTATCTAGGTGTATTTTTCTCGATATATGGTAGAAAACTCTTAATTAATGATAAGATACATAATATTTTGAAAGTATAGACAATAATAATAGGGAAAATTACACGGTTAAGCAAACCTATACTAGTTAATTAATCATCATAGCTATAGTTTTAGTTAATTACCACTCGTGACCAATATTCAGTGATAATTACGTGGACTGGGGTTTCGAGTTTGTAGAATTCGCACGTTTGTATGATTCAGAATTTGTATAACTTTTGTATAATGTAATTTTATATAATATAATTTGTATAACGGTTTAAAGTTCAAATCTTTGTGTTTGTATAAATTCGTTATTTCGAGTTTATACAAAAATAGCTCAATTATACAAACGTATCCGTCAATTAAACAAACCCACCCGCGAATTATACAAACCCGCGAGTTATACAAACGAGACAACTTAAACTGTAGCTACAACACGTAAATATGCAAACTATAGCTGTGAAGCATAATTAAGTTTATTATAGTGGTTATTTGTGAAAATTCTCCATAATACTATATATGGTAGTGAAATATGTCTAGTTACCTAGTTTCACCTAATTTTTGTTTTGAAAAGCCAATTTGACCCGAGAAGTTTGGCCTAGCGGAGCGGGCGCCGAGGTTAACTTTAATCTACACCACGATGGAGCTAGGTGATTTTTTTATTTGTTTAATCTTTGGTATATATGCATAATAAAGGAATTAATAGAGATCTACCACAATTTATTCAAACACATAGTTATCAGTGTAAAGAAAATAAGAAACTAATGTTGTGGCCGACCAAAGAAACTTTGTGGCAAAGCTCAAGAAAATATCTAGAAATTGTTGGCGCAAATGCGTTGATGAATGTAAAGAGGCCAAGTTGATGAAGCTGTTGCTGTTCGTAGGATGGACCCAAACCCAACATGTCAACTTGAGTGTCCAACTTCCAATATGGCCCAAATTAAATGTGGTGGGCTAGTCCATTCCACCTTTTATACCAAGAAACCAATGATCATGGTTATCATATCCTTTTTATTGGGGCAAACAATATAAATTTCACCAGTTTAGGGATTAATTACGTGCTATCTAGTGAGCTTTTGAAATTAGCATTTGTCCCAGATTGCAGTTCCCAAATACATGCAACAGGCATGTCGGCCGCAGAGGCGGAGCCAATGTTAGAAGTTTGGGGGATTCTAAAACAATTTTATTTGGGGGTTCACATGTTAATATACATATATTCATTTAATTTTCTAATATAAATATAGGGTCTACGAAAAAACTAGTGGGTTCATCCGAACCCATGAACCCCCACCTAGCTCCGCCTCTGATGTCGGGATACATGGGATCAAAATTTATGTGTAATTTATTTCAGATGCGTTGTATTCAAGTAGATTTGCATGTATCTATGATACATTGCCTCTCTCATTCGCCTCTATTTCTATGTATCTGTATTTCATAATGCATTTTGAATGAATATGGTATCTTAGATACATGTATTCAGTGTGATTTGCATGTATCTGAGATACACTAACTCTCTCGCTCTCCTTCCTCTTATCTCGCTTGCCTCTTTCGCTCTGTCCCTTGCCTCTCTCCCTAATTTCAGAGTGTATCTGGTAGCAAAAATATATGTATTTAGGTGTATCTAACTTGGAAATATGGTATGAAATTACTAATTAGTGAGACGATATGTACCTAATTATTTCAAACTATAATTTTTTTTTTATTAATATGATAGAAATGTTGTATAATTAGATAGTTTTCCCTTTTAAATTTGAAAAGTAAAAACTACTGTTAGATTTTGTAATATTAAATCTTAATACAGTATATTTATTATTTTCCTTTTACAAAAAGTATTTGAGATATTGGTGGGATGTTTTGTATCCCTCCCGTCAAAATCCAATTCAAAATATCAATGCTTCATGGCCTAGATATCCAACAAAATTTATCATTTTTAAATATAGAGACCTACTTTTCCTAATTTTAACCTAACCTGTCAATTTTGAAGCGTTGAATAGAGATAACACAACAATAAAAGATCACGATTTAGGAAATAATCTCTGGTTCAAAATAAATGTCATTTTAGAAAACAAAAATTACCTGACATAAATAGCAAATGTATATCTTGTATTTATTTAAAATACAAGTTAAAAAAAATTATTATGCATAGTGAGAGTTTTAAGTTTAATCTATTTTTTGTTGTATTTTTTTGCTTAGAGATGTATTAATTCTCTTGGTATCAGTGTATCAATTCGTTATGTATTTGTTCACTTTGATCAAGAGGGAATCTATATAATGTGACAAAGGGAATCTATACAATGCAAACATGTATAATAAATACATAGCGAATTAATACACTGATACATAGTGAATTGATATGTTGTATTACGAGTTTTTTTTAAAATAAGTAATGCTACGTTTGATAATTAGTCAAATTATTGCTAATCATCAATAATTATGGCTCAAAGTATCGCTATTCCTAAATTTCCTCCTTTAAAAACCAATTTAATAAAAAAAAAAATAACAATTTAGAAAACCAAGAAGACGATATTTATTTTGTCTCAAAACTACTTTTTATTACTCCATCTAAAAATAAACTATCTAATAACTCTAAGGAATATAAAGAATAATATAGTTAAATAATTAATATTATTAAATAAATTTCTTAATGAATATGTCAAATCTTCAAAAATACATTTATTGAATCGAAGTGAGTATATCTCCTTGTTGAATGGACACAAATTTAAGAGCCACTTTAGCCAACTTTCACATATTTGTTTGTCCATAACATTTCGTAATGTACAATTTATAGATTTATTCGATTATGTAGTGTTGACTTAAACCAAATATATACATATGTTAAGAGATCTGTTAACTAAATAAAAATACAATATCTCGAACTTAATAAATAAAAAATTGGTCTAATTTGAAACTCAAACTGATAAAGTTCATATTTTGGAACTACCATCTATAGGTAGGGTTTAACATTTTATAAATATCACTTCATTCTTAGAAACTTTGAGTTCATGCCGAAGAACGAAATCGCCCCGGAGAGGGAGAAATTTACCCTCCCAAGTGTAATTATTTTGTTCTTTCATTTCCATTTTGTTTATTGCAATTGCTAGATGAGTATGCTTATGATGTACTGTCATGACCCCGACCGCCATGATTGGTACCCACACTAATTCTCCGGTGGGAGAACCATTACTACAACCAGACTAAGCAACTTAAAGAACTAAAGCATTTAAAGATACGAAAACAGGTTTAAATGAATAGTAAAAATGGAGTTCCCATAAACTCCAAAGGTTTTAAATAAATAGCTAAACAAAACTATTGCGGAAGTTCAACCCCTAGAATTTGAAAGTCATTGTACAAAAACTATATAATTCAACAAGTCTAAGGAAAATGGATGCAACCCCGAAACTAAACATTACGAATAAGTCTAACTAAATCATCTGAGTCCGAAAAGAGTGGACTAAACAAATAGAGGACCCATGGCAGCCTGGAAGAACTGGCTCATCCTTGAATCCAGTTTCGATCAATAATCCCCTAGCTAAGGTCTATCAGTAGCCGCCTGAAGATGCCCTGAGCTCAACAAAGAATGAGCAAGTGCAGTATCAATACACCACCACAGTGTACTGGTAGGATCATGCGGCCACTCCAGTAAGAGAAATGCAAGCAAGCAATTACAACTAAGTAAACACACATATACAGAATACATAACTTAGTTATCATTTTAGGAGCAACATACAATTTCCCAAAGTGGTCCTCTCATGGAACCCACACCCAATCTATTAGTGTGTCGGAATGTGACACCTGATTTATTATACATGTGTCAGAACGTGACACCCAGTCTAATATATGTGTCGAACGTGACACCCGATCTAATATATATGTCAAAACGTGACACCCAGTCCAATCAGCACACCACACAATATGGAATAGTGCACATAGTCACACAATCAAGTAACGAGTTCATGGCATGTAATTGTTCTCACATAATCATTTCATAAGATTCAGTTCACATTTCCCTATTGATCTCGTAACTCATGCTACTTTTTCGAGTGAAAATCTTACCCCAAGCTCTAAACATACCTCTTAAAAAGGATCTCAGCTGAAAGAGGACTTAGAGAAGAGAGTACAACTTGTTTTTAGGTCAAACACATGGTTCGCATGAACATGAGTGCATTCCTCTGAAACTAAACACTTAACTCACTCATGGGCTCCTCTCAAGCCCCTCTGAGGTCTCTTGACTTTCTCAAGACTTTTGCTAAAAGCAACTCATCGACAAAGAATTGACTCTACTTTTTAACCACCTCTAGAATGATGGGTAGTCGAATGAATCTCAGAAATGTACGAGTATGAATAAATCTCTATGACTTAGCTCTATTGCACAATTAAGAGTGTGAAAAAAGGAAAACTTTTCTTAAATGTCTGTAGTTCCTCATTTATAGAAATGGGGCCCTCACAACCATAAATAAGATCCTACTTGACACGTCTTCATAGACACCCTAGGATACTTGAACTCTGTGCTCTGATACCAAGTTTGTCACGACCCGAGCCTACACCCTGGACGTGGCCGGAACTCAAGAACCATTGCTGGTCTCCAAGCGAACCCTTATCCTGGTTGACTACAAGCGGAAGACTAACTCAAGCATACAAAGCTTAAAAGCTGAATAAAATTCATTGAAACTCAAATACAAAGCTTTAACTCAAAAGAAAACTCTAAATAATAATAAATTATTCAACTCACCATAAAATAGGCAACCTTAGTCTTTCAAACATTCACTACAAGAAAAACGGCTAATAGGGACTAGAAAAATGGTCCTTAAAAGTCCCATTCTAGTCCCTAAATACCAATAGGGACAGGAAAAACCCGTCCCTACTGGCTTCGTCGCTAAATACCTATAGGGACGGGATTTCGTACTGGTCCTTGAAATGCTTTTACGACTAGTATAATTCTAGTCCCTAAAACCTTTTAGTGACCACATTTATGGTCCTTAAACACTAATTTCAAGAATAGCTGAACTAGTCTTTAATACCTTTTGGGATCAAATATCTAGTCCTTAAAGAGTTTTAAGGATTGAAGCAAACTCGTCCCTAAAAGTGACTTTACATTCTTGCCACAAATAATTTATTTATAATATGATATTAAAGACGATAACATATGCTTATTTTCGAAGATATTATAAAATTTTAAATATAGATAATCAAACGCATATAAATAAAAAATTATCGATCGTATTATTTAAAACAATAGATTACCATGGCATGTGCAGAATGAATTACAAAAATATAGTCACAATACTATATTTACACAACCCATTAGCAAAAAAAGCTAACATCTCTAAATATATAATGAAATGTTTTGCCAAACTATCCAAGAGAAGGATGACTGATTTGACAAAACTTGTTTAATGTTTTCAAACTTGCATCTCGACTTGTAAACGAAAATATACAAATCCTGTGGAACGTACAAAATAAAATTTGCTTAGGAAAAAGAATAATTAAACAGCCAAATCACACAATATACTTAAGTGTAGACAAGAAATAAGATATTGCAATCTGGATTTTTTGTTCCTAGTTACTCTACAACTTCCATTAATACAATATATTTCCATAACAAAAGAAGAAAATTTGATAAAGTTAGTGCTAATACTCAATCATACATAAGATTTCAAGCAACATAAAGATATGTAATGACAAGGAAAAGGAACAAGAAGGACAGTGAGATGAACAAGCGCCATGGGAAAACAAAAGAGGAAAGAAAGGAAAAAAGTTATAGTTCTTTTCAACAATATGAAGTACTTTTTCTATAATAAGAGTAACATATATAAAACAAAGACCTTATAAAGGAAACAAGAGTAGAAAAATACCTGAGGAAATCCGAAAGCACAAGAGTAGACATTAGAGCTTAACACAGGTAAAATAGAAGTCCATATCAAGCAGCAGCTATCAATGAGCTAGAATCATAAGAAAAAAAGTACGGTGATATGTCATGATATGAAAAATTTGAATGATGAATGATAGCAGTACAACCAACAATAGTTGAAACAAACGAACTAACTTTGCTATAGTTTACTTTGCAAAAGTTAATTCTTTCATTAGGCGTTTTAGCCTTTGAAATTTGGCCTAAGGTTGACTTTGATCAATATTCTTGGAAAACGTGCTAGGATGAAAATTTCGTCAGCGCAGTTAGCTCCGGAATGTTGAGTTTGGTCTAGAACAACCTTTCGTTCGACTCCCGAGGCCTCCGGGCTCATTCCGAGCCCCTCGGTAGATTTTGGTTAAAATGACTTTTGGAAGTGGGACCCACTTTTTATCGAGATGACCTCTGAAGGAAATTTCTACTGCTCCGTTGAGTCTGGAATGTCGAATTTATTGGGGTAGCATATCTATTTTATTTTTATCGGGTTCCGAACGAATTCTGAGCATCCTGTCAGACACTTTGAAGTATATAACCAAAGCTGAAATCTGAAATGCACTGATATCAGTGCGGCACGCATTTTGGCTATATACTTCAAAGTCTCCGACGGGGTGCTCGGAATTCGTTCGGAATCCGATAAAAATAAAATAGATATGCTACCCTACTAAATTTGACATTCCAGACTCAACGATACAGTTGAAATTTCCATCAGAGGTCATCTTGATAAAAAGTGGGTCCCACTTCCAAAAGCCATTTTAAATAAAATCCACCGAGGGGCTTGGAATGAGCCCGGACGCCTCGGGAGTCGAATGAAAGGTTGTTCTAGACCAAACTCAACATTTTAGAGCTAACCACGCTGACGAAATTTCTTCCGAGCGCGTTTTCCAAGAATGTTGACCAAAGTCAACCTTAGGCCAAATTTCAAAGGCTAAAATGCCTAATGATCCAAACTAGCATTGAAGGCCTCGATACTCGTGCCAACTATGCGACTAGCCTAATTTGGTCATTTCGGAGCTAATGGAATAGTCAGAATTCCATTCTGAGGTCGTCTTTTTAAACTTTTGATCGAAAATGATCTTTCAAGGTTCATAAGCTCCAAAACACTAAAACTCGCACCAAAACCAAACGAATGACCAGGTGACCGAACTGTCAGTCCCAGAAAGTCATAAATGACTTGGGGTCACTATAGGAAAATGTAACTTTTCTTGGGGTCTTTGAGTTCTCTTTCCTACAAATTAGGTCCAAAAATAAATCACCTCTTCAATTATATAGGTTAAATATTTTACTGCTAAACAACACAACTATTTTCATGTCAACATGTCTTTTACATTAGCCAAGATAAAGTCTCTAACAACAAATCTATGGATGCTGGAAAATATTTTGTGCTTCCCAAATGAAAAGAGATCCCAACATAACTACTTTAGATCCAGTTTTCCTACTTAACTAAGCACCTCAGTATCAACATAAATGCATTGTGCAGCCAATAAAGTAAAAGTTTTGGCTATTTAGCAATTTATCTAAATGATTTAAAGTTGTAACTTTTCATTTCCCTCAATATGCCAGTTCTTCTACAAATTAAAATCCATCCAAAATATTCACCTCAACTTATCAATAATTATTTCAAATCAGTGTCCATAATATATCTTTATCCTATTCATCAGCCCCAAGTTCTACAAATTTCTGTTGTGTGTTACTTCTTAGCATGCACTTTCTCTTCCATAATGAAACACACATTTAATAACAACTCTCAATCCCATTAAGTGTTTTTTCATAAAATTTATATTTGTATACCATGGCTGTTATGATTCATTTAATAACAATGTTGATGTACTCTTTCTTACCTGTCATAACAGCTCTTGAGGTGAGAAAAAGGTAAGAAATTTCATGTGTCGTTAAGTAGATTTGGAACAAACAACTCGTATGGCTAGTTGTAGGATTCTATTCCAAGTACAAACAATCATTAACTTTATAGATTTCTCAATGTAAATGCATAGCTGATTCTACTATATTCTTGGTCGAACAGCTTCGCCTTAATAAGAAATGTTGTGCTTTGAACAAAAAAGAGACAGACTAACACTATAGAAATTAATCGAACACGCTAGTTAAAAGTAAGCTTGAATACATGTCTATTGTTGCCGCATTCCATTATTGTTTCAAGGGTTCTCAAGATCAATAATATAAGAGAAAATCTAACTTTTTCCCATTTTCTATGCTACATGTTTTTATCAACTTTTAACTTTACAATTTACTATAGATACATTCGGAAAGAACGACTCCCTAATTTCCTCTATTGATCCTGCGACCGAGCTAGTAAAAGATTTGCAGTCCATATGACAGAATTAACAAAACTTTCATTACAATATATCGATGATCTTCCAAAAAAATGTCTTAGATTGTTTGCTTGTGCAAACATTATTCATAAAAGATAACCTTTGACACTAATGATGCATGTATGAATCCATGTATGCCATCTTGACAAAAATACCCCTTGATTCGCATCCTAGTTTCTAGTCGAGCTGTCATTTATTCATACCACATATGTTTCTCATATATGATATATGATGAAAGCATCTCAGTAAAGAAACACAATAGTATAAAAAACACAATACCAATGGAGTTATAATACCAAGCAAACTACAACTTTTTGAACAATAAGATTGTACGTAAATCTTATATTTCTTGGATGTGAAATTGAGTTTTAAATTTCATAAAGGAAGCATGATTGGATGTGCTCTAAAGGTTTATATGAAGAAGGCATAATATGAGAATCAACTAGGCTTTGTGAATTGGATCATTTTTAGTTGAATCATTTAAACAATGTGCCCGGAGATGGATTCTCTAGGTGACCCTAATACCTCACATGGCTATTCCAGAGATATTAGATTGTAGTTACATGTCTTGTGAATGAAAGAAATGGGACAAAATCTATACTTAAAGGTCAACAATACATCTAAACTATTAGCTTTCCATGTGTTTTACTCCTCAACTGATTTGAGTAGATTTTCCCAAGCAAATGAACAAGCGAAAGTAGCTATATTTTTGGGCTTGAAATTATTTCTCTCCAAAATTTATCTATCAATTCTAAGCATAAAATGTAAGCTTATGCTACAATACATGAACTATTAACAATTAAACAATTCAACATACCAAGCAAGGTGAAATATGGAGTTCAAAGGTCCATAACATTTAAGAATTGTTGAACTTTTCCCTCTGATTTTCACAAAGGACTGCACTACTTAATGAAGTAAACAAAGGTCTGCACTTGTAATTAATCATAAGATCAAGTGCTTTGGAGAAATCTTTTCTTACCTTAGTCGAGAACTATAACCGGACTGTTCACAGAACTTGTGATGATCTGAAACCTGAAAATGAATAGACAACAGAGAAAAAAGTATTTACACAACAAATAATGTATTGTTAAACATATACAGGTTAAATTTTGTGTTCTACCGATAGAATTGATACACTCTAATTAACAATAAGAACAGAACAAGCAAAAGTCAAAATTTAGAATAATAAATATTGGTAATGAGTATATCAAGCGAATGAAATACCGAAAATTAGATACAAGAAGTAACAATTCAAGAAATTGAAATTCATTAATTCAAAAATGTGAGATTCCAAAACTAACTACATCGATATGTATAACTTTGAGATAACATTCACTATTTTGAAATCTCCACTGGATGATAGCAACAATGAATGTTGATAGAGTTAGAAATATTTCATCAATATCAGACGCATTCATTGCTATTGTATATGAAATTCCATAAAAACAAAAAAAAAAGAACAATTTGAGTTGAAATATTAAGTAAAATAACAAAACAAGAAAAAGGTTACGTTCTCCAACCGCACTCCTTGAACAACCAACACAACCACACTCCTTGAGCAGCCAACACAATACATACAAAGTGAAATTAGTACCAATAGGACGGTGCAATTGCATATCCAAATCGAGATAAGAGAAATCTGAAAAAAAAAAAAAAACCCTAATTAATCGCTCATTAAATTTCATAAATCTAATTGTACCTGATAAGTGAAATAAAAAATTACCCCCATTTCCTTCATTATCAAAGCTGTTGCGAAGCGCTGCTGTAACCTTCTTCATCAAAATTGAAGCAGCAACACTTGTAGGTGGGTTCCATGAAAAGGGGAGGAAAATAGCTTCGTCAATTTCTTGACTTAGCATTATAGAAGAACTTTGAGATTAGGGATGTTGGTCATACCGAAGAAGGATCTTTCATTGCTGGAGATGAAGAAAAAGGGAGACGATTTTACAACAGCAACTTCACGATGAGAAGATTAGGGCTTAGGAATTTTATAAGAAATAGATTTTGTTACTACACCTAAAAAGAAAGAGAAATACATTTAAGTTACGTGAGTGGTGACTGGTTCCTTTTGACCCATTAAATTTATATTTAGAGACTAGTTATTTATTAATCTAGGGACCATATTTAGCACCTTCGTCAGAAAATAAAATAAAATTGCAAACTAGAGACGAGAAACAAAACTCGTCCCTATAAACATACTTTCACAGACCAAATTTTTGACTCGTCCCTAAATGTTGGTCTTTAATAAGCCTTTTCTTTGCAGTGGTTTAACAAAATAAACGAACAGACTTTTGAAACTCTACTGTCTATCTATGAAGCCTCTAATTGACAAAGATGAAAGTCGGGACAAGAACCACGATATCCTAACAATTGATATAACTAAAAAGTAAATGAAATCCCCTAGAATCAAGGAGGCTCACCATAGCTAACTCAACTCCATATGGTATCAACGAAGCTCCTGTTGATGATCCCGAATACCCGAATTTGCATCATGAAAGGTTGCAGGCCAAATGACTTAATACATGGAATGTACGAGCATGTAAGGGGAATTCTAAAGCATAATATAAGCTTGAAACTTGATAAAAAGGGAAACATACTTACCTCTTCTAAAACTTACTCAACTCAATGAATACTCAAGGATACTCAAAACTACTCAAACTTACTCAACTCAGAATTACTCAAGAATAAGATACTCAACTCAGTAATAAGGTTCTCAACTAAGTGAAACTCAACAATAAGGTACTCGACACAATAAAGCACAAATCAACTCAAGTTACTCAACTCAAAATACTCAAGGATAAAGCAATAGTAAAAGATGCAATATATATGGAAAGTTGTAAAACTGTAGATAACAACTCAATGTATTGAAAAATACAATAATACTCAATGTGTATATAAAAATACAATATAACTCTATGGGAGTTTCTCTAATCGACAACCACCACTATGAGCCTAAGTGATGATACAACGTCTTGCCCACGCTGCCAAAATTGTCCTAGACTTTGTTGTTATATAGAACACCTTAACTAAGTGGATCCACTAGTCTATGCTAAAAAGCACTAAGGAATCATCTAAAAAGTATGATCTTTTCTACCCATGATGGCACATGGTTTGTGGAAACTTGAGTTATTATGAACTCGCATCCCCATATCGGTGCTCAATACTACTCCCAAATATACTTAGCTCATATGTTTTTAAAACAAAACTCTTTCTTTGGTTTGAGATAATTACTCAAAACTTAGCTTAAAAGCTTTCTTAGAAATCGGTGTTTCCTTTTTTGTTCAAATGTGAAAACATTTTAACTTTTGGGAATACTTAGTTCTCGTATAATCTTTGAAGAAATGAACTTTACTCTTACTCTTTACTCAACTCAAAGATTAAGTCTTAAAACAAAGTTAAAACGTTTGTAAAAGACTTCTTAAAATATGGTTCATACTGAATTATGGACGTGAACGACTCAATGCAAGGTTTTCAATAATCATAGATAGAACTCAATACTTGGAGCTCAAGAACTTCAATGATACTACTCATTTCAAGAATGCTCAACTCAGAGGGTTCATGTGGAATTATGAGCATGAACTACTCAAATTAAGGACTCAAAGATACTTCTCATCTCAAGAATGTTTGACTTATAGGGTTCATGCGGAATTATGGGCATGAACAATTAAACTCAAGGACTTCATGGGTAACATGTAATAGTCCCATGATTAGAAATATAATCACACCAAGGATTAGGAACTCAATACTCAAGACTTAGAACTTGAAGATGCTACTCCTCTCAAAGGTACTCAACTGATGGAGTTCGTACAGAAGTTATCGGCATGAACAACACGACTCAAGGGTCAAAATATCAATATGGAACTCGTGTATACGACTCTTCTCATTCTCATACTTACTTACTCAAAACTTAACTCAAATCGATGATGGATCTCAAAGGATTCATAATTGAACTCAAAGGCTTTATTGAACTCTATTCTTAACTCTCTCTTGAATGTAAATAATGAATTCAAGATTTATGGTTCATGATATGAAGGATCTCATGATGACAAAGTAGACTCATGAATACATTATCCTCACTCTCATGCTCACTTACTTGAGTCTTGAAACAAGTTACTAGAAGTTGTAGAAGACTCCACAAAAGGACTTAAGGGACTTTCTTAGAATGTTCGAAAGAATTCTCAAAACTTAACTCTTAACTCAACCTTGAATTTGAATTATGAATTAAAGGTTGTGATTCATGTTATGAATTATTTCTAGGTGTTTAGAAGTAGTTTAGGGTGTTTAGAATCAAAGGGGAGTAAATGTACCCTTTGAAAGAACTCAAATGGACGAAACGATGAAGAACGGGTGAGGGCAGGCGACCCTGGTGCTTTGAGTGGCGCGGGGCGCCAGCCCCTAAACTTCAGTGAAGTGGTTGGGGCGCTCTATCTGGCGTGGGGCGCCAGGACCCAACCCAGAAAACTTCGACGACTTTCTTTGCTCGTTTTCTCAACCTAACTCGCCTAGAATCGAACGGTTTCTTCCCCAATCACTTGGATTCGATTACTTAACATAATTACACTCTAATCTACTCAAAACAACACTCAAATCACTAAATTATATCTCAATAAATCATCAAAACCTCAACACAACAAGATTTAAAATGAACTTCAAGAACACCTATCAAGAACTCATCAAGAACTCTAATCTTTCAACTTCAAGAATGAAATTTCGCTGAAAATAACATGATTGGCATGTGGGTGAACTAAACCAACACTATGGAAGCTTACGTACCTCTTAGGGATCAAACCCATGGCGAAAATCTGCATTAACACGCAAGAATCTCGACGAATGCTTTATCCTCTCCTCTTTTCTCTTCTTTTCTCATCTTGAACTCTCAACTAAAACCCTAGGCATATATTTGGATTATAAAAATGAACCTAATAGGATTAGACCCTCAAAACCTTACCAAAAATGAATTAAACCTGATTTGGTAAGGAAAAGACCAAAATACCCCTAACTATTTTTGGGTAACTCTCCTTAACTGGAGAGCCTGACTTGCAAAGGGCATATCTCACTCATCCGAACTCGAAACTTAGCAAACTTTGCGGCGTTGGAAAGATAATTCAAAAAGCTTTCATTGGGTACCTTATAGTCTACCTAACTCATCCTGTACTGAAAGTTATGGTCGTTTGAAGTTGACCCAAAACTTAAACGAACTTAGGAATGACTTGAATGAACTCTCTTTAATACTTCTTGGAACTCAAGGTGCTACATCTAGTGACCTTAACACTTAAGAAATTTTAATTTCCTCGGTAAAATCCTACTCACAACGAAGGATGGTTCGAGTCTCAGTTCAAATTTTTTTTGAGGTGTTACAAAAGTTTTCTGGCTCAACTTCTTTCCCCATTGTCTTTTCCATAACGACGGAGACCGATCGTTACATGTATGTAATACCATACGTTTTTGCATAAATTTTAATTTACAATGCCATTGATTACATAGAAAATCAATAAGCCAATTATATTTTACACAAAAATATATATGTCATTTTAGGTTTTGTTCGAAATATCTCATTAATGGATTGAATTTCAATTTTGGAATTGAAAATTGGAAAATCATTATAACTAGGCAAACATAAGTTCTATATGTTCCTACTTTAAAATAATTATCCAACAAAGCTATAATATTATTTTGATAGAAAATTTATACAATTATATTCAATTTCCTATTTCATGCAGAATTAGAAATTATATCTGACTAATATTTTTCACTAATTTTCTTGTAAAATTTATCATAGTTGGCCCAACCTTTTTTTTGTACAAATACAAGACTAAATTAAAATATAGTCGTAGAAAAAAGTTTTAAATTACAATATAGCCACAAAAAATATTAGTTTCAGTTTTTTTCTCCTTTTCCATTCACACTTCTTTCTTTTTATTTCTCATATTTCTACACTAAAGAATGAAAGAAAAAATGAATAAGAATAAGAAACTTAAATAATGATAATTAAAGAAGTCAAAAAATAATTCATGTGTGAAAAAATCATATACCTCCCTACACGAACTTTTAAAATATTAAAAATTAAAGAATAAATTTAAAATTATTTTTTCACATTCTTTAGATGAAAATGATATATGTGTATAATTTTTGTAATGGCATGAGTATATGTGACTGTGAGTCTTGTAATGGCATGAGTATATGTGACTTTTGTAATAACAGGGATATTTGTAAGTCACTTTTGTAATGAGTGGTATGTCAGCTATAAATAACAAAGTTGAGGGATATATCCAGCCTTTTTCCCAGACAACTCTATCAAAAAGAAAACGAAGTCGATGAGGTAAATAAAAAATATCAAATTTTATTTTTAAAACTTTCTAGGATAGGTTATTAGTGCCATCTCATTTACAATCTACAATAAATAAATTTTATAAGTACTGTAATTAACTACTCGCATTAGTTAAAGAATTGAGCATTTAATGACAACAACCTAAATTGTATATGTGATACAATTGCTTCATAACTTCAATACCAAAAAAAAAAAAAAAAAAAAAAAAAAACGTAGAAGCAAAATGTTATGTAAACAGCAAAAGCCCCGTTAAACGATATAATATACACCTATACTATTGGCTTTTATAAAATTTTCTTAATAATCAATCCAAAAATTACCTAATTACACAAATATTCCTATCATATTTACTAACCTTTAAGCCCCCAATTCACTAAATTTTAAGAGTATTATATATATATATATAATATATATATATATATATATATATATATATATATATATATATATATATATATATATATATATATATATATATATATATATATATATATATTGCTCATGAATTCAAATTTTTTCTAAATAAATATTATGTTCGATTCAAAAAAATATTTTTTGTATGTTATACACACTTTTAATTTTAGACAACTATATTATATTTTGTTTGTATGTCTGAAATTTCATGCTGAGTCAAATCAAAACATATAAAATAAAATGAGTGAAATATATTCAGGCCGTTTTTAAGAATTGGCTTTAGGCCACATATTTCGTTGAGCCGCCCTTGTTAGATACATGTATTTTTGTTATGAGATACACTGGAATAGGAAGAGAGGCGAGCAAGATAGTTTATGTATCCAGATACATGTCAATCGCATTAGATATATGTATCTGAGATACTAGATAGGAATATTTGTGTATCGACATTCTAATGCAAACATGTAGAGAGATAGGCCAGTGAGAGAGGGAGAGAGACATGCGAGAGAGGAGAGAGACGAGCTAGATAGGAGAGAGGTGAGAAAGAATCACATATATGTTAATTCACATGAATATAGTGTATTTGAATAAATTGCATCTAATGTTAACCTCAAGAATTCGAGATACATGTATTTGGATGCTCCAGATACATGTATTCGAATTCCAAATTTTGATTAGGATCATAAAAATTCATGTGAAGGGAAGTAATTTGCTTTTAAACTATTAAGATTTATGTTGTTTGTCCTTATTTTTTTATTTGGCCCACTAGTTGGTCCGACCACATTGCTCATGCCCCACGAACCAACATACTTACTCAGGTTTGACTAAAAAACTTTATTCTTAAATAGATTTCAAAAATCTTAACTCAATCATATCAAATCATGATTTGAGTCAAATTGATCCAACAAACCTAGTTTACGTAAGAATATTTGTGTAATTAGATAATTTTAAAATTACTATTTGGTATTCAATCACCAAGTCTATCATTCACCAATATTTCAATTTTATTATCGTTTATAACCCATTGAGTAGAGTCAGTAATATGGATTAAGACGATTGATCCAACCGCACCCTAATTATGATTTGATAGAACTAGGACTAAGACATTTGCGGGCCATTTAAAAACATAATATTTCATTTATTACTTGCTTATTTTTAATAGGGAAAAAAGTTTGAAATATATTCGAACTTTGACCAAAATTGTTGTAACAATACCGAACTTTGGAAATGACCTTTTACCCACTGCACTATTTAATAGTATATTTTTAACGTATATATGTGCCCACGTGGGCATCATAAATAGTGCATCATTATATATAGTAATGTGTCCACTATATATATCTTTAAAATACACTATTAAATAGTGCAGGGGGTAAAAGGTCCTCCTTAAAGTTTGGTATCGTAACAGCAATTTCAGCCAAAGTTGGAGTATTTTTCAAACCATTTTCCCTTTTTAATATTTTATTTTATTATTTAGTCCATGAGCTAACTAGATTCACATGGCTCAAGCTCTTTGGATTAACAAACATATTTTTTAAATGGGTTTCAAAAATCTTAATCCAATCTTATCAATTCATTATTTACACCAAATTAGTCCAACAAATTTAATTTGTGATAAAATTATTTGTGTAGTTAGATAGTTTTTTCATTTATCACTAAATACACTATCATTCACCAATATTTCTAAGTCTTTTATTGTTTATAACCCATTGGGTAGAGCTAATAATATGGACTAAGACGGTTGATCCAACCGCACACAAATTACGATTTGAGAAAATTCGACTAAATTTATTGTAGCCCATTTAAAAACATAATATTTCTTTTGTTATTGGCCTATTTTAGTATTCTACTTTATTTTTTATTTAATGAGTTAATCCAACTCACATTGATTAAGCTCTACGAATTAACAAACTTACTCAACCGAGCTAAAAAAAAATAAAATGAGTTTCATAAATCTTATTCTAATCTTATCAAATCATTATTTGGATAAAATAAGTCCAACAACCCTAGTTGACAACTCTAAAGTTAATTATTTAGTACTAAAAACTTACGGTCATTATAATTAGGACATCTTACATAAATCTCACTACTTTAGATCTTGTCACGACCCAACCCACCGGGCCGTGCGGGCACCCATTCTAACACCTAAGTAGGAGAACCCTCATATCCCAATAATTAAAAACATGCGGAAAAATTAATGAAAAATGGAGATAAATGAAATCATTGAATTTTCATAAATAAAACTTTAAACAATTTAGAGTTAAAAACTTGTAAATTAACTAACACCCCTAAGAATCTAGTCTAAACAGGTACAAGAGTTTGCTAAGAGTATAAACTGGACATAATAATAAAAGACACAACTCCCACCATGCAGAAGGAAAAGTAGAAGATGTTGGAGAATTCTTTCATCTTCATCTAAGGAAACATCACCAACCTCCATCCAGACTATGTCAAAAATACATAGCAAGAGTAGTATCAATACAACCACACGTACTGGTAGGCATCATCAGTCAACCCGACGCCCACCACATAACATAAGAAAACAACTTAGTAAGATCATGCAATAAAACCCTAGCTCCTCCACCTTTCCGGTCAACCTACTTACTAAGCTCTTGATCATAGCTTAACCATTCTAACACATAAAAAGTCCCCAAAGACAACTACAACATTCCAACTACCCGCTCACGTCAAAACCTTACTTCTTATTCATATTACCCAGTCATGGCCACATAGTACATTACGTCACACTTTCTAACCCCTAATCACAACCCTTTTCTCCATCGTGAAATCCACCTAAGCACTTACAACACGCACACTACTCCCACGCCTCGCCATTACAACACACAAAACTCTTACTCAGACATTAAAAATTCTTCAAACGTTGACTCCCCACCTATGTATCACCTTTTATCAATATAAATACCAAGTCTACTCAACACAGAATAACAAGCAGGCATAAGACCTCATAACTATAACACAACTCCAAGAAATACAACATCAATTAGCAATACGAACCATGTTCAATTTCACATTATCAATGTACACATTTATATCACATCATTGGTCCTCTCATGGAACCCAAACCCAAAATTTTAGCATACCGAAACGTGGTACCCGATCCAAAGATTAAGTCGAAACGTGACAATCGATCCAATAATTATGCTCGAACGTGGCAACCGATCCAAGTTAGTTATGCCAGAACGTGGCAACTGATCCATTCAACACACCATAATCACAATCACAAGTATCGTCTCAAATTCATACAATTAAGTAATTATTCATGGCATTTCTCATTCCTCTACCTTATTTACAACAAGTGTGATCCATAATGCAACATTCGCATACATACATGTATCATAATTAATCAAGACAAACATACATCACATAATCATAGAATCACAACCATCACCTAACCCTAGATCATCATCTAAGGCTTCTTCCTAGGATTTAACCATATTTTGTTTGGTGCATAAGGGCCTAAACAAAATTCTACCGTTGATTTACATATATTACGTGGTGAATACAGATTTATAACTACTCAATTCATAAAACCTAGCCTACCCGGGCGTCAAGCAGCTGTACAGAGGAATTGCAGATAATTTTCTGATTTTTCGGACGACATGACGGTGAATTTGGCCAAGAATCCGCAAGATATCGCCATCATCACGCTAAAAATCTCCTTCTCCTTCCTTCCCAAGCTTAGATCAGCTTTATGAGGGTTTCTAAGGTGTTTTACGACTAAATTATGTATTTTAGGAAGAAGGAGAAAATAGGATTTCGCGTTATTTACGTTCTGCCTCGCCTATCCCGCCCTGGCGCCAGCTTACCCAGTTGTGGAGCCACCGCCCTAGCGATATCTGGCCCGCCCTCGCGGGACTGTGGCCTAGAATTTTTTTCGAATATTGTTTCTCCTAAATAACGATGGTTCGGGTCGTTACAATAGATACTAATTTACCCCTCATTCGTCCCCGAACGACTAGTGTACGGATCACTACGCAGTCTACCTCGTATTATTTTGTCTAAAGACTCGGCCCATTACCAAACCACGGATGGGGATGGTTTTTATTTATCAAGTGTGATTCACGACATGTTCTATACTTTAAGAGACCAGTTAGGGATATGACGCAACGTTCGAAGAGAATTGCGTCCCAATTAACACAGCTTAACCCCACAAGGGCGGCAGCCCTCCCGCTAAGGCGGGGCCACTGTGGTGAGAGACCTCCCGCTAAAGCGAGATATCGAGAATCAGAACATATGGGGGAAAATTAAATTTTCCCCATTTCTTCCTATTCTCTCAAACTCTCTCTCTAAAATCCTCTCAACTCAATTGCTCGGAACATCAAATTAAGGTAAATTTCTCGTTTCTTACACTATTTACTTTCGTATTTGATTGACAATGATTGCATATTACTTGTCTAATCGCTTAGAAATGGTTTCCAAGTAGTTAATTAAAAATAAACTTATATTTGCTAACTAGATAGAAAACGTAGCATGGGCACTTCTCTTACATCCCCAACGTTCCCATAATGTCCTGGGCGTAGGATTTCATAAAAATGTGGTTAAACCGATACAAAACGGGTGGGGGAAGTTGAAGGGTCTCTTGGTGTAAAACTCAAATTTAGGCCTCATTTATGAGTTATTGCCAAAATAATTGCTTATTTAAGTTCTAGGGTAGTTTATATATCCTGATCTGCTGAAATTCTATCAAAAATGGAGGTTTTGGGACGAAGAGGTGCCATTACCGTGCCTAGTGTTGGTCTCAGATGAAGGTCGGCCTTCATCCCGCTATAGCGGCCTCCTTCGTCCTGCTCTGTCGGGATTTGAGCCGTTGTGGTGGGATTCAGGGAACCAGTAACCTGAGTCCCAAATCAGGTTTTCTCCCTCTTCCCCTTGAACTGTCCATTTTTATCACATTCTAGCGTATATTTTTCCATCTCTTGCAGGCTTTTTCTAAATGGCAGGTTTGAACGATGAAAACTTACCTTTCGTCCGACACCGCTAGTCCAGAAAGGTTCCATGACTTCCGGAACAACAACTTTTACTGTGAGAGGGGCTTTGTCTTACTCCAGCTGGAGGAGAAAGATCCAGCTTTCTATGCTCGTTTGATGGAGTTCAGGTGGGTTCCACTGACCGAGGCCCTCATACCGCACGAACTGACTAGGTGTGGGAGTTCTATGCTATCCTGCCCACCGTCCGCTGGGACGACCTTAGCCCCATCATCTGCATTCAGAGAGTTGACATATCTCTGAACGCCATGGCCCTAAATGAGGTACTAGAGTTGCTAGAGGTCTCGAACGCTGAGTACGAGGCCAAGCTGAGGGAGATAGATCTGGAGTGGCGGAAGGACACACTGGTGGAGCCTACGCGACGGGGCAGAGTCTATTGGCCTTCTGCTGAGGATATAACTAGTGCTCACTAGTCAGCTGATACTATAAGATAGCTACATTTGGTAACTAGGAGGATGCGTCGGTTGGGCAACCGCATGGACGTGACATTCCCTTGAGCCTTAGTAATGGTGTGCGTGATGTAGGGCATTGAGTTGAATGTAGGGGCGCAGATTTTTTAGAGTGGAAGATGCTCTGCCAGGGTAACAAGAAGACGTTTTTCCTCCCTAGTCTTATCACCGCGTTGTGCAAGCGGGCGAGAGTGCCACTTCTCGACACTGATGAGGTACTTCCCATGGATTCCCCCCCTTTACCCTCTTTTGGTTAGACAAGCTTCTACTTCTCGGAGCAAAAGAAGGAGGACGGACAGGGCTAGCAGCAGTCAGGCAGCCGCGGGGTTGAATGAGGAGGGAGGCGATGACACTCGACCTACTAGGTCTCAACCTCCACTTTCAGCGGCATAGCTAGAGGAGGACTTGGCAGCTGTGTGGAGGAGGATGGGGTGCCTTATCATTGCCACCACCCCGATTTCCCTTAGTACGGCCCTAGAGCTCGAGATGGTTCGTCAAGAGCTGCGACAGGAGAGGAGAAAGGGCCTAGCAAGGGACCGCTTACTGGTTCAGATATGGAAGACAGTGAAGATCATGTTCACTTGTGTCGCTCCTGGGTAGGAGATTCCCATCGTGGATACGGGAGATCTCCATATGTGCTCTAGTCTGAAGGAGGCCATGACAGGCCTGGTGCCTCCGGAGAAACTAGATTCTGATACCGACACTTCTCAGTCTCAGGGTTCTTGAGTTATTTCTTCTCCTCTCTTGGGCCTGTATATTTAGGACAACCTTGTTTTTATCTTTTCAACTCTCTTATGTTTTGTAAGCACATGGATGCTAGTTTTTGCTGTCTGATGCAGCCGATATTTACATTTTACGGTTATGGCTTCCCGCTCTATTGTTGAACACTGATTGACTTGCAGGGTTAGTTCGGATGTCCCCTAAGGTTCTTATTAGGTAGGTTAGAAATAAAACAGTGGAAACAAGCTGAGGTTTTGTCACACCTCGTCCAGCTCTGGCGGGAGGAATTTCGCTCTGGCGGTCTCGCCCTGGTCTAAATAACCCCGCCCCAGCGATCAAAACAGGAACAAAACCTCTGCCAAGATTTTTCTGGGGTTTCTCTATTTTCTAAATTGCACCAAAGTTCTCAGCTTTACCAAACGAATTTCGGATAATTCCCTGGGTTAGATAGTCGATGGATACCCGGATCAATCTCAACAATACACATCAACTCGTTCTGCTCAAATTAACCCCACAACCCCAGGATAGACCCAGACATTTACGCGGTTACTACACAAGCGCAAAACACTCTCAAATTTCCTCGCAAGTCACCTCGTAGTTTATCTACCCCCTCTCATCGAATCTAGTCAGGACCTTCCTTTCACAACGAATTTCACGATACATTTACATCTTGTTTAACCTCAACCATTAGGCCAACATACTGCACGTAATAAGGTTCGAACACACATTTATAGTACACGTAATCATATCATCACATTCACACCAGCTCAACTTTACATTCCCAATTAATTCAGAAACACGAAATATGTATTCACAGTTTCAAGTTGCACTCATAGACAAAATCAGTTCTTAATTAGCTACTCTCTCCATGAATGACCATTACTGATCATTCATGCATTTACACCGCCCCTAAGGCCAGATACCAATTAGAACCTTCTCAGTTCCAATTTACCTTGTTTGTGTTCCTTCCATTGTGACCACGCCGTTCGGATAACTTTGTTGAGATACCAATTAGAATCGGGAGATACCAATTGGACCCAACTCATACCACAAGTGACACATGCACGAAAGGGGAGAAAAAGTAGAACACATCCTAGAATTCTTCCTAGCCTCTTGTAGATTAGATGTGGACGTCAACACACCAATCCGCAAGAGTCTAGTCCACATTTGCTCTTGTACTAGGAGACCGATAACCTAGGCTCTGATACCAATTTGTTACGATCTAACCCACCGGGCCGTGCGGGCACTCACTTTAACACCTAAGTAGGAGAACCCTCATATCCCAATAATTAAAAACATGCGGAAAAAATAACGAAAAATGGAAATAATCATCGAATTTTCATAAATAAAACTTTAAACAATTTAGAGTTAAAAACTTGTAAATTAACTAACACCCCTAAGAATCTAGTCTAAACAGGTACAACAGCTTGCTAAGAGTGTAAACTGGACATAATAATAAAAGACACAACTCCCACCATGCGGAAGGAAAAGTAGAAGCTGTTGGAGAATTCTTTCATCTTCATCTAAGGAAACATCACCAACCTGCATCCAGACTATGTCAAAAAGACATAGCAAGAGTAGTATCAATACAACCACACGTACTGGTAGGCATCATCAGTCAACCCGACGCCCACCACATAACATAAGAAAACAACTTAGTAAGATCATGCAATAAAACGCTAGCTCCTCCACCTTTTCGGTCAACCTACTTACTAGGCTCTTGATCATAGCTTAACCATTCCAACACATAGAAAGTCCCCAAAGACAACTACAACATTCCAACTATTCGCTCACATCAAACCCTTACTTCCTCTTCATATTACCCAGTCATGGGCACATAGTACATTACGTCACGCTTTCTAACCCCTAATCACAACCCCTTTCTCCATCGTAAAATCTACCTAAGCACTTACAACACGCACACTACTCCCACGCCTCGCCATTACAATACACAACACTTACTCGGACATTAACAATTCTTGAAATATTGACTCCCCACATCTGTATCACCTTTCATCAATATAAATACCAAGTCTACTCAACATAGAAGAACAATCAGGCATAAGACCTCATAACTATAGCACAACTCCGAGAAATACAACATCAATTAGCAATACGAACCATGTTCAATTTCACATTATCAACGTACACATTTATATCACATCATTGGTGCTCTCATGGAATCCAAACCCAAAATGTTAGCATACCGAAACGTGGTACCAGATCCAAAGATTATGTCAGAACGTGGCAATCGATCTAATAATTAAGTCGGAACGTGGCAACCGACCAATAATTATGTCGGAATGTGACAACCGATCCAAGTTAGGTATGCCGAAACGTGGAAATCAATTCATTCAACACACCACAATCACAATCACAAGTATCTTCTCAAATTCATACAATTAAGTCATGATTCATGGCATTCCTCATTCCTCTACCTTATTTACAACAAGTGTGGTCCATAACGCAACATTCGCATACATACATGTATCATAATGAAGCAAGACAAACATACATCACACAACCATAGAATCACAACCATCACCTAGCCCTAGATCATCATCCAAGGTTTCTTCATAGGATTTAACCATATTTGTTCGGTGCACGAGGGCCTACGCATAATTCTACCGTTGATTTACATATATTATGTGGTGAACATATATTTGTAACTACTTAATTCATAAAACCTAGCCTACCTAGGCGCTAAGCAGCTGCACGGAGGAATTACAGATAATTTTCTGGTTTTTCGGACGACATGACGGTGAATTTGGCCAAGAATCCACAAGATATCGCCATCCTCACACTAGAAATCTCATTCTCCTTCCTTCCCAAGCTTAGAGCAGCTTTCTAAGGGTTTCTAAGGTGTTTTACGATTAAATTAGGTATTTTAGGAAGAAAGAGAAAATAGGATTTCGCGTTATTTACGTTCTGCCTCACCTATCCCGCCCTAGTGCCAGCTTACCCCGCTGTGGCGCCGCCGCCCTAGCGACATCTGGCCCGCCTTGGCAGGACTGTGGCCCAGAATTTTTCCCGAATATTGTTTCTCCTAAATAATGATGGTTCGAGTCGTTACAAATCTCAATTACTAGGATTCCTGATAGTTTGTAATATTACTTTTTATATCATATTTTGGCCTTAAGATACATGTATCATTGATGGCGGGATACATGTATCCAACCGTTTTTAAAGTTTAGATACATGATTTATTGATTTGAATTACAGGGATTGTAACTTATTTCCTTAATTTAAAAATTAATTGTTGACTAATTAACAACTCAACAAATTTACACGATCTTGAGTATCATCTCTAACAAATATTTCTAAAATAACGAAATCATAAACCTAATTAATTTTGTTATTGTACTCTCCATCTTCTTCATCGGCTTGAATCATTAATGGCGAGATACATGTATCAAACAGTTTTTAAAGTTGAGATACACGATTTATTAATTTGAATTAACATCTTCATCTTCTTCATCAGCTTTAATCATTAATGATGAGATACATGTATCCAAGCCGAGATACACGATTTATTAATTTGAATTAACCTCTTCATCTCCCTTTCATCAACTTGAATCATTAATGACGAGATACATGTATCCATGTCGAGATACACGATTTATTAATTTGAATTAACCTCTTCATGTTCTTCATTGGCTTTAATCATTAACGTTGAGATACATGTATCCATCAATTTTTAAAGGCGAGATGCATATCTAATGGTGTATTTGTTATGTTAAGTAAAGCTTAGCGTAATTCTTCCCTTTTGATTGAGTAGTTCCTATACTTAGATCTATTCTCAGCTTGAATGTTAACGAATGAAGAGTCATTCAAAACTCATGAGTGAAAATAACAAATAGAAACTCATGAGTGAAAATAACAAATAAAAGTTATTTGATTTAGTATAATATTGTTAATGTGTAGTACCTTTAACAAGATAAATCTGATTTTGAGAAGACATTAAAGTATTTGAGAAACAACAAAATTAAAAAATATAAAACCTAATTTGTAAAACTTTTTAAAATTGAACGTCAGAATATTATAAACTTTAACTCGGATACAATACCAAGATACATGAGAATAATAAAATAATAGAAACAAACCTATATGTATAATGTTGATTTGAACATGCAAATATGTATTGAGAGGATGAAGGAAAAAAGATTGAGAAGATGAAGGAAGAAAAAGGTTGGGGGTATGTGTATGGGGAACAACAAAGGTGAGATGTGATTTATGTGAATAAATTTGAGTTGTTAATGTGGTTCATTAATTAAAAAGTTTAAATTTAAGATAATTATCTAATACCATATTTAAGGAATTTGTGTATCCTAAACCTTTTAAATATATGGTATAAATATTAAAAATGGTAATACATGTAATTGTTTTAAACTATATATTTAAGGAATTTGTGTATCTTACTAAACCTTTTAAATATATGGTATAAATATTAAAAATGGTAATACATGTAATTGTTTTAAACTAGATGTAAATATAGCATATATGATAGTGATGTATGTGTAGTTAGCCCTTATAATTATAAGGCAATTTGCAACTAACAAAGTAATTTGTAAAGTACAAGCAAATACAAATTCCACTAATTTAAGATTTAGTTATCCATCTTTTCAAGTTTTTCAATCTCCAAATACATGTATATTGCACTGATATATCTATCGTGTACAAATAGATCAAAGTTACATTTAATTTATTTTAAATAAATTGTATTCAAAAGAATTTACATCCCGTTATCGTAAATACTTATATACAATATAATCACGTGTAATTGCAATACACCAACTACCTCACTTGACTCTCTGTATCTTGCTCACCCCAATCACTCTTCATCTATGTCTCTATTATCAACTTATTTTTCATTTTCATCTTATTTAGTAATAGCAATTATTGACTATTAAAGTAATTTGGAATGGATAATAATTGTAGCATTCAATCACTTTTAAGAGTATCGATGAAAAAATCTAAACCATCACTTAGTAATTGCAAAAAGGTTATCTACTTCCAAATTCAATTTTGATTGGTATGTAGTATACGATTCAATTGCAATAGAAATATTGCATGTATAAAATCAATCCATGTATTAAATAAAATGAAATCATTCATCATCATCGTAACAATAATTTAACACAATTGTAAAATCATATCAATCAACAAATGCAAATTAATTTATCTCCATTCATAAGATATAAAAATTATTTATAAACATTATAAAAGAAAAAAAAAAAAAAAGAAGAATCACTCAGTTCAGCGGGGTACTCGACACGCAAGCAAACTCTAAAAATAGAGAAGCCTGCAATCCGGTCTGTTGAGCTTGAATATTATGGAGTCGTCATCGTGATTTCTTCTTACCAAAATAGTAGTAATAAATTAAGAAAAACAGAGTATCAAAGAAAGCACGTTGTCATATAAAAACAAAAGGTATAATAGAAGTCACCATCATCATCAGAACAAGAATTATTTTCATTCACAACCATAACTGGATGTGTCCAAAGGTGTCCTAAGATTGATATGTATATCATCATTTGATTTCTGGCGACACTTTAACTTACACAGTATATCTACTTCCATAAAATTAGTTATAAAAATTGAATATTAGGCAGTATGTGACTCAGATGCAATAATGTAATCACTGTATAAAATCAGTCCAAGTGTTGGAATAATAATAATTGCTTTCATCATCATCACCATAAAAACAACAATAACAAAAAACAAAAGATAAGATCATTCAGTAATGGCAAATTAATTTATTGGTTCGATTCTGCCAGCAATTTTCCTCACCGATATCAGAAGAGGGAGCTTAGATATCCTCATCACGATCTCAATTTCACAAATAAATAAACTAGAAAAAGTTCAAATGAAAAAAGTCACTCAGTTCAGCGGGGTACTCGACACGCAAACTTACTCTAAGAATAGAGAAGCCTGCAATCCGGTCTGTTGAGCTTGAATTTTATGGAGTCGTCACCGTGACAATAAATTAGCACAAAAACAAAGAGAATTAAACGGCAATGTACAAACAGATTTTTTTAAAAAAAAAGTAGATCTGAGGGAGGATTGAAATTGCTCAGTAGTGGCTAGTTATTATTGGTTCGATTCTGCCAGCAAGTTTCCTCAGCTTTAACTCAGAAGAGGGAGCTTAAGAATCCTCATAGCAAAATCAACCTCCCCAAAAATTGTTTACAAAATCTAAAAAAAATTGATATAAAAACTGAAAGATGTAAGAAGAGATGGCTCAGGGAAGAAGGAGATCGACATGCAAAGGCATAAAAGCCCCTGGCAATCCGGTCTGTTGAGCTTGATCTTTTACAGAGTCCTCATAGCGACTCTTCCTTCTACATCTAAGCAAAGAAAATTAATGGAAAATACAGTAAAAGAGGAAAAAGAAGAGAAGTTTGATGTTGCTCACTGAGTGTATGATGGCAGGAAGGTGGGCGGTGACTATCCATTTATAGAGGTTCTGCTAGGGTTTCTAGGTTTTATGATGGAGAAGCTCTGCGGCTAACCCTATTAGCGAAATGACAGATTCAACCCGAATTTATTGAAATATTACAGAAAATTCTCCTATTTCTCCTCTGGGCTAAGAATTTTGATAGTCCAATGGGCTAAGAATTTTGATAGTCCAATAAGTTTTCATGGACAGTGAAATTGTCCGTGTTTTGCACGGTAATAAAAGAAATTAATAAATTTATATATTTTTATTTTATATATATAAAAATATATTAATTTATAAATAGATAATTTCTTATTTAATAACATAATATGTAATATTTTATATGCAGATTTAGTGTCAGATAAGAAAATATTGATATTTCTCTTTATATACTATATGATATGTTTTTTAAATCTTTTTTCAGTATATAAAATAGAAATTTTGTGCATTATTTTAAGTACAAACTATTCATATGTATATAGTAAAATGAAATATTTATGATGTGAAGTAAATATAATAAGAAGTCATATTTTGAAATAATTATATATTGTACGTTGAAATGTTATTTTATATTTTAATTTTCTCTATATTTTGTAGGAGTGCTTCATTCTACACAAATTCTAATTTCTTTAAAAAATATTGTTGAAATTCTTCATTTTTTTTTTGTTATTATATTTTTTTATATGAGTTATAAGTAAGATGAAGAGATATGAATTATAAATAATTTGAATATGTAATTTGTATTAGTCATTAAAAATATTAATAATTATGTATTAATTTTATTTATAAAAATATTAATAAATAAATGGTGAAAATAGGGAGCGAGAAGGGGGTACTAAAAAATATGAATAAATGAAGGAGCAATAATTGGCACATTTATTTTTGTACAATACTAATAATTAAATGAAGGAGTAGTAATTGACACATTTATTTTTGTACAATAATAATAATTTTATTAAAATAGGAAAATTGTCAATTAAAAAGAAAAAAAAAATAATAGGATCCTTGGCCGAAGAGAGGTGTCACATCATTTTTTTTTCTAGGTTTACTCCTCATCATAATTCTTTTGATTGAGATAAAATAATTATATTAATTGTGTTTCATAACAAAAAGAGTTGGATAGTAGATGACCAAAATGAGGAGCATTGTCAATACATGTAGTTAAGTTAATAATACAAGCAAAAGTTTGGAAAAATTACTAATACAATTCAAAGTAAAAAGTTTATCTAGCAAAAGAAATTCTTAATTATACTTCAAAAATGTTTTTCTTCAAACATCTTCCTTTGCAAGTCGCTTTGTCACCATATTTTGCTCCCCATGTTAAACTCCTCATCATATGCTACCAATTGAATAATTTATTTTAACATAATTATGAATAAATAAAATATTATATCAATCAAAAAATAATTATATCAGAAAAAGAAAAAAAATCTAAACTATACAATATATCTGTAAATTATTTTTTCAATTGTACTTATAATAAAATCATCATATCTTGAAATCTAATAACTATTGTAGTTTAATATGATTATAAAGTTAGTGTCAACCGCAAATTGACTTTTAAATAGAACAATCACATAGTGGCAACCCATTGTTCATTTTTACGAAGATTTTCTTAATTTTGCTTGTTTGGGGGATTGAAGGATGATAATACATACGTAAATAAAACATTAAAAAAGCACGTCTAACTACATAAAAATGAAAAGAAAGACTTTAGAATTAAAATATTTCTTACCTTCATATACTTTTTTTTATTACATATTAGTTCATTCACAAATCATCAATATGATGAAGAAAAACAAAAATAATCTTGAATGTGAATCTTCATGAAATTGAATATGAATTTATACATGTAAAATAGAGGAATACATTCACAAACCATTATGATGAAGAAGAGAAAAAATATCCTTGAATGTGAATCTCCATGAAACTAAATATGAATTTATATAGATTGAATCCCTGTGGCATCGCCTAAAATTCAGAATTTTAGAGATTGTCTTGATTCCCTGCAACTTACTCCCTTGATGTATAAAGGATGTTTCTACTCTTTTTGTAACAAGCAGGAGCTGAATCATAGGGTGCACTCGAGGATAGATTGGGTTGTGGGGAACTATAAATGGATGCAAGACTATGAGAATGTTGAGGCTTATTATTTGGCCCAGATGTGTTTGGTCATTCCCCAGTATTGCTTCATTGCACACCAGTTGTGATCATTAGGATAAAGCCTTTCAAGTTGTGTAAGATTATCCTGGATCACACCAGTTTGTTGAGATTGTCATTAGCACATACACCCAAAGTTACAATGGCACTAGGATGCATTAGTTGAATCTCAAGCTCAAAACATTGAAGAGTAACCTAAATGATCTCAATACGCATCTAGCTTCCTATGTTAGGCATCTGCAACAAATTAGACAAAAGCTAGAGGTTACACAAGACATGTTGGCTACAAGTCCTCTAAACCAGTTTTTGATAGAGGAACATCTTCTCATACACACCTACACTAGTGGCGCTTAGTAGAAGAGCAAGCACTATGACAAAACTAGAGCTACTTAGGTTGTCTTTGGTGATTCAAATTCTAAATATTTTTATGGTAATGCAGGATTAGAGCAAATAGAAATGCTATCAAATTTGTCTATGATGATCAAGGAGTGAAGATATCAGACCCAAGGCGAGTTGAGCATTTGTCAAATTCTTTTTCAAATTGTTGGGCTCTGCAACAAATAAAGTTCCATGCCCAAACTCAGTGGTGATCAAAGAGGTCCTTGCCTATCTACTCAACAAAAAATTGTTCTTATCTATAAGGTCACAGAGAAGGAGATTATAATTGCAATTAGGGATATGTTTATTAATAAATCACTAGAAGTGGATGACTTCCTTATTGAATTCTACGCTAGCCTATGAAACATTGTTAAAGCAGATGTGATCTTGTGTGTACAAGAATTTTTCCACTCAGGTAAATTCCTGAAGTCATTTAGTTGTATTGCAGTAACTTTTGTGCCAAAAGTGTCTTCCCCTGTTGTGGTCAAAGACTATAGACCTATTGCCTATTGTAATATTGTCTAAAAAATCATTATAGAGGTCTGGACATAGAGGATAGTAACAAATATTATTATATTAGCCCATCCCAGTCAACTTTCATTGAAGGAAGCTCTATTATTGATAATATTTTATTTAGTCATGAATTGATAAAGTGGTGCTTTATGAAAGCATCTCACCTAGATGTGTCTTGAAAGTTGATTTGATGAAAGAATATGACTCTATTGAATGATGTTTCCTAAAGAGTATGATGGCAGAATTGGGATTCCCTCAGAAATTCATTACCTGAATAATGGAGTGTATCACTACAATTTCTTATTCATTTATGCTTATGAGGGATTAACCAAATCATTTCAGGGTATGAGATGATTGGACAAATATGACTCAAGTACCTCCACAGAGAACAAAGTATACTTACTATGAACCCACAATTTCAATTTCATCTCGAATGTAAGAAGCTTGGTTTACTGCACATATATTTTGATGACTTATTGATGTTTTTCAAAGTTGATAGTACATCTATTGAGTTGATGCAATGGGCCTTTCAAAAATTCTCTGCAGCTTCAGGATTATAGGAAAATATAGACAATAGTTTCATTTTTATGTTGGGGTCAAGACTTAGCAAAACATCAGTTACTACAATAACTTAGCTATTGTAAAGGAACTCTGCCTATATAGAAAAAAATAACGGTACACCAATGTTTACCCCTAGTTGATATAATACTTGAAAGAATAAGATGTTGGTCAACAAATTTACTAGCTTACTCTGGCATGCTTCAATTGATAAAATCTATAATGTTTGGTATCCAAACATATTGGGCTCAAATCTTCATCATCCCAAAGAGAATCATAAAGTTGATTAATAATCATTGTAGGATTGGAAGAATTCCTCATCTGCGAGCTATTGGGAATCTATTCTCAGGAAGGAATGAAAGGACTGACTTTCCTTACCGCTCCGTGGGAACATCTTAATCTACAATCTACGAATAAGAAATAGGAACATCTAGCTGAGTTTCTTATAAACAGGTTCTATATGCCCATCCAAGAGAGAACTGGTCTCCTGGGAAAGATTGTGCATCCCCAAATAATTGGGGGGTTGGGGTATTGTGAGTCTATGTAATTGAAACAGGATTGTAATAGCTATACAATTATGAATTTTATCTACAAAGGAGGACATCCTATGGATCAAATGAGTGAATATTTACTATATGAATCGGGAGACTGTGGATACATGCAACATTCCTAAAAATGTTACCTGGGTGATTAGGAAGATAATAGAATCCAAAAAAATTGTCATGTAGGCACCAGAATTCAGGGTAATCTCTTTGCAAGATTTGATCTGTTGACAGGGGCTAAATTTTTCATAAAAAAACTTTACATAACTTTGTTTTCACAACTCCCAAAAGCATCATGAAAATGCATTATTCTTCAGGCCAACATTCATTCTAGACATAAACTCATCTTGTGGTTGAGCTTGTTAAAGAGGCTAACTACTATTGATAGATTTGTCAAATATGAGGTACAAATAAACTCATCATTATTGCAACAATGCTATGAAATCAAAGGATCATCTTTTCTTTGACTACCTTATCACAAGGACTTTGTGGTACATGATGCTGAAATGGATAGGCTTTATGAGGCATATAGGAACTTGGCAACATGAGGTAGATTGGGTCACCAGCTGGGCAAAAAGAAAGCAAGAAAAGGTGTTGCCACATGTTGTGTCTGCCATTAGGATCACTGTTATTTAAAGAGAAAGGAATATGATCAGGGTTCCAAGAAGTAAATATCAAGTTGACAGAAATTGTAAGAAGATAGTTGTTCATGTCTATGTCACAGGTAAGAATCAAAAGAAATGGTCTACACAACTTCAATAGTTAGTTGTCATGCCATGAAATAGTCTTTTTTGGTGATCTCCTTTTGGTAGTTGTCTTGTTTCTCTACTGACTATATTTTTTTTTTTCAGATTGTTGTTCTTGTGTAGTTTGTATTTTTTTTTTTGGAATCTTGTTATGACTAGTGACTCCTTATGCATGTTAGAGTGAGTCCTATTTCAAATAGTTTGAGAGATTGTATAACTAAAAGTTTGAGACAGTGAGAAGTAAAAATATAAAATTATTCTCAAAAAAAGGTATTTATATATCAAAGGTTAAAATTATAATTTATTAATATCTATCGAATTATCAATTAATTCATTGAAAAAACCTCAAATTATAATAATACTAATAATTTGATAAAAGAATCTTAAATTATTATCGAAATGTTAAGCCAATAACATTTTTTTGATTTGATTTTGAACCATCTTAACCCTTTTTAAAAAAAATTTAAAGATTGACCAAATGACCCCTTTATAAATAATAGAAGTTGCATAGAAAAAGACCAAAATAAACCTCTAACTAAAGGTAAATAAACGTCCAAAATTGAGCCCAAATGGCCCAACCCGGATCACAACAAAATCTAGAAAAAAAATCAATAAAAGAAAAGTGGAAAGCATCTAGACCAAATTAGAAATCTCACAATTCCTCATCTTCGCTTCAGTCGAAGCTTGTCGGAGACGATGGTAGAACTTCGACGCCGATTAGATCGAGTTTTGGACATCTCAAGAGCTTCAAGTTATCACAATAATGGTGCCGCAGAGGACATCATTTCCAATCACTAACAAAAGAAGCTTATTTGTTCTGCTGTACAATGACATTCATCAGGTAAACTCTCAAATCTGATTTTAAATCTATCTTTTAATGAATTGAATTTCCAAAAAGGACCATCTGAGAAGTAGATTTGTGCTGGAACTAAATCAATGTTTTATGAAAATTTTTATTTCTAGGACCTTAATCCACCGCTTGTTCAGTCGATCAGCACTCTTCGAGAGTTGTCCCTTGTAGCTAAATCGATTGATTTAACTTTAATGAGGTAACTAACATCTCCATTGGGACTTAGAAAGATTACTACCGTTCAAACCGTTAGTACATATTCATTTATGGTGATCGAGGTAAAGATTGAACCAATCGACTATTTCTGATTGTTCAAACCACGTATCGAATCACCTGCTTCTGTTGTAATCAATTAGGCAACCGAAACAATCCAGGTAATTTGCAATTTCATTATCTAATCTCCAATGGATTGAATCCCACAACAGAACTATACCACCAGAAAAAGATTAGATATTTTAATTGTTTTGAGCAAAAGAATTGAATTAACCACCCTCAGTTTAAGTGAAAAATTATTTGATCTCTTTAAGCCCTAATTTAGTACCCTTTGAACACCTCCATTCTCTCACCAGGTGCAAGTAATGTCAACCAAATGAAATTGTTTCAGGCTTAAGATGAAACTATAATAAACTCACAGCTTAGCATACATAGCTTTAGACACACCAATCATAGACCAAAAAACCAATCCACCTTCAGTTCTGGTAGGCAAACATTTTCCAAGTAGCCTAATGTTTGGTCCTTCCTGTTAGCTTTTGACTCCAAAAGAACTTTGTAAATATTCTATGGAGCTCTTTCACCACACATTTAGGAGGAACAATAACAAATAAAACATGTATAGGTATGCTTTGTAAGACACTGAATAATAGCGCTTCTTTTCCACTAAAAAAAAGCATATTACGTTTTCCCCCCGATTAATGTTTATGAATTATGTTCTAAAAATGTGACTACAAATATTTTCTTTCATCAAATTGAAAAATTTCTTTTCATGAAAGTTAAATTTATTTTGTTTTTGAAAATATTTTTTTTACTAATGTAGCCCGTCAAGTGAGAGAATACTCAAAAATGAGCTAACATTATTTAAAATATTTTATTTATATTTTAAATATTATAGTAGGTTGTATGCTAGTCAATAAACCTCAGTTATAGTGTGATAAGTGATATTGAGTCATGACTTTATGTGTTTGGTGGGTCTAGTGAAGTGGTTGATGTAGGCTCAATCTAATAAATCCCATAACGAAAGGAGTCACTAGAATTTCACTATTTATAGCTAGGTCTCCTTTAGTCCTATATGAGATACTTTTGTCTTCTCTTGTGGTCATATCAAGAGAGTGATAGATAAGTGTGTGATAGCTATCACATTGACGCCATCATTTTGAGGAAGGGTACTAGAAAGAAAGGTCTAGTCTGTTCTATAATTCGTTATAATTCAATACAACTAATTTTATCTATTTTGTAACTTAGCATGTTCATCTAGTGAATTATTATGTTAAAAATCTAGCATGGTAAACAATGATAAGTAATTCAAAATCAGTGCTTGGTTACTGATTGAAAACTAGAGTGTAGTTGTTTCTGGTGCTAAATTTAATTTATAAATTTGTGTTGGTTGATTGGTTGGAGGAAATTTGACTTAAGTAATATACACACACTACAACTAGGCATATACAATACCAAACTAAAATTTCGAGCTTCCAAAACTCATGAAGAAGTATAGCACCCTTCAAATTTTCTACCACCAATCAACCAACACAAACATGAAAAATAAATTTAGCAAGAGAAACAACTACACTCTAGTTTTTAGCCAATAACCAAGCACTGATAATATTAGGATCTTTGCGGAATTTGAGAGAATTGGAGAGAAGTGGGAGATGAGGGATGATTTTCCCTTTCTCCTTCATCTTATTTATAGGCAAAACTTTACATTACTATTCATGAACAGTGACTTGACCTTTACTATTCATGAGCGGATCGACTCTTACTATTTGTCAAGATTTGACTCTACTATTTACACAGTAATTTAACCCTTACTATTTACATAATTGACATTTCACTATTTATAAATAGTGTCCTGTCGGTGACTCCAAATAAAAACAAACTACTTTACTTTTACTTTACAAAAGAAAACAAAAAACTTTAAAAAAGAAGATTCCTACTTTTGACTAAATTACATAGATGTCTTCTTCATATCTTTTGTTTTGTCATTGTCTTCATCATCTGTAGGCTTTTGTATCTTCTGTGATAGTTTATTCCAAATGCAGTTGGAAATTGGTTATCTTCTCCTTTGCATTTTGAACTTATATGCTCTGAATATTTACTACGATAGTTGTACAATATCTTGTTAATAATCTTTGGTGAAATGAAATTTTTCTTGATAGCTCGTGTAGTTGGTGTATTTTCCGGTTTTAGGAGACTTAGTATCCATTGCGTATTTCCTCCATATCTCCTTCTCTTGTTTCCGACAATTTGAATATATCATAGTGTTATCTCGGCTATAGTAACTCCATATTGTATTATTGTTTAAATAGTTATTTGCTAGTTCGTTAATATTGTAGCTATTCCAATAATTCTTTTATTTGCATAAAATTGGAATATCTACAATAGATATCTCGCTCTGTTTTCTATCTTCTCCTATTAGCATATCTCTAGTCAATCCTATCTTTATGACTTGTATAACCTGTTTTATCTCGTCATATAGTATCTCTGCTGTGGCTGAATAGAACTTTATAAAAAATAGAGTTCCTTTAGTTATTCGTTTATAGGTTAAAAAGGCTTTGTATAGTTCTGTATCTTTGATATTTCATCTCCTGTAGCTGTGTACACTGTACTAAGTAGTCCGTAGTTGTAACAAGTTGTAACCAAATTTGTATTTGTACCTGGTAGGGCAATTAGTTTGTTGTATCCTTGTAAGTGTTGGGTAATATAATCGGTATTTGGTTCTTTTGGATTTATAGCTCTGGGGTTTTTATTTAAATAAGTTTGGACTTTGTAAATGTTTTCTATATAGGTACGTGTAATGTGGTTATATGTATTTTTCTGTTGGGCTAGGCTATTTTTATATGTAGTTGTTTGTGGAGTAGGTACGGATTTTTGTATTTTTGGAGCTGTATATGGTTTATCAAAAAGTTTATTCATATTTGTATTTGTATAACTTTTTTCTTCTGTAGTTTTCTTTGTAGCTCGGATGTACTGCATCTGCATTCAAACAAACATTATGGGTTTTAGGGAGTTTTCCAACGTCTCCTTCTAGCTCTGGAATTTTAACGTCTTCCGATCGACGTAGCTCCGCATTTTTAACGTCATGCTGCTGACTACTAGTTTGCTCCTTTAGCTTTTGTATCTCACCATCCATACTATCCACTTTTTTACAAAGTGTAGTTAGGAGGTTGAGTATCTGATCTATTGTATTTATGCTCAATATTTTTCTCTTGAGAGGTGATCTGCAATCACATTTTATCGATTTTATAACTTCAATTATAAATGAGAAATTCAATATATTGACTACCGTCTTCTTATTTCTTTTATTTATGTGAGTCTTGTACTTTTTGGTTATCCACCATTTTACATGTATTATCTGTTCTAACAATAAATTTGTTATATACAATGTATGGCTCAAAGGCTAATAAACATTTATATAAGGCAAATAATTCTTTTCTATTTATTTCCCATTTTATTTATATACAGACCTGTAATAATATCTACAGTGATGTTCTATTTTTTCTTCTTTTCTGTTCACTATGTTTATTTACTATGAATGCTGGACTATTATGTTTACTATTGCTTTCTTGTATATAATTATTTTCTAATAATTCATTTATATGCATTTTAAATTCTGAATGGTCTTCAAAATTATATCTTAATGATTTTTGTGTTATTATACTATTTTCATCTATTAGTTCAATTTTTATTTTTGTTTTATGTTTATCCCATCCTTGCAATGGGTTTCGTTATATAATGAATTTAATTTATCGTTTATTGCTTGTATTTTATCTACTGTAAATATTATAATTTCTATTTTATGATCATTAGTTGTTACATTTTCTAATTTTTGGGTAATTTTTTCACTTCCTTTTATCCATGGTGTATTTTTTCTGATTTTATTATTAACTCTTTTTGCTCCTATCTTGTGATTACATATGGTAGTGAACCACCAATGTGTTTTTGTTATAGTGTGTGGATATAGTTTTTCTAAAAAAGGCATTCCTAATAATATATCTTTATTTGTAAATTCATAACTATAGATTTCTTCGATTATTAATATTTTATCTCATATTTGTGTTTTTATATTTTTAGCTTTATGTGTTATCATGCTTCCTTCATTATTGAATCCTGTTACTATTAATGGTGTTTTTAATTTTTCCCATTTACTATCTGGTAGACAATTATGTTTACACATATTTGCTTCTGCTCCTGTGTCTATCATAGGTGTGTAATACCTGTTATAGTATCCTTCTATAATTATCTTTGCTAAAATGTATATTTTTGTCATTATGTTGTTATTTTATCATATAATTGTTCTTTTAATAATTACTTTCTTAGTTTCATAAGTTATTGTTAATTGTTTATCATCTATATTATATGGTCTAACTGTTTCTAGCCATTTTATTCCTAAAGTAATATTATTATTTTCTTGATGTATTTTGAATTTAATTTTTATTGGTATTCCTCCAATAATTAGTTCTTGTTCAGTAGTTTCTTCTATATTTACCAAAGCTCTAGGTAATTCTGTGTTTATATTTTCTCCTATAATTATTTCATGTTCTTTGACTAATTCTCTTATAATTTGGTTTTCTGTTTGTCCTGTATTTATAGTTATTAAATATTTTCTTTGGTCTAATATTCCTGTAATATAATATTGGTATGGTTGGATTTCATCTTGTTGTAGTTCTTTTAACTTAGGTATTAAATCATAATCTAATCTCCTAGATGTACTAGTTCTTGATGATGAAGGTGTATCATAGCTTAATCTTTTAGATGTACTTAATCTTTCTTTTACTATCTCTAAATCTTCTTCAATATCTAGTTCTTTATAATTGTAATCATTATTATCAATTACTGTAATTATTTTATCAAATGGATTTTCTATTTTGATGTTTGAATCTTATTTTTTGCTGTTATTTTATGTTTTGTAGTTAATACATATAAATTTTTACATCTTGCTGTAAATATTTTACTTCCTGGTGCTAATTCTAGTCCTGACATTTTCCAGTATAGTACTAGTGATTTATCTATGTTCTTGTCTTCTATTGCTACTGAATAGTTTGCACTGATTATAAATTTAAATTTTTGGTATATTAGATTTCCTCTATGCACTTATTATACTTTTTCTATAGGTTGAATTATTCTATCATCTGCTAAATATAATTCTATAGGTGTATCTATTCCTTCTCTAAAACATGCTTTTATTAATATTTCTGTTGCTCCTAAATGTACGTATTTTATTGGATTTTTTGATTTTAAATCTTGGATTTCTTTATTAATTATTTTTTTATTTATGATAGGTATTTTAGCTTTTCCTTTAATATATTTACAATCTATTACATGTTCTTTTTGGCTTATTACATAATATTCATCTTGTTTTAATTTAAATAAATTTTTTAGTTTAGGTACTTCTAATATCTTATCTATGCTTAAGTCTAATTCTTTACCTTTTATTTGTTCAAACATATTATTGTCAAATATTATTTTTTGTTCTGTATATTCATTATCTTGATATTCTTCTTTACTTATTATTTTTATATCGCTTTCAGTCATAATCAGAAGCTGTTTCTATTTCATCTTCTAATTCAATATCTGTGAATTCGTATATGCTATCTTCATTTTCTAATTCATAATCTAAATAATCTATCTGTTTATATTTATCGTTTTCTATTATTACCTCTGTTATTTGTTTTTTCTTTAAATCTTTTGGTAATTTACAGTTTCTAGCTAAATGTCCTAGTTTTCCACAATTATAACATTTACATTCTGTTATATTTTTCTTAACTCTATGTGGTCTTTTGTGTTTATAATTTTTTATATAATATCTTTTTCTTGGGATTTTATCTTTATATTTTGTTTTGAAACGTTTATACTTTTTTATCCTTTTCTTTTTATATGAATTTTTGCATTCAAATTGGGGTGCTAATTTACTTGTACAATATGCTAGATTTTTTACTAATATTTTTTCTAGTTTTAATTCTTCTTTATGTTTTTCACATAATTTCATAAACCATTGTTGTAAGAATTTTACTCTAGCTCCTAGTGTATCTACTGTATTTGATTCTTCCCAATCTTTTATTATTTTTGAACTAAATGGTTCTGATAATTTTGTGTAATATAATTTTCTTATTTCTCTACTTTCATCATTTGTATATATTCCTTTATAATAATATTCTCTAAATGCACATGTATATTCATCTATGTATCTCATTTTACATATTGCTAATTTATTCATTAAATTTCTGTTTATTATTTTATCTTTCTGTTGTTCTTCTATTTACATTTGTCATACTTCCAAATTCATTTCTAATTGATATTTCATATTTAGTTAATATGTCTATTCTTGATGTTGCTATGTCATTATTAAGTTTTGTATTATTTCTTAGTGTTTCTAAGCTTGTTGGTGTTAAATTTTGTAACCATATTTTTCTGTTCCTATAAGTGTTCTTTCTATATATCACAGGCATCCATTATTGATATTTTGTTGTCTATTAATTGTTTTGATATATAGCCTATCCATAATTGAATTGTTTTATTTGTATCTGCTACGCAGTACAATTCTAAGAAATTATTTTGATGCATAGTTTGTCTAGGTATCCAATTTTTATTTAATCTTTTATCCCATAAAATTTTATCTCTATTTTCTTTTCATAAGTATAATATGTTGGGGTATCAATTCGTGTTTTAGAATTTGAAGTACTAGGTTTCTCATCTAAATTTCCTACATTTATTTCTATATTTTTATCTTTTCTATAAGGTCGATATCGTTTAGAATATGATTCGTAATTATTTTCTGAAATATTGTCATTTTCTTCTTCATTTATTTCATTTATTTCATCTATTTTTAACTCAGTAATTCTTCCTGTTTCTTCTAACATTGTTTTCATTTTTCTATTTCTTGATTTAACTTTAATTCTTGATTCTTTTTTATATTCTTCTTTTGCTTTTAATTTTTCTTCATATAATTTTTAAGTCTTTCTAATTCTTTTTGTAATTCTTGAATTCTAGTATCTTTTACTTCTTCTATTTGTTTAATTTCTTTTTAGCTTGTTTCTAATTTTTCAATTTCTTTTCTTCTATCTATTTCTTCATTTTCTTTATTTAATCTTACCATAGTTGTTAGACTATCCTCTAATTTTGCTGATTCTTTATCTGGCATTAGATATAATTGGGTTCCTATTTTTTTATATCTTCGTTCTAAGTTTGAATGTATTATTTTTATTTCTAATCCATCTTGACTTTTATATATCTTTTCTTCTACAGCATATTCTTCTTTATTCATTATAAGTTATGTTGATATTTATATTCTAAGTGTTGTAATTGTAGACCTAATAAGAATATCGTTTTTCTTTGTGCTTTTATAGATTTTTGGCATACTCCTGCCCATATATTTTCTTCTAGTCTATTTTGTCTAAATCTTAATTCGTGTTTTAGTTCATTAATTTTTTCTAATAATTGGTCTTTGTAAGTTTCATCCATTAATAAAACATTTTTTCATAATATTCTCGTTTCTTTATCATAAGATTTTGTATTTCTTTTATAGTTTCTGAAATATATTCTAAATATTCCATATCTTGGGTTCTTCGATATGTTATAATATTTTCTATTAAAAATTTATTTAATAGTTCTAAATCTTCCATAGTTTGTAACCAATATGTCATATATTCGTAATTTATCATTGTTCTGAACATAAATCATATAATTCATCTATATTTTGAATAGTTAGTTCCTGCCAGTTTTGTTCTATTAGGATCTTTGCGGAATTTGAGAGAATTGGAGAGAAGTGGGAGATGAGGGATGATTTTCCTTTCTCCTTCATCTTATTTATAGGCAAAACTTTACATTACTATTTATGAATAGTGACTTGACCTTTACTATTCATGAACAGTGACTGACTCTTACTATTTATGCAAGATTTGACTCTACTATTTACACAGTAACTTAACCCTTACTATTTACATAATTGACATTTCACTATTTATAAATAGTGTCCTGTCGGTGACTCCAAATAAAAACAAACTACTTTACTTTTACTTTACCAAAGAAAACAAAAAACTTTTAAAAAAGAAGATTCCTACTTTTGACTAAATTACATAGATGTCTTCTTCATATCTTTTGTTTTGTCATTTGTCTTCATCGATCTGTAGGCTTTTTGTATCTTCTGTGATAGTTTATTCCAATTTATGACGGTTGGAACTTGGTTATCTTCTCCTTGGCATTTTGAACATATATGCTCTGAATATTTACTACTGATAGTTGTACAATATCTTGTTAATAATACTGGTGAAATGAAATTTTTCCTGATAGCTCGTGTAGTTGGTGTATTTTCTGGTTTTAGGAGACTTAGTATCCATTGCCGTATTTCCTCCATATCTCCTTCTCTTGTTTCCCGACAATTTAAATATATCATAGTGTTATCTCGGCTATAATAACTCCATATTGTATTATTGTTTAAATAGTTATTTGCTAGTTCTGTCAATATTGTAGCTATTCCAATAATTCTTTTATTTGCATAAAATTCTGGAATATCTACAATAGATATCTCGTTTTGTTTTTCTATCTTCTCCGGTATTAGCATATCTCTAGTCAATCCTATCTTTATGACTTGTATAACCGGTTTTATCTCGTCATATAGTATCTCTGCTGTGGCTGAATAGAACTTTATAAAAAATAGAGTTCCTTTAGTTATTCGTTTATAGGTTAAAAAGGCTTTGTATAGTTCAGGTATCTTTGATATTTCATCTCCTGTAGTGTACCTTTGTACTAAGTAGTCCGTAGTTGTAACAAGTTGTAACCAAATTTGTATTTGTACCTGGTAGGGCAATTAGTTTGTTGTATCCTTGTAAGTGTTGGGTAATATAATCGGTATTTGGTTCTTTTGGATTTATAGCTCTGGGGTTTTTATTTAAATAAATTTGAACTTTGTAAATGTTTTCTATATAGGTACGTGTGATGTGGTTATATGTATTTTTCTGTTGGGCTAGGCTGTTTTTATATGTAGTTGTTTGTGGAGTAGGTACGGATTTTTGTATTTTGGAGTCAGATATGGTTTATCAAAAGGTTTATTCATATTTGTATTTGTATAACTTTTTCTTCTGTAGTTTTCTTTGTAGCTCGGATGTACTGCATCTGCATTCAAACAAACATTATGGGTTTTAGGGAGTTTTCCAACGTCTCCTTCTAGCTCTGGAATTTTAACGTCTTCCGATCGACGTAGCTCCGCATTTTTAACGTCATGCTGCTGACTACTAGTTTGCTCCTTTAGCTTTTGTATCTCACCATCCATACTATCCACTTTTTTACAAAGTGTAGTTAGGAGGTTGAGTATCTGATCTATTGTATTTGTCTGTTCAATATTTTTCTCTTGAGAGGTGATCTGCAATCACATTTTTGTCAGTTTTTATAACTTCAATTATAAATGAGAAATTCAATATATTGACTACCAGTCTTCTTATTTCTTTTATTTATCGAGTCTTGTACTTTTTTGGTTATCCACCATTTTACCTGTGTATTATCTGTTCTAACAATAAATTTGTTATATACAATGTATGGCTCAAAGGCTAATAAACATTTATATAAGGCAAATAATTCTTTTCTATTTATTTCCCATTTTATTTATATACAGACCCGTAATAATATCTACAGTGATGTTCTATTTTTTCTTCTTTTTTGTTCACTATGTTTATTTACTATGAATGCTGGACTATTATGTTTACTATTGCTTTCTTGTATATAATTATTTTCTAATAATTCATTTATATGCATTTTAAATTCTGAATGGTCTTCAAAATTATATCTTAATGATTTTTGTGTTATTATACTATTTTCATCTATTAGTTCAATTTTTATTTTTGTTTTATGTTTATCCCATCCTTGCAATGGGTTTTCGTTATATAATGAATTTAATTTATCGTTTATTGCTTGTATTTTATCTACTGTAAATATTATAATTTCTATTTTATGATCATTAGTTGTTACATTTTCTAATTTTTGGGTAATTTTTTCACTTCCTTTTATCCATGGTGTATTTTTTCTGATTTTATTATTAACTCATTTTGCTCCTATCTTGTGATTACATATGGTAGTGAACCACCAATGTGTTTTTGTTATAGTGTGTGGATATAGTTTTTCTAAAAAAGGCATTCCTAATAATATATCTTTATTTGTAAATTCATAACTATAGATTTCTTCGATTATTAATATTTTATTCCATATTTGTGTTTTTATATTTTTAGCTTTATGTGTTATCATGCTTCCTTCATTATTGAATCACATTACTATTAATGGTGTTTTTAATTTTTCCCATTTACTATCTCGATAGACAATTATGTTTACACATATTTGCTTCGCTCTGTGTCTATCATAGGTGTGTAATACCTGTTATAGTATCCTTCTATAATTATCTTTGCTAAAATGTATATTTTTGTCATTATGTTGTTATTTTATCATATAATTGTTCTTTTAATAATTACTTTCTTAGTTTCATAAGTTATTGTTAATTGTTTATCATCTATATTATATGGTCTAACTGTTTCTAGCCATTTTATTCCTAAAGTAATATTATTATTTCCTTGATGTATTTTGAATTTAATTTTTATTGGTATTCCTCCAATAATTAGTTCTTGTTCGAGTTTCTTCTATATTTACCAAAGCTCTAGGTAATTCGTGTTTATATTTTCTCCTGTAATTATTTCATGTTCTTTGACTAATTCTCTTATAATTTGGTTTTCTGTTTGTCCTGTATTTATAGTTATTAAATATTTTCTTTGGTCTAATATTCTGTAATATAATATTGGTATGGTTGGATTTCATCTTGTTGTAGTTCTTTTAACTTAGGTATTAAATCATAATCTAATCTCCTAGATGTACTAGTTCTTGATGATGAAGGTGTATCATAGCTTAATCTTTTAGATGTACTTAATCTTTCTTTTACTATCTCTAAATCTTCTTCAATATCTAGTTCTTTATAAGCGTAATCATTATTATCAATTCTTGTAATTATTTTATCAAATGGATTTTCTATTTTGATTTTTTGAATCTTATTTTTCTTTGTTATTTTATGTTTTGTAGTTAATACATATAAATTTTTACATCTTGCTGTAAATATTTTACTTCCTGGTGCTAATTCTAGTCCTGACATTTTCCAGTATAGTACTAGTGATTTATCTATGTTCTTGTCTTCTATTGCTACTGAATAGTTTGCACTGATTATAAATTTAAATTTTTGGTATATTAGATTTCCTCTAACTGCACTTATTATACTTTTTTCTATAGGTTGAATTATTCTATCATCTGCTAAATATAATTCTATAGATGTATCTATTCCTTCTCTAAAACATGCTTTTATTAATATTTCTGTTGCTCCTAAATGTACGTATTTTATTGGATTTTTTGATTTTAAATCTTGGATTTCTTTATTAATTATTTTTTTTATTTATGATAGGTATTTTAGCTTTTCCTTTAATATATTTACAATCCATTACATGTTCTTTTTGGCTTATTACATAATATTCATCTTGTTTTAATTTAAATAAATTTTTTAGTTTAGGTACTTCTAATATCTTATCTATGCTTAAGTCTAATTCTTTACTTTTTATTTGTTCAAACATATTATTGTCAAATATTATTTTTTGTTCTGTATATTCATTATCTTGATATTCTTCTTTACTTATTATTTTTATATCGCTTTACCATAATCGTAGTTGTTTCTAATTCATCTTCTAATTCAATATCTGTGAATTCGTATATGCTATCTTCATTTTCTAATTCATAATCTAAATAATCTATCTGTTTATATTTATCGTTTTCTATTATTACCTCTGTTATTTCTTTTTTCTTTAAATCTTTTGGTAATTTACAGTTTCTAGCTAAATGTCCTAGTTTTCCATAATTATAACATTTACATTCTGTTATATTTTTCTTAACTCTATGTGGTCTTTTGTGTTTATAATTTTTTATATAATATCTTTTTCTTGGGATTTTATCTTTATATTTTGTTTTGAAACGTTTATACTTTTTTATCCTTTTCTTTTTATATGAATTTTTGCATCCAAATTGGGGTGCTAATTTACTTGTACAATATGCTAGATTTTTTACTAATATTTTTTCTAGTTTTAATTCTTCTTTATGTTTTTCACATAATTTCATAAACCATTGTTGTAAGAATTTTACTCTAGCTCCTAGTGTATCTACTGTATTTGATTCTTCCCAATCTTTTATTATTTTTGAACTAAATGGTTCTGATAATTTTGTGTAATATAATTTTCTTATTTCTTTACTTTCATCATTTGTATATATTCCTTTATAATAATATTCTCTAAATGCACATGTATATTCATCTATGTATCTCATTTTACATATTGCTAATTTATTCATTAAATTTGTTTATTATTTTATCTTTCTGTTGTTCTTCTATTTACATTTGTCATACTTCCAAATTCATTTCTAATTGATATTTCATATTTAGTTAATATGTCTATTCTTGATGTTGCTATGTCATTATTAAGTTTTGTATTATTTCTTAGTGTTTCTAAGCTTGTTGGTGTTAAATTTTGTAACCATATTTTTCTTGTTCCTATAAGTGTTCTTTCTATATATCACAGGCATCCATTATTGATATTTTGTTGTCTATTAATTGTTTTGATATATAGCCTATCCATAATTGAATTATTTTATTTGTATACGCTCTGTGATCCAAATCTAAGAAATTATTTTGGTGCGTAGTTTGTCTAGGTATCCAATTTTTATTTAATCTTTTATCCCATAAAATTTTATCTCTATTTTCTTTTCATAAGTATAATATGTTGGGGTTGTATCAATTCGTGTTTTAGAATTTGAAGTACTAGGTTTCTCATCTAAATTTCCTACATTTATTTCTATATTTTTATCTTTTCTATAAGGTCGATATCGTTTAGATATGATTCGTAATTATTTTCTGAAATATTGTCATTTTCTTCTTCATTTATTTCATTTATTTCATCTATTTTTAACTCAGTAATTCTTACATTTCTTCTAACATTGTTTTCATTTTTTCTATTTCTTGATTTAACTTTAATTCTTGATTCTTTTTATATTCTTCTTTTGCTTTTAATTTTTCTTCATATAATTTTTAAGTCTTTCTAATTCTTTTTGTAATTCTTGAATTCTAGTATCTTTTACTTCTTCTATTTGTTTAATTTCTTTTTTAGCTTGTTCTCTAATTTTTTCAATTTCTTTTCTTCTATCTATTTCTTCATTTTCTTTATTTAATCTTACCATAGTTGTTAGACTATCCTCTAATTTCTTTGATTCTTTATCGGCATTAGATATAATTAGGTTCCTATTTTTTTATATCTTCGTTCTAAGTTTGAATGTATTATTTTTATTTCTAATCCATCTTGACTTTTATATATCTTTTCTTCTACAGCATATTCTTCTTTATTCATTATAAGTTATGTTGATATTTATATTCTAAGTGTTGTAATTGTAGACCTAATAAGAATATCGTTTTTCTTTGTGCTTTTATAGATTTTTGGCATACTCCTGCCCATATATTTTTTTCTAGTCTATTTTGTCTAAATCTTAATTCGTGTTTTAGTTCATTAATTTTTTCTAATAATTGGTCTTTGTAAGTTTCATCCATTATAAAAACATTTTTTCATAATATTCTCGTTTCTTTATCATAAGATTTTGTATTTCTTTTATAGTTTCTGAAATATATTCTAAATATTCCATATCTTGGGTTCTTCGATATGTTATAATATTTTCTATTAAAAGTTTATTTAATAGTTCTAAATCTTCCATAGTTTGTATCCAATATGTCATATATTCGTAATTTATCATTGTTCTGAACATAAATCATATAATTCATCTATATTTTGAATATTTAGTTCCTGCCAGTTTTGTTCTATTAGTTCCATTATCTGATCTAGTTCTATCATTTCTTCAATAATTAAAAGGTCATAGATTTTTCTTTTTATGTCAATATTAAGTGTTTTAAGAACATATAAAATAAGTATTTTATAATTATAATCTTCATCTAGTAAGTATGTGTTCATCATTTTTATGATTTCTAAACAAGTTTATTCCTTCTAACCTTCTTGTTTGTTATTATCAATTATCAGATTATATTAAAGTTATTCTAAATAAATTCTTTTGGTCACTACTATGATTTTCACTTGATCGATTACCACTAATGCCTTCAACAAGTTCGTACTTCCCTCAAGCGGCTCTCTTTTGCCTAACTGGTTTCCGGTTTGGATGGCATAGTGCGGCTTACCTACTCTCAGCTTACCTTCGTTCATAGCAAACTACTTCGAATCTATTTAGTATAACAATACTATAATATGATAATTATCAAATAATAATCAAGAGATTATCAGGAATAAGATAGTTTAGTTATTCATATTGAAATATGAACATACCTCAGTTTGTAGATTTTCTGGAATTGATTCCTTCATAGCTTCCTGGTTATTACTAGATTTCTCTATTTATATTTTTCTTATCTAGCTCTGATACCAATATTAGGATCTTTGCGGAATTTGAGAGAATTGGAGAGAAGTGGGAGATGAGGGATGATTTCCCTTTCTCCTTCATCTTATTTATAGGCAAAACTTTACATTACTATTCATGAACAGTGACTTGACCTTTACTATTCATGAACAGTGACTTACTCTTACTATTTGTACAGTACTTGACCTCTACTATTTACACAGTAACTTAACCCTTACTATTTACATAATTGACATTTCACTATTTATAAATAGTGTCCTGTCGGTGACTCCAAATAAAAACAAACTACTTTACTTATCTTTGCGGAATTTGAGAGAATTGGAGAGAAGTGGGAGATGAGGGATGATTTTTCCTTTCTCCTTCATCTTATTTATAGGCAAAACTTTACATTACAATTCATGAACAGTGACTTGACCTTTACTATTCATGAACAGTGACTTGACCTTTACTATTCATGAACAGTGACTGACTCTTACTATTTGTATAGTACTTGACCTCTACTATTTACACAGTAACTTAACCCTTACTATTTACATAATTGACATTTCACTATTTATAAATAGTGTCCTGTCGGTGACTCCAAATAAAAACAAACTACTTTACTTTTACTTTACAAAAGAAAACAAAAAACTTTTAAAAAAGAAGATTCCTACTTTTGACTAAATTACATAGATGTCTTCTTCATATCTTTTGTTTTGTCGGCTGTCTTCATCAGTCTGCCGGCTTTTTTGTATCTTCTGTGATAGTTTATTCCAGCTGTACGGTTGGAACTTGGTTATCTTCTCCTTGGCATTTTGAACATATATGCTCTGAATATTTACTACTGATAGTTGTACAATATCTTGTTAATAATACTGGTGAAATGAAAATTTTCTTGATAGCTCGTGTAGTTGGTGTATTTTCTGGTTTTAGGAGACTTAGTATCCATTGCCGTATTTCCTCCATATCTCCTTCTCTTGTTTCCCGACAATTTGAATATATCATAGTGTTATCTCGGCTATAGTAACTCCATATTGTATTATTGTTTAAATAGTTATTTGCTAGTTCTGTCAATATTGTAGCTATTCCAATAATTCTTTTATTTGCATAAAATTCTGGAATATCTACAATAGATATCTCGTTTTGTTTTTCTATCTTCTCCGGTATTAGCATATCTCTAGTCAATCCTATCTTTATGACTTGTATAACCGGTTTTATCTCGTCATATAGTATCTCTGCTGTGGCTGAATAGAACTTTATAAAAAATAGAGTTCCTTTAGTTATTCGTTTATAGGTTAAAAAGGCTTTGTATAGTTCAGGTATCTTTGATATTTCATCTCCTGTAGCTGTGTACACTGTACTAAGTAGTCCGTAGTTGTAACAAGTTGTAACCAAATTTGTATTTGTACCTGGTAGGGCAATTAGTTTGTTGTATCCTTGTAAGTGTTGGGTAATATAATCGGTATTTGGTTCTTTTGGATTTATAGCTCTGGGGTTTTTATTTAAATAAATTTGGACTTTGTAAATGTTTTCTATATAGTGCGTGTAATGTGGTTATATGTATTTTTCTGTTGGGCTAGGCTATTTTTATATGTAGTTGTTTGTGGAGTAGGTACGGATTTTTGTATTTTTGGAGCTGTATATGGTTTATCAAAAAGTTTATTCATATTTGTATTTGTATAACTTTTTTCTTCTGTAGTTTTCTTTGTAGCTCGGATGTACTGCATCTGCATTCAAACAAACATTATGGGTTTTAGGGAGTTTCCCAGCGTCTCCTTCTAGCTCGGAATTTTAACGTCTTTCGATCGACGTAGCTCGCATTTTTAACGTCATCTGCGACTACTAGTTTGCTCCTTTAGCTTTTGTATCTCACCATCCATACTATCCACTTTTTTACAAAGTGTAGTTAGGAGGTTGAGTATCTGATCTATTGTATTTGTCTGTTCAATATTTTTCTCTTGAGAGGTGATCTGCAATCACATTTTTGTCAGTTTTTATAACTTCAATTATAAATGAGAAATTCAATATATTGACTACCAGTCTTCTTATTTCTTTTGTTGTAACTGAGTCTTGTACTTTTTTGGTTATCCACCATTTTACCTGTGTATTATCTGTTCTAACAATAAATTTGTTATATACAATGTATGGCTCAAAGGCTAATAAACATTTATATAAGGCAAATAATTCTTTTCTATTTATTTCCCATTTTATTTATATCTGCACTAAATAATATCTACAGTGATGTTCTATTTTTTCTTCTTTTTTGTTCACTATGTTTATTTACTATGAATGCTGGACTATTATGTTTACTATTGCTTTCTTGTATATAATTATTTTCTAATAATTCATTTATATGCATTTTAAATTCTGAATGGTCTTCAAAATTATATCTTAATGATTTTTGTGTTATTATACTATTTTCATCTATTAGTTCAATTTTTATTTTTGTTTTATGTTTATCCCATCCTTGCAATGGGTTTTCGTTATATAATGAATTTAATTTATCGTTTATTGCTTGTATTTTATCTCTCAGAATATTATAATTTCTATTTTATGATCATTAGTTGTTACATTTTCTAATTTTTGGGTAATTTTTTCACTTCCTTTTATCCATGGTGTATTTTTTCTGATTTTATTATTAACTCATTTTGCTCCTATCTTGTGATTACATATGGTAGTGAACCACCAATGTGTTTTTGTTATAGTGTGTGGATATAGTTTTTCTAAAAAAGGCATTCCTAATAATATATCTTTATTTGTAAATTCATAACTATAGATTTCTTCGATTATTAATATTTTATTCCATATTTGTGTTTTTATATTTTTAGCTTTATGTGTTATCATGCTTCCTTCATTATTGAATCCTGTTACTATTAATGGTGTTTTTAATTTTTCCCATTTACTATCTGATAGACAATTATGTTTACACATATTTGCTTCTGCTCCTGTGTCTATCATAGGTGTGTAATATCTATTATAGTATCTTTCTATAATTATTTTTGCTAAAATGTATATTTTTGTCATATTAAGATGTTGTTATTTTATCATATAATTGTCCTTTTAATAATTACTTTCTTAGTTTCATAAGTTATTGTTAATTGTTTATCATCTATATTATATGGTCTAACTGTTTCTAGCCATTTTATTCCTAAAGTAATATTATTATTTCCTTGATGTATTTTGAATTTAATTTTTATTGGTATTCCTCCAATAATTAGTTCTTGTTCAGTAGTTTCTTCTATATTTACCAAAGCTCTAGGTAATTCTGTGTTTATATTTTCTCCTGTAATTATTTCATGTTCTTTGACTAATTCTCTTATAATTTGGTTTTCTGTTTGTCCTGTATTTATAGATATTAAATATTTTCTTTGGTCTAATATTCCTGTAATATAATATTGGTATGGTTGGATTTCATCTTGTTGTAGTTCTTTTAACTTAGGTATTAAATCATAATCTAATCTCCTAGATGTACTAGTTCTTGATGATGAAGGTGTATCATAACTTAATCTTTTAGATGTACTTAATCTTTCTTTTACTATCTCTAAATCTTCTTCAATATCTAGTTCTTTATAAGCTGTAATCATTATTATCAATTCTTGTAATTATTTTATCAAATGGATTTTCTATTTTGATTTTTTGAATCTTATTTTTTGTTGTTGTTTTATGCTTTGTAGTTAATACATATAAATTTTTACATCTTCTTTGTAAATATTTTACTTCACAGTGCTAATTCTATGCGACATTTTCCAATATAGTACTGATTTATCTATGTTCTTGTCTTCTATTGCTCTTGAATAGTTTGCACTTATTATAAATTTAAATTTTTGGTATATTAGATTTCCTCTAATCGCACTTATTATACTTTTTCTATAGGTTGAATTATTCTATCATCTGCTAAATATAATTTTATAGGTGTATCTATTCCTTCTCTAAAACATGCTTTTATTAATATTTACATTTGCTCTAAATGTACATATTTTATTGGATTTTTGATTTTAAATCTTGAATTTCTTTATTAATTATTTTTATTTATAATAGGTATTTTAGCTTTTCCTTTAATATATTTACAATCTATTACATGTTCTTTTTGGCTTATTAAATAATATTCATCTTGTTTTAATTTGAATAAATTTTTTAGTTTAGGTACTTCTAATATCTTATCTATGCTTAAGTCTAATTCTTTTTCTTTTATTTGTTCAAACATATTATTGTCAAATATTATTTTTTGTTCTGTATATTCATTATCTTGATATTCTTCTTTACTTATTATTTTTATATCGCTTTCAGTCATAATCGTGTTGTCTCTATTTCATCTTCTAGTTCAATATCTGTAAATTCGTATATGCTATCTTCATTTTCTAATTCATAATCTAAATAATCTATCTGTTTATATTTATCGTTTTCTATTATTACCTCTGTTATTTGTTTTTTCTTTAAATCTTTTGGTAATTTACAGTTTCTAGCTAAATGTCCTAGTTTTCCACAATTATAACATTTACATTCTGTTATATTTTTCTTAACTCTATGTGGTCTTTTGTGTTTATAATTTTTTATATAATATCTTTTTCTTGGGATTTTATCTTTATATTTTGTTTTGAAACGCTTTATACTTTTTATCCTTTTCTTTTATATGAATTTTTGCATTCAAATTGGGGTGCTAATTTACTTGTACAATATGCTAGGTTTTTACTAATATTTTTCTAGTTTTAATTCTTCTTTATGTTTTTCACATAATTTCATAAACCATTGTTGTAAGAATTTTACTCTAGCTCCTAGTGTATCTCATGTATTTGATTCTTCCCAATCTTTTATTATTTTTGAACTAAATGGTTCGTAATTTTGTGTAATATAATTTTCTTATTTTCTACTTTCATCATTTGTATATATTCCTTTATAATAATATTCTCTAAATGCACATGTATATTCATCTATGTATCTCATTTTACATATTGCTAATTTATTCATTAAATTTCTGTTTATTATTTTATCTTTACATTTGTTCTTCTATTTCTGTTGTCATACTTCCAAATTCATTTCTAATTGATATTTCATATTTAGTTAATATGTCTATTGCTGATGTTGCTATGTCATTATTAAGTTTTGTATTATTTCTTAGTGTTTCTAAGCTTGTTGGTGTTAAATTTTGTAACCATATTTTTACTGTTCCTATAAGTGTTCTTTCTATATATCCTGGGGCATCCATTATTGATATTTTGTTGTCTATTAATTGTTTTGATATATAGCCTATCCATAATTGAATTATTTTATTTGTATTTGCTACGCAGTCCAAATCTAAGAAATTATTTTGATCTGTAGTTTGTCTAGGTATCCAATTTTTATTTAATCTTTTATCCCATAAAATTTTATCTCTATTTTCTTTTTCATAAGTATAATATGTTGGGGTTGTATCAATTCGTGTTTTAGAATTTGAAGTACTAGGTTTCTCATCTAAATTTCCTACATTTATTTCTATATTTTTATCTTTTTCTATAAGGTCAGTATACGTTTCTGAATATGATTCGTAATTATTTTCTGAAATATTGTCATTTTCTTCTTCATTTATTTCATTTATTTCATCTATTTTTAACTCAGGTAATTCTTCTGTTTCTTCTAACATTGTTTTCATTTTTTCTATTTCTTGATTTAACTTTAATTCTTGATTCTTTTTTATATTCTTCTTTGCTTTTAATTTTTCTTCATATAATTTTTAAGTCTTTCTAATTCTTTTGTAATTCTTGAATTCTAGTATCTTTTACTTCTTCTATTTGTTTAATTTCTTTTTAGCTTGTTCTCTAATTTTTCAATTTCTTTTCTTCTATCTATTTCTTCATTTTCTTTATTTAATCTTACCATAGTTGTTAGACTATCCTCTAATTTTGCTGATTCTTTATCTGACATTAGATATAATTGGGTTCCTATTTTTTTATATCTTCGTTCTAAGTTTGAATGTATTATTTTTATTTCTAATCCATCTTGACTTTTATATATCTTTTCTTCTACAACATATTCTTCTTTATTCATTATAAGTTATGTTGATATTTATATTCTAAGTGTTGTAATTGTAGATCTAATAAGAATATCGTTTTTCTTTGTGCTTTTATAGATTTTTGGCATACTCCTGCCCATATATTTTCTTCTAGTCTATTTTATCTAAATCTTAATTCGTGTTTTAGTTCATTAATTTTTTCTAATAATTGGTCTTTGTAAGTTTCATCCATTAATAAAACATTTTTTCATAATATTCTCGTTTCTTTATCATAAGATTTTGTATTTCTTTTATAGTTTCTGAAATATATTCTAAATATTTCATATCTTGGGTTCTTCGATATGTTATAATATTTTCTATTAAAAGTTTATTTAATAGTTCTAAATCTTCCATAGTTTGTAACCAATATGTCATATATTCGTAATTTATCATTGTTCTGAACATAAATCATATAATTCATCTATATTTTGAATAGTTAGTTCCTGCCAGTTTTGTTCTATTAGTTCCATTATCTGATCTAGTTCTATCATTTCTTCAATAATTAAAAGGTCATAGATTTTTCTTTTTATGTCAATATTAAGTGTTTTAAGAACATATAAAATAAGTATTTTATAATTATAATCTTCATCTAGTAAGTATGTGTTCATCATTTTTATGATTTCTAAACAAGTTTATTCCTTCTAACCTTCTTGTTATTATCAATTATCGATTATATTAAAGTTATTCTAAATAAATTCTTTGGTCACTACTATGATTTTCACTTCAATCGATTACCACTAACAGCCTTCAACAAGTTCAGATTTCCTCAAACGGCTCTCTTTTGCCTAAGCTGGTTTCCGGTTTGGATGGCATAGTCGGGCTTACCTACTCTCTCACTACCTTCGTTCATAGCAAACTACTTCGAATCTATTTAGTATAACAATACTATAACATGATAATTATCAAATAATAATCAAGAGATTATCAGGAATAAGATAGTTTAGTTATTCATATTGAAATATGAACATACCTCAGTTTGTAGATTTTCTGGAATTGATTCCTTCATAGCTTCCTGGTTATTACTAGATTTCTCCATTTATATTTTTCTTATCTAGCTCTGATACCAATATTAGGATCTTTGCGGAATTTGAGAGAATTGGAGAGAAGTGGGAGATGAGGGATGATTTTCCCTTTCTCCTTCATCTTATTTATAGGCAAAACTTTACATTACTATTCATGAATAAAGGATTGACCTTTACTATTCATGAACAATGGTGACGACTTTACTATTTGTATAGTACTTGACCTCTACTATTTACACAGTAACTTAACCCTTACTATTTACATAATTGACATTTCACTATTTATAAATAGTGTCCTGTCGGTGACTCCAAATAAAAACAAACTACTTTATATTGGTATCAAAGCTAGATAAGAAAAATATAAATGGAGAAATCTAGTAATAACCAGGAAGCTATGAAGGAATCAATTCCAGAAAATCTACAAACTGAGGTATGTTCATATTTCAATATGAATAACTAAACTATCTTATTCCTGATAATCTCTTGATTATTATTTGATAATTATCATGTTATAGTATTGTTATACTAAATAGATTCAAAGTAGTTTGCTATGAACGAAGGTAAGCTGAGAGTAGGTAAGCCCAGACTATGCCATCCGAAACCGAAAACCCAGTTAGGCAAAAGAGAGCCGTTTGAGGGGAAGTACGAACTTGTTGAAGGCGCTTATTGTAATGGCGATTGAAGCTGAAAATCATAGTAGTGACCAAAAGAATTTATTTAGAATAACTTTAATATAATCTGATAATTGATAATAACAAACAAGAAGGTTAGAAGGAATAAACTTGTTTAGAAATCATAAAAATGATGAACACATACTTACTAGATGAAGATTATAATTATAAAATACTTATTTTATATGTTCTTAAAACACTTAATATTGACATAAAAAGAAAAATCTATGACCTTTTAATTATTGAAGAAATGATAGAACTAGATCAGATAATGGAACTAATAGAACAAAACTGGCAGGAACTAACTATTCAAAATATAGATGAATTATATGATTTATGTTCAGAACAATGATAAATTACGAATATATGACATATTGGTTACAAACTATGGAAGATTTAGAACTATTAAATAAACTTTTAATAGAAAATATTATAACATATCGAAGAACCCAAGATATGGAATATTTAGAATATATTTCAGAAACTATAAAAGAAATACAAAATCTTATGATAAAGAAACAAGAATATTATGAAAAAATGTTTTTATAATGGATGAAACTTATAGAGACCAATTATTAGAAAAAATTAATGAACTAAAACACGAATTAAGATTTAGACAAAATAGACTAGAAGAAAATATATGGGCAGGAGTATGCCAAAAATCTATAAAAGCACAAAGAAAAACGATATTCTTATTAGATCTACAATTACAATAACCATTCTAGTTTTTCCTCTTTTTTGTTCACTATGTTTATTTACTATGAATGCTGGACTATTATGTTTACTATTGCTTTCTTGTATATACTTATTTTCTAATAATTCATTTATATGCATTTTAAATTCTGATTGGTCTTCAAAATTATATCTTAATGGTTTTTGTGTTATTATACTATTTTCATCTATTAGTTCAATTTTTACTTTTGTTTTGTGTTTATCCCATCCTTGTAATGGGTTTTCGTTATATAATGAGTTTAACTTATCATTTATTGCTTGTATTTTATCTATCAGAATATTATAATTTCTATTTTATGATCATTAGTTGTTACATTTTCTAATTTTTGGGTAATTTTTCACTTCCTTTTATCCATGGTGTATTTTTCTAATTTTATTATTAACTCTTTTGCTCCTATTTTGTGATTACATATGGTAGTGAACCACCAATGTGTTTTTGTTATAGTGTGTGGATATAGTTTTTCTAAAAAAGGCATTCCTAATAATATATCTTTATTTGTAAATTCATAACTATAGATTTCTTCGATTATTAATATTTTATCCCATATTTGTGTTTTTATATTTTTAGCTTTATGTGTTATCATGCTTCCTTCATTATTGAATCGTTACATTATTAATGGTGTTTTTAATTTTTCCCATTTACTATCTGGTAGACAATTATGTTTACACATATTTGCTTCTGCTCCTGTGTCTATCATAGGTGTGTAATACCTGTTATAATATCCTTCTATAATTATCTTTGCTAAAATATATATTTTTGTCATTATATTAAGATGTTGTTATTTTAAATACAAAATCTTATGATAAAGAAACCAGAATATTATGAAAAAATATTTTATTAATGGATGAAATTTACAAAGACCAATTATTAGAAAAAATTAATGAACTAAAACACGAATTAAGATTTAGACAAAATAGACTAGAAGAAAATATATGGGCAGGAGTATGCCAAAAATCTATAAAAGCACAAAGAAAAACGATATTCTTATTAGATCTACAATTACAACACTTAGAATATAAATATCAACATAACTTATAATGAATAAAGAAGAATATGCTGTAGAAGAAAAGATATATAAAAGTCAAGATGGATTAGAAATAAAAATAATACATTCAAACTTAGAACGAAGATATAAAAAAATAGGAACCCAATTATATCTAATGCCAGATAAAGAATCAGCAAAATTAGAGGATAGTCTAACAACTATGGTAAGATTAAATAAAGAAAATGAAGAAATAGATAGAAGAAAATGACAATATTTCAGAAAATAATTACGAATCATATTCAGAAACGTATACTGACCTTATAGAAAAAGATAAAAATATAGAAATAAATGTAGGAAATTTAGATGAGAAACCTAGTACTTCAAATTCTAAAACACGAATTGATACAACCCCAACATATTATACTTATGAAAAAGAAAATAGAGATAAAGTTTTATGGGATAAAAGATTAAATAAAAATTGGATACCTAGACAAACTACAGACCAAAATAATTTCTTAGATTTGGATCACAGAGTGAATACAAATAAAATAATTCAATTATGGATAGGCTATATATCAAAACAATTAATAGACAACAAAATATCAATAATGGATGCCCCAGGATATATAGAAAGAACACTTATAGGAACAGTAAAAATATGGTTACAAAATTTAACACCAACAAGCTTAGAAACACTAAGAAATAATACAAAACTTAATAATGACATAGCAACATCAGCAATAGACATATTAACTAAATATGAAATATCAATTAGAAATGAATTTGGAAGTATGACAACAGAAATAGAAGAACAACAGAAAGATAAAATAATAAATGAAATTTAATGAATAAATTAGCAATATGTAAAATGAGATACATAGATGAATATACATGTGCATTTAGAGAATATTATTATAAAGGAATATATACAAATGATGAAAGTAGAGAAATAAGAAAATTATATTACACAAAATTACCAGAACCATTTAGTTCAAAAATAATAAAAGATTGGGAAGAATCAAATACAGTAGATACACTAGGAGCTAGAGTAAAATTCTTACAACAATGGTTTATGAAATTATGTGAAAAACATAAAGAAGAATTAAAACTAGAAAAAATATTAGTAAAAACCTAGCATATTGTACAAGTAAATTAGCACCCCAATTTGGATGCAAAAATTCATATAAAAGAAAAGGATAAAAAGTATAAACGTTTCAAAACAAAATATAAAGATAAAATCCCAAGAAAAGATATTATATAAAAAAAAAAAATTATAAACACAAAAGAGAGAATTGGAGAGAAGCGGGAGATGAGGCATGGTTTCCCTTTCTCCTTCATCTTATTTATAGGCAAATCTTTACATTACTATTCATGAACAGTGACTTGACCTTTACTATTCATGAAAGGACTCGACTTTACTATTTGTACGATTGACCTCTACTATTTACACAAGAATTTAACCCTTACTATTTACATAATTGACATTTCACTATTTATAAATAGTGTCACATCATGACTCCAAATAAAAACAAACTACTTTACTTTTACTTTACAAAAGAAAACAAAACTTTTAAAAAGAAGATTCCTACTTTTGACTAAATTACATAGATGTCTTCATATCTTTTGTTTTGTTTACTGTCTTCATCACGCCGCTTTTTTGTATCTTCTGTGATAGTTTATTCCACTGCATTGTTGGAACTTGGTTATCTTCTCCTTGGCATTTTGAACATATATGCTCTGAATATTTACTACGATAGTTGTACAATATCTTGTTAATATCGGGTGAAATGAAATTTTTCTTGATAGCTCGTGTAGTTGGTGTATTTTCCGGTTTTAGGAGACTTAGTATCCATTGCCGTATTTTCTCCATATCTCCTTCTCTTGTTTCCGACAATTTGAATATATCATAGTGTTATCTCGCTATAGTAACTCCATATTGTATTATTGTTTAAATAGTTATTTGCTAGTTACTGTCAATATTGTAGCTATTCCAATAATTCTTTTATTTGCATAAAATTACGGAATATCTACAATAGATATCTCGCTTTTGTTTTTCTATCTTCTCCAGATTAGCATATCTCTAGTCAATCCTATCTTTATGACTTGTATAACCGGTTTTATCTCGTCATATAGTATCTCTCATTGTGGTGAATAGAACTTTATAAAAATAGAGTTCCTTTAGTTATTCGTTTATAGGTTAAAAAGGCTTTGTATAGTTCGGTATCTTTGATATTTCATCTCCTGTAGTGTGTACACTGTACTAAGTAGTCCGTAGTTGTAACAAGTTGTAACCAAATTTGTATTTGTACCGTAGGGCAATTAGTTTGTTGTATCCTTGTAAGTGTTGGGTAATATAATCGGTATTTGGTTCTTTGGATTTATAGCTCTGGGTTTTTATTTAAATAAATTTGGACTTTGTAAATGTTTTCTATATAGGTACGTGTGATGTGGTTATATGTATTTTTCTCATTTGGGCTAAATGCTTTTTATATGTAGTTGTTTGTGGAGTAGGTGCGGATTTTTGTATTTTTGAGTCAGATATGGTTTATCAAAAGTTTATTCATATTTGTATTTGTATAACTTTTTCTTCTGTAGTTTTCTTTGTAGCTCCAGATGTACCTGCACCTGCATTTAAACAAACATTATGGGTTTTAGGGAGTTTTCCAACGTCTCCTTCTAGCTCTGGAATTTTAACGTCTTCCGATCGACGTAGCTCCGCATTTTTTACGTCATGCTGCTGACTACTAGCTTGCTCCTTTAGCTTTTGTATCTCACCATCCATACTATCCACTTTTTTACAAAGTGTAGTTAGGAGGTTGAGTATCTGATCTATTGTATTTGTCTGTTCAATATTTTTCTCTTGAGAGATGATCTGCAATCACATTTTTGTCAGTTTTTATAACTTCAATTGTAAATGAAAAATTTAATATATTGACTACCAGTCTTCTTATTTCTTTTGTTGTAACTGAGTCTTGTACTTTTTTGGTTATCCACCATTTTATCTGTGTATTATCTGTTCTAACAATAAATTTGTTATATACAATGTATGGCTCAAAAGCTAATAAACATTTATATAAGGCAAATAATTCTTTTCTATTTATTTTCCATTTTATTTGTGGGTCTGTATATGATCCGGAATAATATCTATAGTGATGTTCTATTTTTTCATTTATATATTTATATTTTAATACTCCTCCGTAACTATGGTCACTTGAGTCTGTTTCTACTATATAAGTAAATTGTCTATGTTCATCTGGAAAGTATAATTTTGGTAACTCTTTACACATGGTTTTAATTTTTCTGATATATTTTTTATCTTGTTCATCAAAATGATATTCTACATCTTTCTTTAATTTTTTCTGTAATGGTTTTAAATTTTCTGCTAATTTTGGTATATATTCTCTTACTTGATTAACTAATCCTAAAAATGATTGTAATTTTTTCTTAGTATCTAATAATTCTTGAACCAAATATTTTTGTACAATATGTGTTTGCATTTTTATTCCATTTTTGTCTATTTGTATTCCTAAGAATTCTATTTGATTTTGCATAATTTCACTTTCTTTTTGATAAGCTAATTCACGATATTTCTATGATATGTATAAATTTTTCTAATAACTTTAAATGCTCTTCTTTTGTTCTTGAGTATAATAGTATATCATCTATATATACTATACAATTTTCTAGTTGGTTAAAATATGTATCCATAAAATCTTGATATCTACAGTGCATTTTATATCCAAATGGCGTAACATTCCATTCGTAAAAACCTTGTGGTACAAAGAAATCTTTGTTAAATGTTTAGATTCTTCTTCTAGTTTTAGATGGTAAAAACTGATTTATACCAAATTTACTAAAGTAATTATATCCTTGTATTTGTCTTACTTTTAATATTTTATTAGGTATAGGTAATTATATGTTTTAGTTTTTGCATTTAGATTTCTATAATCAATAACCATTCTAGTTTTTCCTCTTTTTTGTTCACTATGTTTATTTACTATGAATGCTGGACTATTATGTTTACTATTGCTTTCTTGTATATACTTATTTTCTAATAATTCATTTATATGCATTTTAAATTCTGATTGGTCTTCAAAATTATATCTTAATGGTTTTTGTGTTATTATACTATTTTCATCTATTAGTTCAATTTTTACTTTTGTTTTGTGTTTATCCCATCCTTGTAATGGGTTTTCGTTATATAATGAGTTTAACTTATCATTTATTGCTTGTATTTTATCTACTGTGAATATTATAATTTCTATTTTATGATCATTAGTTGTTACATTTTCTAATTTTTGGGTAATTTTTTCACTTCCTTTTATCCATGGTGTATTTTTTCTAATTTTATTATTAACTCCTTTGCTCCTATTTTGTGATTACATATGGTAGTGAACCACCAATGTGTTTTTGTTATAGTGTGTGGATATAGTTTTTCTAAAAAAGGCATTCCTAATAATATATCTTTATTTGTAAATTCATAACTATAGATTTCTTCTATTAATAATATTTTATCCCATATTTGTGTTTTTATATTTTTAGCTTTATGTGTTATCATGCTTCCTTCATTATTGAATCTCATTATTAATGGTGTTTTTAATTTTTCCCATTTACTATCCGTAGACAATTATGTTTACACATATTTGCTTCTGCTCCTGTGTCTATCATAGGTGTGTAATACCTGTTATAGTATCCTTCTATAATTATCTTTGCTAAAATGTATATTTTTGTCATTATATTAAGATGTTGTTATTTTATCATATAATTGTTCTTTTAATAATTACTTTCTTAGTTTCATAAGTTATTGTTAATTGTTTATCATCTATATTATATGGTCTAACTGTTTCTAGCCATTATATTCCTAAAGTAATATTATTATTTCCTTGATGAATTTTGAATTTAATTTTTATTGGTATTCCTCCAATAATTAGTTCTTGTTCAGTAGTTTCTTCTATATTTACCAAAGCTCTAGGTAATTCTGTGTTTATATTTTCTCCTGTAATTATTTCATGTTCTTTGACTAATTCTCTTATAATTTGGTTTTCTGTTTGTCCTGTATTTATAGTTATTAAATATTTTCTTTGGTCTAATATTCCTGTAATATAATATTGGTATGGTTGGATTTCATCTTGTTGTAGTTCTTTTAACTTAGGTATTAAATCATAATCTAATCTCCTAGATGTACTAGTTCTTGATGATGAAGGTGTATCATAGCTTAATCTTTTAGATGTACTTAATCTTTCTTTTACTATCTCTAAATCTTCTTCAATATCTAGTTCTTTATAACTGTAATCATTATTATCAATTACTGTAATTATTTTATCAAATGGATTTTCTATTTTGATTTTTTGAATCTTATTTTTTGCTGTTATTTTATGTTTTGTAGTTAATACATATAAATTTTTACATCTTGCTGTAAATATTTTACTTCCTGGTGCTAATTCTAGTCCTGACATTTTCCAGTATAGTACTAGTGATTTATCTATGTTCTTGTCTTCTATTGCTACTGAATAGTTTGCACTGATTATAAATTTAAATTTTTGGTATATTAGATTTCCTCTAACTGCACTTATTATACTTTTTTCTATAGGTTGAATTATTCTATCATCTGCTAAATATAATTCTATAGGTGTATCTATTCCTTCTCTAAAACATGCTTTTATTAATATTTCTGTTGCTCCTAAATGTACATATTTTATTGGATTTTTTGATTTTAAATCTTGAATTTCTTTATTAATTATTTTTTTATTTATGATAGGTATTTTAGCTTTTCCTTTAATATATTTACAATCTATTACATGTTCTTTTTGGCTTATATGTTCTTAAAACACTTAATATTGACATAAAAAGAAAAATCTATGACCTTTTAATTATTGAAGAAATGATAGAACTAGATCAAATAATGGAACTCATAGAACAAAATTGGCAGGAACTAACTATTCAAAATATAGATGAATTATATGATTTATATTCAGATTAATGATAAATTACGAATATATGACATATTGGTTACAAACTATGGAAGATATAGAACTATTAAATAAACTTTTAATAAAAAATATTATAATATATCGAAGAACCCAAGATATGGAGTACTTAGAATATATTTCAGAAAATATAAAAGAAATACAAAATCTTATAATAAAGAAACAAGAATATTATGAAAAAATGTTTTTATAATGGATGAAACTTATAGAGAACAATTATTAGAAAAAATTAATGAACTAAAACACGAATTAAGATTTAGACAAAATAGACTAGAAGAAAATATATGGGCAGGAGTATGCCAAAAATCTATAAAAGCACAAAGAAAAACGATATTCTTATTAGATCTACAATTACAACACTTAGAATATAAATATCAACATAACTTATAATGAATAAAGAAGAATATGCTGTAGAAGAAAAGATATATAAAAGTCAAGATGGATTAGAAATAAAAATAATACATTCAAACTTAGAACGAAGATATAAAAAAATAGGAACCCAATTATATCTAATGCCAGATAAAGAATCAGCAAAATTAGAGGATAGTCTAACAACTATGGTAAGATTAAATAAAGAAAATGAAGAAATAGATAGAAGAAAAGAAATTGTTAATTTTAGAGAACAAGCTAAAAAAGAAATTAAACAAATAGAAGAAGTAAAAGATACTAGAATTCAAGAATTACAAAAAGAATTAGAAAGACTTAAAAAATTATATGAAGAAAAATTAAAAGCAAAAGAAGAATATAAAAAAAGAACTAAAGAATTAAAGTTAAATCAAGAAATAGAAAAAATGAAAACAATGTTAGAAGAAACAGAAGAATTACCTGAGTTAAAAATAGATGAAATAAATGAAATAAATGAAGAAGAAAATGACAATATTTCAGAAAATAATTACGAATCATATTCAGAAACGTATACTGACCTTATAGAAAAAGATAAAAATATAGAAATAAATGTAGGAAATTTAGATGAGAAACCTAGTACTTCAAATTCTAAAACACGAATTGATACAACCCCAACATATTATACTTATGAAAAAGAAAATAGAGATAAAGTTTTATGGGATAAAAGATTAAAAAAAAATATGATACCTAGACAAACTACAGACCAAAATAATTTCTTAGATTTGGACTGCATAGCAGATACAAATAAAATAATTCAATTATGGATAGGCTATATATCAAAACAATTAATAGACAACAAAATATCAATAATGGATGCCCCAGGATATATAGAAAGAACACTTATAGGAACAGTAAAAATATGGTTACAAAATTTAACACCAACAAGCTTAGAAACACTAAGAAATAATACAAAACTTAATAATGACATAGCAACATCAGCAATAGACATATTAACTAAATATGAAATATCAATTAGAAATGAATTTGGAAGTATGACAACAGAAATAGAAGAACAACAGAAAGATAAAATAATAAACAGAAATTTAATGAATAAATTAGCAATATGTAAAATGAGATACATAGATGAATATACATGTGCATTTAGAGAATATTATTATAAAGGAATATATACAAATGATGAAAGTAGAGAAATAAGAAAATTATATTACACAAAATTATCAGAACCATTTAGTTCAAAAATAATAAAAGATTGGGAAGAATCAAATACAGTAGATACACTAGGAGCTAGAGTAAAATTCTTACAACAATGGTTTATGAAATTATGTGAAAAACATAAAGAAGAATTAAAACTAGAAAAAATATTAGTAAAAAACCTAGCATATTGTACAAGTAAATTAGCACCCCAATTTGGATGCAAAAATTCATATAAAAAGAAAAGGATAAAAAAGTATAAACGTTTCAAAACAAAATATAAAGATAAAATCCCAAGAAAAAGATATTATATAAAAAAAAAAATTATAAACACAAAAGAGAGAATTGGAGAGAAGTGGGAGATGAGGGATGGTTTCCCTTTCTCCTTCATCTTATTTATAGGCAAAACTTTACATTACTATTCATGAACAGTGACTTGACCTTTACTATTCATGAACAGTGACTGACTCTTACTCTTTGTACAGTACTTGACCTCTACTATTTACACAGTAACTTAACCCTTACTATTTACATAATTGACTTACTATAAAAATGCACCAGGTAGATATCAGCATTTTATGGATACATATTTTAACCAACTAGAAAATTGTATAGTATATATAGATGATATACTATTATACTCAAGAACAAAAGAAGAGCATTTAAAGTTATTAGAAAAATTTATACATATCATAGAAATATCAGGAATTAGTGAAATGTCAATTATGTAAATAGTAAGGGTTAAGTTACTGTGTAAATAGTAGAGGTCAAGTACTGTACAAATAGTAAGAGTCAGTCACTGTTCATGAATAGTAAAGGTCAAGTCACTGTTCATGAATAGTAATGTAAAGTTTTGCCTATAAATAAGATGAAGGAGAAAGGAAAATCATCCCTCATCTCCCACTTCTCTCCAATTCTCTCAAATTCCGCAAAGATCCTAATAGAACAAAACTGGCAGGAACTAACTATTCAAAATATAGATGAATTATATGATTTATGTTCAGAACAATGATAAATTACGAATATATGACATATTGGTTACAAACTATGGAAGATTTAGAACTATTAAATAAACTTTTAATAGAAAATATTATAACATATCGAAGAACCCAAGATATGGAATATTTAGAATATATTTCAGAAACTATAAAAGAAATACAAAATCTTATGATAAAGAAACGAGAATATTATGAAAAAATGTTTTTATAATGGATGAAACTTACAAAGACCAATTATTAGAAAAAATTAATGAACTAAAACACGAATTAAGATTTAGACAAAATAGACTAGAAGAAAATATATGGGCAGGAGTATGCCAAAAATCTATAAAAGCACAAAGAAAAACGATATTCTTATTAGGTCTACAATTACAACACTTAGAATATAAATATCAACATAACTTATAATGAATAAAGAAGAATATGCTGTAGAAGAAAAGATATATAAAAGTCAAGATGGATTAGAAATAAAAATAATACATTCAAACTTAGAACGAAGATATAAAAAAATAGGAACCCAATTATATCTAATGCCAGATAAAGAATCAGCAAAATTAGAGGATAGTCTAACAACTATGGTAAGATTAAATAAAGAAAATGAAGAAATAGATAGAAGAAAAGAAATTGAAAAAATTAGAGAACAAGCTAAAAAAGAAATTAAACAAATAGAAGAAGTAAAAGATACTAGAATTCAAGAATTACAAAAAGAATTAGAAAGACTTAAAAAATTATATGAAGAAAAATTAAAAGCAAAAGAAGAATATAAAAAAAGAACTGAAGAATTAAAGTTAAATCAAGAAATAGAAAAAATGAAAACAATGTTAGAAGAAACAGAAGAATTACCTGAGTTAAAAATAGATGAAATAAATGAAATAAATGAAGAAGAAAATGACAATATTTCAGAAAATAATTACGAATCATATTCAGAAACGTATACTGACCTTATAGAAAAAGATAAAAATATAGAAATAAATGTAGGAAATTTAGATGAGAAACCTAGTACTTCAAATTCTAAAACACGAATTGATACAACACAATCATATTATACTTATGAAAAAGAAAATAGAGATAAAGTTTTATGGGATAAAAGATTAAATAAAAATTGGATACCTAGACAAACTACAGACCAAAATAATTTCTTAGATTTGGACTGCGTAGCAGATACAAATAAAATAATTCAATTATGGATAGGCTATATATCAAAACAATTAATAGACAACAAAATATCAATAATGGATGCCCCAGGATATATAGAAAGAACACTTATAGGAACAGTAAAAATATGGTTACAAAATTTAACACCAACAAGCTTAGAAACACTAAGAAATAATACAAAACTTAATAATGACATAGCAACATCAGCAATAGACATATTAACTAAATATGAAATATCAATTAGAAATGAATTTGGAAGTATGACAACAGAAATAGAAGAACAACGAAAGATAAAATAATAAATGAAATTTAATGAATAAATTAGCAAGATGTAAAATGAGATACATAGATGAATATACATGTGCATTTAGAGAATATTATTATAAAGGAATATATACAAATGATGAAAGTAAAGAAATAAGAAAATTATATTACACAAAATTATCAGAACCATTTAGTTCAAAAATAATAAAAGATTGTGAAGAATAAAATAAAATAGATACACTAGTAGCTAGAGTAAAATTCTTACAAAAATTGTTTATGAAATTATGTGAAAAACTTAAATAAGAATTAAAACTATAAAAATATTAGTAAAAACCTAGCATATTGTACAAGTAAATTAGCACCCCAATTTGGATGCAAAAATTCATATAAAAAGAAAAGGATAAAAAAGTATAAACGTTTCAAAACAAAATATAAAGATAAAATCCCAAGAAAAGATATTATATAAAAATTATAAACACAAAAGACCACATAGAGTTAAGAAAAATATAACAGAATGTAAATGTTATAATTGTGGAAAACTAGGACATTTAGCTAGAAAGCGTAAATTACCAAAGATTTAAAGAAAAACAAATAACAGAGGTAATAATAGAAAACGATAAATATAAACAGTAGATTATTTAGATTATGAATTAGAAAATGAAGATAGCATATACGAATTTACGGATATTGAACTAGAAGATGAAATAGAGACACGATTATATGAAAGCGATATAAAAATAATAAGTAAAGAAGAATATCAAGATAATGAATATACAGAACAAAAATAATATTTGACAATAATATGTTTGAACAAATAAAAGGAAAAGAATTAGACTTAAGCATAGATAAGATATTAGAAGTACCTAAACTAAAAATTTATTCAAATTAAAACAAGATGAATATTATGTAATAAGCCAAAAAGAACATGTAATAGATTGTAAATATATTAAAGAAAAAGCTAAAATACCTATCATAAATAAAAATAATTAATAAAGAAATCCAAGATTTAAAATCAAAAATCCAATAAAATACGTACATTTAGGAGCAAATGAAATATTAATAAAAGCATGTTTTAGAGAAGGAATAGATACACCTATAGAATTATATTTAGCGGATGATAGAATAATTCAACCTATAGAAAAAGTATAATAAGTGCGCTTAGAGGAAATCTAATATACCAAAAATTTAAATTTATAATAAGTGCAAACTATTCGAGCAATAGAAGACAAGAACATAGATAAATCACTGTACTATATTGGAAAATGTCGGGCATAGAATTAGCACTGTGAAGTAAAATATTTACAAGATGTAAAAATTTATATGTATTAACTACAAAGCATAAAACAACGAAAAAATAAGATTCAAAAAATCAAAATAGAAAATCCATTTGATAAAATAATTACAGTAATTGATAATAATGATTACTGATTATAAAGAACTAGATATTGAAGAAGATTTAGAGATAGTAAAAGAAAGATTAAGTACATCTAAAAGATTAAGCTATGATACACCTTCATCATCAAGAACTAGTACATCTAGGAGATTAGATTATGATTTAATACCTAAGTTAAAAGAACTACAACAAGATGAAATCCAACCATACCAATATTATATTACAGGAATATTAGACCAAAGAAAATATTTAATAACTATAAATACAGGACAAACAGAAAACCAAATTATAAGAGAATTAGTCAAAGAACATGAAATAATTACGAGAAAATATAAACACAGAATTACCTAGAGCTTTGGTAAATATAGAAGAAACTATTGAACAAGAACTAATTATTGGAGGAATACCAATAAAAATTAAATTCAAAATACATCAAGGAAATAATAATATTACTTTAGGAATAAAATGGCTAGAAACAGTTAGACCATATAATATAGATGATAAACAATTAACAATAACTTATGAAACTAAGAAAGTAATTATTAAAAGGACAATTATATGATAAAATAACAACATCTTAATATGACAAAAATATACATTTTAGCAAAAATAATTATAGAAGGATACTATAATAGATATTACACACCTATGATAGACACAGGAGCAGAAGCAAATATGTGCAAACATAATTGTCTACCAGATAGTAAATGGGAAAAATTAAAAACACCATTAATAGTAACAGGATTCAATAATGAAGGAAGCATGATAACACATAAAGCTAAAAATATAAAAACACAAATATGGGATAAAATATTAATAATAGAAGAAATCTATAGTTATGAATTTACAAATAAAGATATATTATTAGGAATGCCTTTTTTAGAAAAATTATATCCACATACTATAACAAAAACACATTGGTGGTTCACTACCATATGTAATCACAAAATAGGAGCAAAAAGAGTTAATAATAAAATTAGAAAAAATACACCATGGATAAAAGGAAGTGAAAAAATTACCCAAAAATTAGAAAATGTAACAACTAATGATCATAAAATAGAAATTATAATATTCACAGTAGATAAAATACAAGCAATAAATGATAAGTTAAACTCATTATATAACGAAAACCCATTACAAGGATGGGATAAACACAAAACAAAAGTAAAAATTGAACTAATAGATGAAAATAGTATAATAACACAAAAACCATTAAGATATAATTTTGAAGACCAATCAGAATTTAAAATGCATATAAATGAATTATTAGAAAATAAGTATATACAAGAAAGCAATAGTAAACATAATAGTCCAAAGATTCATAGTAAATAAACATAGTGAACAAAAAGAGGAAAAACTAGAATGGTTATTGATTATAGAAATCTAAATGCAAAAACTAAAACATATAATTACCCTATACCTAATAAAATATTAAAAGTAAGACAAATACAAGGATATAATTACTTTAGTAAATTTGATCAGAATCAGTTTTACCATCTAAAACTAGAAGAAGAATCTAAACATTTAACAAAGATTTCTTTGTACCACAAGGTTTTACGAATGGAATGTTCTACCATTTGGATATAAAAATGCACTAGGTAGATATCGATTTTATGGATACATATTTTAACCAACTAGAAAATTGTATAGTATATATAGATGATATACTATTATACTCAAGAACAAAAGAAGAGCATTTAAAGTTATTAGAAAAATTTATACATATCATAGAAATATCGGAATTAGTTTATCAAAAAAGAAAGCTGAAATTATGCAAAATCAAATAGAATTCTTAGGAATACAAATAGACAAAAATTGAATAAAAATGCAAACACATATTGTACAAAAAATATTTGGTTAGGAAGAATTATTAGATACTAAGAAAAATTACAATCATTTTTAGGATTAGTTAATCAAGTAAGAGAATATATACCAAAATTAGCGAGAAAATTTAAAACCATTACAGAAAAATTAAAGAAAGATGTAGAATATCATTTTGATGAACAAGATAAAAATATATCGTAAAAATTAAAACCATGTGTAAAGAGTTACCAAAATTATACTTTCGGATGAACATAGACAATTTACTTATATAGTAGAAAGCAGACTCAAGTGACCATTGTTACGGAGGAGTATTAAAATTTAAATATATAAATGATATAATAGAACATCATCAGTAGATATTATTAGGATCATATACGGACCCACAAATAAAATGGGAAATAAATAGAAAAGAATTATTTGCCTTATATAAATGTTTATTAGCTTTTGAGCCATACATTGTATATAACAAATTTATTGTTAGAACAGATAATACAGGTAAAATGGTGGATAACCAAAAAGTACAAGACTCGATTACAACAAAAGAAATAAGAAGACGGTAGTCAATATATTAAATTTTTCATTTACAATTGAAGTTATAAAAACTGACAAAAATGTGATTGCAGATCATCTCTCAAGAGAAAAATATTGAACAGACAAATACAATAGATCAGATACTCAACCTCCTAACTACACTTTGTAAAAAAGTGGATAGTATGGATGGTGAGATACAAAAGCTAAAGGAGCAAGCTAGTAGTCGAGCATGACGTTAAAAATGCGAGCTACGTCGATCGGAAGACGTTAAAATTCGAGCTAGAAGGAGACGTTGGGAAACTCCCTAAAACCCATAATGTTTGTTTGAATGCAGATGCAGGTACATCTGGAGCTACAAAGAAAACTACAGAAGAAAAAAGTTATACAAATACAAATATGAATAAACTTTTTGATAAACCATATACAGCTCCAAAAATACAAAAATCCGTACCTACTCCACAAACAACTACATATAAAAATAGCCTAGCCCAACAGAAAAATACATATAACCACATTACACGTACCTATATAGAAAACATTTACAAAGTCCAAACTTATTTAAATAAAAACCCCAGAGCTATAAATCCAAAAGAACCAAATACCGATTATATTACCCAACACTTACAAGGATACAACAAACTAATTGCCCTACCAGGTACAAATACAAATTTGGTTACAACTTGTTACAACTACGGACTACTTAGTACAGTGTACACAGCTACAGGAGATGAAATATCAAAGATACCTGAACTATACAAAGCCTTTTTAACCTATAAACGAATAACTAAAGGAACTCTATTTTTTATAAAGTTCTATTCAGCCACAGCAGAGATACTATATGACGAGATAAAACCGGTTATACAAGTCATAAAGATAGGATTGACTAGAGATATGCTAATACCGAAGAAGATAGAAAAACAGAACGAGATATCTATTGTAGATATTCCAGAATTTTATGCAAATAAAAGAATTATTGGAATAGCTACAATATTGACAGAACTAGCAAATAACTATTTAAACAATAATACAATATGGAGTTACTATAGCCGAGATAACACTATGATATATTCAAATTGTCGGAAACAAGAGAAGGAGATATGGAGGAAATACGCAATGGATACTAAGTCTCCTAAAACCAAAAATACACCAACTACACGAGCTATCAAGAAAATTTCATTTCACCAAAGATTATTAACAAGATATTGTACAACTATCATTAGTAAATATTCGGAGCATATATGTTCAAAATGCCAAGGAGAAGATAACCAAGTTCCAACCTGCAATTTGGAATAAACTATCACAGAAGATACAAAAAGCCAGATGATGAAGACAAATGACAAAACAAAAGATATGAAGAAGACATCTATGTAATTTAGTCAAAGTAGGAATCTTCTTTTTAAAGTTTTTGTTTTCTTTTGTAAAGTAAAAGTAAAGTAGTTTGTTTTTATTTGGAGTCATCGATGCGACACTATTTATAAATAGTGAAATGTCAATTATGTAAATAGTAAGGGTTAAATTCTTTGTGTAAATAGTAGAGGTCAAGTACTGTACAAATAGTAAGAGTCAGTCACTGTTCATGAATAGTAAAGGTCAAGTCACTGTTCATGAATAGTAATGTAAAGTTTTGCCTATAAATAAGATGAAGGAGAAAGGAAAAATCATCCCTCATCTCCCACTTCTCTCCAATTCTCTCAAATTCCGCAAAGATCCTAATATTGGTTATTATTGTTTATCATGCTAGATGCTTAACTTAATAATTTCCTAGAAGAACATGATAAGATACAAAAATGATAAAATTAGTTGTATTGATGATGTATTTGTCTAAATTATAACGATTTATAGAATAGATTAGGCCTCATTTCTGGTATTCTTTTTCAAGATGACGGCGTCAATGAGATAACTAACATATACTTGTCTATCACTCTCTTGATATGACTACAAGAGAATACAAAAAATAGTTTATGTAGGATTAGAGAGGGGACCTAGATATAATAGTAAAATTCAAGTAACCCTTTCCGTTATGGGACTTAGTAGGTTAAGCCTACACTTATCACTTTACTAGACCTACCAAACACATAAAGTCATGACTCAAAATCAATTATCACATTGTAAATGAGGTTTATGGACAAGCATACAACTTATTATAATTAAAATATAAATAAAATATTTTAAATAATATAAGCCTATTTTCAATATTCTCTCACTTGGGTTACATTAGCATAAAACCTTTATTTTCGAAAACAAAACAATTTTTAACTTTCTTGAAAAGAGATTTTTTTTGATAGATGAAAGAATTGTGGCCACATTTTTAGAAAATAATTTATAAACATTAATCGGCCTATTAAGATTTCTCACATTCCTCTGTCTTCTTTATGCTTCAAGTTCAATATTCAAATTGTATCTCTATTTCAGTGGATAACTAAATTTTATTTTGTTATTCTCTATTATATAATTTGAAAAAAGTATAGTTGTTGGGTCTTTATTTTCAATTAGTACAACAAAATTCATGCAAGTGGGAGAAAGTATTTTGAAAGTAAATGGTTCCTTGCGTGAGTGTTGGGAGTGAAATTGGTACTCAAAATTAAAACTAGAATGTCAAATTATGTTTTTCATTTTATTCCCTCTGTTTAGTATAAAATGGATTTTATTTCTTTTTTAGTTAACTAGATATAAATATGTTTTGATGAAGGTTATAGTTTTGTGATTGTTGAGTCTGACTCTAAGTTATCATCAACATGATTAACAACAAAATGAAGATGTTTTGGCAGATGCAACAAATTATTACTAATATCGAAAAAAATTCTCTAAGAATCTCAATTGCTCTTTTGTCCATATTTATTGAGAAATTAACATGGTTACAGATTATCTTGCCAACATTGGGAAAAGAAAAAAAATGTTCATGAAGTTCAATTAGTCGATTCTCTTCTTTGTATGGTTAAGGCTCTTATCACAATGGATAGAGAAGGCACACCAAACTTCAAGGTCAAACTTAGAAGGAATCAATTTGTTATTAATGATGGATGATAATGTACTTCCAGTAGTCTTAACTTCTTATTTAGCCTCATTTTGTATAGATGAATACTCTCATTCTAGTATGGATATTTATATTCATTCTAACAACTCTCATTTATTAGTTACATTCTTCCTTTTCGTAGTGAGGCTATGGTTCATGTCCTCATCACTGTACTACTTTTGTTTGATATATCTACAGGTTAGGGTCATGCCTAAATCCCAAAAAACCACCTAGTGTGGAGTGTTAAAATAAAATAAAATGTTTATTACTGTCATGAATATTTTTTTGTTCTCTGAGTTGGGTAGCGATTTGAACTTTATTTTTATCCGATATATTTGTACTACTTCTTACATATTCATGGATCCTTTCTAATTTGTAACAACATCACATTGAACTTATTTCAATTTTTCACAACATGTCTCAAATACATGATATTTTTGAAAATTTGAAACATCGTAGTAAAAGATGCTTCAGAACTTAATTTATGATTACATTTCTTAAATACATGATACTTTCAGAAATACAAATTTGTTGCGCAAGATACTCTGATCTTATAGTCAAGCATGAAAGTGGAAGTTCACAAAAGTTGATTTGTTGAGGGTCTCAAGTCCTAGTGGATTTTCTTATTATTGTTGATAGAAATGTTGTACCTTTATGATTCCTCTCTGTGTATATTTTAGTGAAAATATAATATGATAATTGATAGATAATGAAATTTGTAATTGTTAAAATCACTGAGAAAATTTCAAAAGGTAAAAAAAAAAAGAAAAAAAACTAGAGTTGGTACTTAATGTACTTCAGGTCTCTTTTGATTTGGAGGCCTAAGAAGCTAGGCATTGCACAACCTAGAGAAGAAAAAAGATGGTATTATGTGGGGAGGTGAGTAAAAAACGTAGCAAAAAAGCATGTCAGTGATGATGATTCTGAGAATGATACATTCAGAAGCAAAAATAATGGCCTGAAGCAAAAGAAACTTGCATCAAAATCATCTTCATATAGTTTCAGGGGAAGTTGTTAACTGTAAGAGTGTGTTGTAGGACAAAATTAAGTTCTATTGTGCCTCATGGTTGTTGAGGAAGTAGAAATCATGAAACTGAGTTGAATTGTTCCTCTATTAATCTAATAATGTACATCGATTTTCCTCACGTTCTTTTCTTATAAAGTGACTACTTAAGATTTCGATAGAAAAAAATTGACTGAAAAGTGTGATATACTCTTTATTTGGTGAAGGTTTCTGAATACTTTGATAACATAATTTATTACCAACAAGGGTTGTGATGGAGTGGTAAGTGCTCCTTCATCCTTAACCAAGAGGTCTCGGGTTCAATTCTCCTTGGATATGAAGTCACCTTTGTTATGGAGCGTTTTACCCCCCCAATGTGAAACTTTCCGGTGTGAATTCGAATTTAGTCGGGCTCCAATGTGAGTACTGTCACAACCTAGGGTTACACCCTAGATGTAACATGGCGTACTAGACCCCGCAAAACCTAACACAAGCCACTTAGCATATCATAACATAAAGTAAATAGAAATGATGCGGAAATTTTAGAACTTTTCTTTACAATCAAAGTCTTTATAAAAGCAAGCGGAAGTCTATAACACTTTGTTTCAAACCATCTAAAACAACTTTGAATAACTCTTGGGATATAGCCCATACAATAGTCTAAAACATAAAAGAAAGACATAAAGGAAATGGTGGCTTTATCCTCGATGCTATGAGGACTCACCAATCTTCAACTCGTTGCTCCTACTAAGAACCTAGCCTCAAAGATGGAATTCAAGATTGCCGAACCCTACATTTGATAATAATGTAGGCAAGAGTATGTGTTAGTACAAAATGTACTAAATATGTTAGCTAGCATAACATCATAAGAGCATAACAAAAGTGTTAGCCAACATAAGACATAAGTCATAGCATAAGAGATAATAACATAATCATAAGCATAATCTCCAACATAGACATAATATAAGCATTAGTCATCATAAGGCATAGTTTATGTACATAGTCAATACTTAGACCTTCATATCATAAGAGGACCACTTCATAAGTAACCTCCAAATATACTTGTGCAATGCATGAATGAGACCCCATAATACCATCCATGCTAAGTATCCTCTTTGGCCATCATAATCACACTTACCATCCCATGGTCTCATCTTTAGCTTACTTCTAATAGACAAGGGAATCTTCACCTTTAGTCCAACATATCAAGGAAGGCAACTATAACAACAATCCAAGCTAAGCATATATCACATAGGCAAGTCTCATATTAAAACATACTTAAAATACTTTCTTGAAGTAATCTAGTTCCATCATAAACATGTTATTTCAATTAGGGACTAGTCCCTCTTTAGCTATTTTTGTTATTCATGGAAGAGTACCTTTTTACTAGTCCAAGACAAGTCATTACTCATGAATGGTTATAATTACCTATTCAAGGCTACCAAGGAAAAGTACTATTACTCAATCCAAGCTAAGCATACGACATTATAAGAGAGATGCTTCATAAGTAGCTTCAAGTCATACTTGTGCAATGCATGGATAAGACCCCATAATCCTACCCATACTAAGTACCACTTTAGGCTATCATACTTAATGATTACTATTTATCATTTCTAGACTACCAAGGTATAGCACCCTATTAGGCTAGACCAAGCTAATCATCTAGCTAACATAACTACATTATGCTAAAGCCAAGCTACCATGGAGAGAATACTATCTTGCAAGTCCAAGCTATTCAAGGAAGGATACTAGTGCTCCATCCTAGCTACCATGAAATGGTTTGACCTAACCAAGTCAAGCTACCATGCAAGCATTTTATGATTAAAATTGGGTCACCGAAACCCGTGGTCATCCGACTAAACTCGATATATTACTTTTATAATTATTAAAGAATATATTAAATTAAAACTTGTAGAACCCGTTCTCAAGATGACTGATTGGTTCACTGGTTTGACAGACATATTTCGGAACAAAGGTCCCGAGACAACCCCCATTCGCTTCAATTTATTTTTATTAACTAAAAACACGTTTTTCATTTAAAAAAAAAACTAAATTATGAAAGTTCTAAAGTCCAAGACTTCAAAAGTTACCTTCCCCACCCACTTTTCAAGTTCCAATATTTTTCTTCTCAGAAGAAGCTTCAAGTCTCCAACTTCAAGTCAAGAATCTAGAAAAATCATCAATGTCAAAGTTTGAGGTAAATTTTTTTTTAGTTTATGATTTCTCTTTTTAATAAACAAACTAACAAAATAAAAAAAAAAAATATATCACTTTAATTTTAGGGTTTCCATATTAAAAAAAATCTTCTCATTACTTATAATAGGAAATCATCAAGAGCTAAAGAATTGATTATCTCAAACTTACATATTTTGCGGATGTAACTTGTAAGTAATGTGTTTTATATTATATTATCAATCTTGAACGGTGTGATTCCCTTTTTTTAAAATGTGAAAGGGGCGTGATTTCCTTATTTTTTAAATGTGAAAGGGGTGTGAATCCTCTTCTTTATTATGAATATGTGATTTCGAATGCAAAAGAGGTATGAGTCCTCTTTTTATTATGAATGTGTGATTTTCTTATTGTTAAATGTGAAAGGGGTGTGATTCCTCTATTTTAGTTAGATTTGCAAGGATTGTGATTCCTCTATTTTATTTTAACTTGCAAGGGTGTGATTCCCTTATTTTTTATTGTGAAAGGTATACGGTTCTCTTATTTTATTTTAAATTTGCTAGTTAAATTTGTGACTAAGTTGAATAGTTATTTGAATTTGTAGAAATATTTATCCATGAATATCTAAATTGATAAATTTTTGATGAAGCAACCACGTTCTAGTAGCGGTTCATCTGTTAGTTCACATGTAGCCCCAGAAGCTCAAAGAGAGACAATTACACCTTCTTCTTCAAATGTTGATTGTATTCTTGGGGTTGGATCTCTCAAATGGGATTCCGGAGAATGAAAACCCATCTTTGAATATGATTCCAATATTCGAGATGTTGTGAGGAGACATTATATTTTGAAGAGGCCTTATCAACCAAAACTTCGTGTATATCCTAAAACAACATTTGGGACTAGGACTCGACAATTTAATCCTGAGTGGTTTAATGTTCCAAATTCTGCTTGGTTGGAATATAGCATAAATAATGATGCTATATTTTATTTGTGTTGTTATCTCTTCAAGAATGAATTTGAAAGTCGTGGCAATGCGGGAAAATCATTTACACAAGATGGTTTTAAGAATTGGAACCATGGTCCGGAAAGAATTTGATTGCATGTTGGTGAGGTAAATAGTATTCATAACAAATGTTTGAATAGGATGCTTGATTTTGCGAATCAACGTCAATCAATTCAATCTTCTCTTTCACAAGAAAAGTGAAAAAACAAAAAGTGATTATCGAATCCGTTTAAATGCCTCAATCGATGTGGTAAGGTTTCTCCTAAGAAATGGATTACCATTTTGTGGTCACGATGAGAGTGAAGATTCCGATTACAAAGGTCTTTTTCTTGAACTTTTGAAATTTCATGGGGTTAACCGTCCGGATGTGGAAAAGGTGATATTACAACATGCTCCAAAAAATGATATGATGATTTGTTCAACAATTCAAAAAGCGATTGTGGATGCTTGTATTAAAGAAACAATTGAAGCTATCATCAAAGACTTGGATGGTGATTATTTTGGAATACTAGTTGATGAGTCAAAGGACATTCCACATAAAGAGCAAATGACACTAGTTTTACGATATGTTAACAAAAATGGAGAGTTGATAGAAAACTTTTTGGGTATTGTTCATGTGGGTGATACATCCGCAAGATCATAGCAAAAAGTAATTTACTCTTTACTTTTGGATCACTCGCTATGCCTATCAAGACTCCGTGGACAAGGTTATGATGGAGCTAGTAATATGCAAGGAGAAAAAAATGGGCTAAAGTCTTTGATTTTGCAAGATGCTCCGTCTGCATATTATATTCATTGTTTTGCTCACCAATTACAATTGAAACTTGTGGCTCTTTCTAAAAAATATCCGGATGTGAAAAAATTCTTTTATGTTGTCACTAATGTTTTGAATACTATTGGAACATCTTTTAAACGCAGGGACTTACTTCGACAACACCAAGTTAAGAAGTTGGAAGAATTGTTTAAAATCGGACAAGGATTAAATCAAGAACGTGGCCTCCAACGACCGGGTGATACTTGTTGGGGATCCCATTTCAAGACCTTGGAAAATTTCATAGTTATATTTTCTTCAAGTGCTAATGTGCTTAAAGATATAAAAGAATATTCTCCACATGATCTTGATAAACTTGCAACAGGTAACCTTTTAGATAAAATTCAAGAATTTGAATTTATCTTTGTGTTGCATTTGATGTTCAAGATGTTGCTTCTTACAAATGAATTGAACAAAGCCTTACAAAAGAAAGATCAAGATATCGTCAATGCTATGGGATTGCTTAATCTTTCAAAGAGAAGATTACAAACAATGAGAGAGAGTGGTTTGGCGTCTTTGATGGATGAGGTTTATTCATTTTGTGGTAAACATGATATTTTGGTTCCCGAAATGATTGAAGACTATCCAAGATCAAAGCATAAGAAGTCTGAAGTATCATATTTACATCACTTTTGTGTGGAAGTTTTTTATGCAGTTATTGATTTGCAACTTTAGGAGCTCAATAATCGTTTTGATGTTGTGACTAGTGACTTACTCCTTGGTATGACTAGTTTGAATCTGATTGATTCATTTGCTAATTTTAGTAAAAACAGAATAATGAAGTTGGCTGAATATTACAAAAGTGAGTTTGGTGATAATGAACTTCAAGATCTTAGTTATCAGCTTGCTAGTTTTATTTTCTATGCTCAAGAGTGTGATAGCAAGTTACTCAACTTGAAGGGGATTAAGGATCTTTCTATGGTGATGGCACAAACAAAATTGGATCAAACTTGGTCTCTTGTTTATTTGCTTGTAAAGTTGACTTTGATTTTGCCTGTGTGGAAAGAGCATTCTCCTCAATGAAGCTCATCAAAAATGATCTACGTAATAGCATTGGTGAAGAATTTTTGAGTGGTTGTTTAGTTTGTAAGATAGAGCGGAAGATAATTGAAAATGTAAGTAATTATGCTATTATAGATTGCTTTCAAAATATGAAGTCTCTTCGAGTACAATTGTAAACTAGTGATATTTTTTGTGGTATGTAATTTTTATGTATTGCTCGCTTACTTATTGTTAGTATACTTTTTTGATCTTATCTTTAAAGCAATGGTGTACCCGTTTTCTTGAAATCCTGGATTCGCCTCTGGATGTTAGTACAAGCTACCCTTAGGAAGAGTATGATTTCTCAATCCAAGGCTACCATGAGGTCTTATAATCAAGCTGCCATGAAATGGTCTTGTCTTACCAAGTCAAGCTATCCATGAAGGGAGCTTATGTCACAACTTCAAGCTATTCTAGTCTAACATGCTTGATTCATTTTAGGTGAGAAAACCTTTCAATCTAGAATCATTTTATGTGAGAAAACCTTTCACATCATGTTCTTTATGTGTTCATGAGAAAAGCCTTTCAATCAACACACCTATATATCATAATCATAGACATTTCACTCTCAGAGTGTTCATAACGCATTTACTTAGGTTCTATAAGAACATGCATAATTTCATAATTTCATAATCTAGGTCATGTGGGTAAAGGCCCTCCACCACAACCCTATCTATTAGTCTACCAATTTCATGCAAGCTATCTCGTCATATTAGACTTACTCTAAAAGCCCTAACATACATCATTCACCATATTAGCTTTACTCTCAAGACTTTACTTCTTACAATCTTCATACATATCTATATCACAAGACATTCTAATCACAAGCTTCATCTTTAAGCAATTCTAGTCATAATTCATCATAAAGGCTCAATCTCAATCATTACTAGTCATGATCCATCATATATATACTTTAACCTCATTCAATTCATATCTTTATGCCCTAATCTCAAGCAATCTACTATACATATCATCAATTCTAGAAGATCATCTCTAAGTCTTCAATTTCCCTTCAGAAGGCATAAACCCACATTACTTCAATTTCATCAATTAATACTAGGGTTAACCATGAAAAACATGTAATATCATCATAATATCATAATTCACTACTAATTCATTCATGAACAATCAATATCCACTCAATTGGATTCATACTCTACTAAACCCACAATATTGAAAGGAACCCTAACTTGAATTGGGGATTCATCTTCACAATTGGGGGAAATCTAGGGGGTTCCATAGATGGAAGAATCCATGGATGAATAATCTAACATACCTTGATTATAAAGCCCTACAAAGCTTGCAACAATTGAGTCAAGGACTTGACCTAGCTTGATCTTCTTCCTCTTCTTCTTCACTTTCTAGAGAGAGAATATTTGAGGGGGAATTGGGTTCTTTTTGGTGAATTGAAATAATGACTAGGATCAATGTATTTAGGGGTCTAATAGCTTTATATAGGTGGTCTAATCTAATATAAAATGACGCCACTTAACCCCTAATTAATTCTAGAATGTTCCCTTAACACCCAACTTAACCGACCTAGATGACCACGCTGCCTCACCCACGAGACCACGTCCACAGGGCGTGCTGGTCATCCGTAGGTGGAGGTACTGGAACATGTTGTTGAGCCCTTGACCCACGATCCCTCACCCACGGGGCGTGGGTCACCCTACGAGGCGTGAGTCCCTCACGTGGGTGAACTGTTTTGGGGCAGCTTTTAGGGTGGTTTCTAGGGTCCTCCTCAAGGACCCTTGGTTGGTCCTTAGGGAGTCGTACCTTGATGTTTTAACCCTAAACCCTTCATTCTAAGTACAGAAAGTCAAAATCTACTACTCTAACCCTCACGTCAAGCTCTAGTTAACCTACTAAACTATGGGGTGTTACAGTACCGGACATCAGATGGGAAACCAAAAAAAATATAACATAATTTATTTATTTTACTTTTAAGTGGATTTTAGAAATTTACACTTCAAGTTTGATCATTTTCTACTATATTCATCTAACTAAATTAAAAAATCAGTATCCTTTTAACTTCATTACATATTTTACAATTAGTGAATGTAGTGATGTCCTCTTAAACTGCCACTTCTAAATAATTTAATTTGATCCAAGTATTCATCTAATCAAAACTCGAATTTTCTTTATGATGTTTCAGCATTTTGAATAAATATTTTTTAAAATACAACAAATTATATGTTGGGCCCGTATTGGCACGGGTCATGCCTATATATATATATATATATATATATATATATATATATATGTACACACACACACATACATTACAGATAGGCACAATGGCATACATAGACATTTTGTAAGTGGTGTAGACATTTAAATAAGATGTAAATGGTGTCCATATTTAAATAAGTTATCAGATCGAGCCTAACTTAAAATCAGATTTTTTTAAAGATAAAGGGGTCATTTTATAAGAAACAAAAAAAAAAATCAAACATTGTGAAGGTTTGAACTCGCGACGCACAAGTCACTGGGAGAGCACTTGACCACCGAACTAAGAGGCTCAACAGATGTTAATTAGTTATTTCTATTTTATTTATCTATTCATCTTTAACATATCATATATATATATATATATATATATATAAAAATTTCCGACATGATACCCCTTGCTATAACATGCGTCCTCCCCTGGCTAGGCATATACATGACCGAACTAAAATTTCAAGCTTCCAAAACTGAAGAACTATAGTACCCTTCAAATTTCCTCCAACCAATCAACTAACACAAATGTATAAAATAAATTTGGCACCAAAAACACTCACTCCAGTTTTCAACCAATAATCAAGCACTGATTTTGAATTACTTATTATAGTTTACCATGCATTCTTAACATAATAATCTCCTAGATGAACATGATAAGTTATAAAATAAATAAAATTAATTGTATTGAATGACGTACTTGTTTGAATTATAGCGAATTATAGAAAATGCTAGACCTTCCTTTCTAGTATCCATTTTCAAGATGATGGTGTCAATGTGATAGCTATCACACATTTGTTTATCACTCTCTTGATATGACCATAAGAGAAGATAAAATTATCTTATGTAGGATTAGAGAGGTGACCTAGCTGTAAATAGTGAAATTCTAGTGACCCTTTATGTTATGAGACTTATTAGGTTAAGCCAACACTCACCCCCTCACTAGACCCACCAAACACATAAAGTCACGATTCAATATCAATTATCACACTATAATTAAGGTTTATGAACTAGCATACAACCTATAATAATTAAAATATAAATAAAAAATTTAAATAATGTGAGGCTTTTTTTCAATATTCTCTCAGTTGGGCTACATTAGAAAGAAAAAGTTTATTTTCGAAAAGAAAACAAATTTTAACTTTCTTGAAAAGAGATTCTCCGGATTGATGAAAGAATTGTGGTAAAATTTTAGAAAATAATCCATAAACATTAATCGGCCTATTAAAAGCCTTTTTGCATTACTGCTAAAAACTGTTTATTTTTAGAAGTGCTTTTTAAAAATAGCTTTTCTGAAAAATGCTTTTTAAAAAAAACAATTTGTGTTTGACAAATTCATTTGAAAAGTGCTTTTGATAAGCAATTTGTGTTTGACTATCTTTTTTTAAAAAGTGCTTTTGAGAGTCAAATTACAAAAAAGGACAAGTATCAATGTGATTTTAAGATTACTTTGTAGAGAGAAACTATTTTAAATATCTAATACATAACTTTAATTAAATTTTTATTTTATTAAATTAAATGTACATATTCAAATTATTAATCAATATTATACATAGATAAATAAATAAATGAAATATTAATATAGTGTTAACATGATGAGTTAAATATAATTTAAAATATCAAGCAAAATAAATTTATATATTATTATTACCTATTTCTAATAATACGTAAAATAATATATAAAATATAAATAATAATAATATATAAACATAAATAAAATAAAAAGTTTATCATATAAAAATAAAAAATAAAATTCTTGAATGAAACTTAGCAAAACTTATGAAATATGTTAATTAATTAATTAATAAGAGATATATTGATAAATATGTAAGGGATATTTTAGTCTTCAAAAAAATAATTTTATGTTTCTGCTTTTTTTAAGAAGCAGAAATTTTTACCTTCTTCCCAACAACAGAAAAACTATTTCTGCTTCTATTTAAAAACACTTTTTTAGAGTTTGCCAAACACTTGATTTTTCAAAAAAAAAAAAAGAAGCACTTTAGGCCTCCCAACAGCAATATCAAACATGCTCTAAATTTCCTCACATTCCATGAGCACAACTTCATAAGAAAATAGGGGTACATGGTGGGATTTAAGTGGTATTTTCTTTGATTACATTGTTCAAGACAAACTCAAAAAAAATTATTGATTTATTAATAAAAAGGTTATTGGTTTAATATTTCGATAATAGTTTAATTTTTTTATCGAACTATCAGTTTTATGATAATTTGGGTTTTTTTAATGAACTAATCTATAACCTGATAGAAATTAATAAATTATAATTATACTCTTTGGCTTATAAAAGCCGTCACTTAGGTTTAATTTTATATTTTTACTTCTCAACGTCTCAAACTCTTAGTTAATGTTGTAAAGTGTCAATGTTTGTTTCTTAGCTAGTTAGATGTTGTGAAGTGTAATGTTTGCTTCTTAGCTAGCTAGATGCATTCTGCCAACTCATTGCATGGTTCATTTGTTTTGTTACTTTATTTTTTAAGTGATTTTTATTGAAGGAAAATGTTCATGAGAAATCTTAACGACTAAATTGATAATTAAATCGATAACAATCAATAACTGATAAATCGATAATCGATATCTTAACAGTTCTGTAACGATTTATCATATCTACAAATTGATAATCAATAAATCATATCGATTGACTTCAAAATCAGACTGAATCAATCGATACACAAACCCTATCATGGGACATAATAACTTATTTGGATCCCTCATATAATTTGCATTATTTTTCTGAGGACATTTCATTGAGTTTGTTATTTAATTATAAGGATAGCCCATGCTAAAAAATTATATACTAAATATTTAAAATACAGATTTTTTTAAAGTAAAATATTTCATAATTTTGTTGGTCAAAATTATTATTATTATCTATAAGTTAAAGTTCAAAGGAAGAATTATCTCTTCTTTTTTTCAAGTCACACTTATTAAGATGAGTTAAAAATTTCTTTTAAAGTTATTTGTGTCGACAATCTAATTGTTCTTATAGTGTCTCCTGTAATACCATATCACTTATAAAAAAAATATTTAATATAACTAATTAGTAAAACTGTTTGACTAAGTTATTATTTATATCTTTTTTCCGTCAATTGGATTTTATTTTACTCTTATTTTGATAAGACAAATAAATTTTATCAGGATTTTATTTTATTAATTATATTTTATAATTTTAAATTTGACTGCTATTACTTTATTGTTATTTAATAATAAAAATAGTATTGAATGAAAATAATAAATTTATTTTGATTCGTTAAAATAGATAAATAAAATGATACATAAAAAATTTATAATGACCAAATACCTCTAAACTCAAAATTAAATTTCGAGAAGCACACATGCTGACAGAGACGTGCATTGCGTATTATCTTTTCATAGTAAGTAGTTTTAATAATAATTGAAGGTAAAGTTCATATAGTAGTTAAAGGTCACTCAATGGGTAGTAAGAATTGAATGTCAATCTAATCTCATCCTAATTTGAATGCGTGACATAGACATATTTGTCCCCTTCTAATTTTATATTTTTGTTGTGTAGTTATTACTGTAATGAAAGCAAAAGTATCCATTACATGAAGCTAAGTTGCATTATCAAGAAAAAGAAAACTCTTCCAAATGCTCCCACCATTGACATTTTTATTCTTGAACTAATAAGCCCCACACTTCACTCATATACTCCTCCTATTTCTCAAGTCTTGTTTTTAATTGAACTTGTTTTATCTTTATTTTTTGTAGAAAAAAAAAACATAACCACGCTTTCACATAAATGGTTATGCTTATTCAAATATCATAAACATCAACACAAAATTTATCTTTTTTTTTATTATTATTTTCCATTCGGTGCTCGGTACCAGTATTAAAATTCGACTAATTCGAATTTGTGTCAGATATGACCCCATTCAGAAATAGCGCTTCCTAGCCACTATTTCTCCATATCCAATATTTGAATTCAAAAACTCTAATTAAAAAAAAAAAAGTCCAGCCTCATCCACTTCACCAAAAAAAAAAATTCATACCCCAGACTCAAATTCAGAACTCTAATAAAGAATCATTTGAATTGGCTTAAAAAAAGTAACTTTCAAAAATCAAACTTAGATTACTTTTAAGTCAAAAAATAAAAAAGTAATCATACTTTTACATTTAACTTATTTTAAGCGGGTGAAAAAAATTTATTTTAAGTTATTTTTAAATTTGTCAGACACTAAAACTAAAAATAACTTAAAATTAGATTTAATCAACTCTTAAGCCAATTAAAAAAGGTTCTAAGAGACGAACAATCTAGCCTCATCCACTTCACCACACTTACAATCAAAATATATCATAATTAAAAGATGAAAAAAAAATCCGCTAAATTTCCAAAAGAGAAAAGAAAAAAAACAAAATGATCTAATCCTCCCATTAATTGCGTGGGTCCATCTTTACAAATAAACAACAATGACCCAGTGACACGTATAAACCACTCAATAATTTTTATTTTTGAGTTTGGGCGAGAGTTTTGGGTTTAACGAGAAAAATACCCACCACTTACCGCCTGAACAAACTTTGATGCTCTTTCTTGTCATCTTCTTCCTCTCAGCCGATTCAGTAGCTCTAACTTAATCTCCATGAACTTGTAATCTGATTTTTCTCCGTCTCAGAAATGGTATGTGCAGGCCGAATACTGTATTTATCTTGTTCAACGACGCCGTTTTCTCCATCCACTTCGGCGTTTCCTACCTCAACATATCTCCTCCATGGAAATCGTAGAAATAGAATTACATGCCGATCCATGGCCTCCGATGCTGATGCATCTTCATACGCTACTTCGTTAGATTCTGAATCCTCCGATAAAAACGCCGCCGGGTAATTTTGAGGAATTATTTGTTTGAATGTTTCGGTACTTGTGATTAATTATTGAAAGTTATAAGGAAGGGAGAAAATTGACTGTTTAGAGGATTTGGGATTGATTTGTACAGGTTTTGTATAATTGAAGGACCTGAGACAGTAGAGGACTTTGCTAAAATGGAGTTGCAGGAAATTCGAGATAATATTAGAAGTAGGAGAAACAAGATATTTTTGCATATGGAGGAGGTATATTTCTTCTTCTTCTTCTTATTCTTCTTCAGAATTTGTATTTATTACTGTTATACTAATCATTTAATTTGAAGTTCTCCAAGGTATATAACTGGAAAATAACAGTAATGAGCCTAACCATAACTCTACATAGAAAGTACATAGCAAACATTTTTTTATCATGATTATTGATCACACATAGTTCATATTAAGGACCGGAGAAATGTATATAAATGACACAATAAGAAAGAAAAAGTTTGCAAGACTAGGTGATTCTTCCCATCTGTCCTAGCCTTGGTAGATAGAGTTACTTGGTACTTGTTGCTGGTGAGAAAGGGTAGGCATCCCGTCGAATTAGTCGAGGTGTGCGAAAGATGGCATGAACACCACAGTCATTGAAAAAAAAAGTCATCAAAAAGGATGCTAGACGTTTCACTTATATGAAATTTACTGTGGTTTTTATTACAATTTCGCCAATATGAAATACAACCTGCTTTCAGTATTGCCACTCAATGTATCTGTGTTGCCTATCATGAATAGAGATGTTACCATTGATATTTTGGTCAGACTCCTATTTGAGATTTGAAGTATCTATACTTATATCCATGTTATCTGTGCTCTGAGTTTGCTGTGGGACTGGGGAACAAAGAGGTTTGATTGCTATAGTTGCATAAATCAGATATTTATGCTCTTCTAGTGTCAAATTTTTTATTCCTTCTATCTTCAAACTTGAGCAGGTACGCCGGCTAAGAATACAACAAAGGATAAAGAGTGCTGAGCTTGGGATACTAACGGACGCACAAGAAAATGAGCTTCCTAATTTCCCATCATTTATTCCCTTTTTGCCTCCTCTTGTAAGTACTCTTAGCTGTTGCAAAATGTTTATGTTAGTGGTCAGCAACTTATAATAACATAACGTCCCAGTTAACATAAAGTAAGGAGAACCTTTTTTTTTTCTTGTGTTCTCCAATCTGTGTAAATTTTTATGGACTTTTCTACCTCTTTTTTTCCCCTTTTGGTTGGTCGCGCTGAAGGCTACACAGTATTTAACTGAATTTTTTATGTTTTGCAGACATCAGCAAATCTAAAGCAATATTATGCTACTTGTTTATCCCTCATTGCAGGATTTATGCTTTTTGGTGGACTTCTAGCACCCAGTGTAAGTTTTTCTTTTAACATTTTTACTTTTCTTATTATTGTTATCATTTGGCCAATTGACTTAAAGGTGAAAATCTGATTAATTTCTGAGGAGTTCTTAGATGCTAACAGTCAGTTCAAACTCCAATTTATGCCTTCTGGAGCCTACTACTTTTACCTTCTAAAGCATGCTCATATTGCTGCAGTTGGAGCTAAAATTAGGACTAGGAGGCACATCATATGCTGATTTTATTGGAAGCATGCATCTACCAATGCAACTGAGGTATGTTTACATTATTGTATGTTTGCTCAGTGAAGAAGTATATTCACTTCTCTACCACGAACAACAATGGATTCATAACATTTAGGCTTACCAAAACAAAGGTCCAAAACTATAGGTAAAAAAAATATGTTCTCACTGCTGGTAATCCGTAGAGGCATCTTTATTGAATTTAGGTCATTAAAATGTAGAACATAGGATGCTAAAATGACAATCTAAAGGGTCCTTGTGTGTGTGCAAAACTATGTCATAGTGTTCTTGTTGGTTTAGTAGATAAGACAAGGCACCTACTTTATTAGCGCAATTTTGAATTACTCGAATTCTTGACCATTTTTTAACAAATGTGCCACCCTTTTCACAACTACAGCAACTTCTTTCTCTTAGTAATGAGTTGTAATTAGTGCATGGAGAGAATTATGATATACACAGATAATTCATGGTAGAGTTTGTTTGTGAAAACCTTTTTGAAAATTTTCAAATTACATGCTTGTTAGGTTTTCCAAAAATATTGTATAATGAAGAATGGGAAAGGGGCAGTTTTTTATGGGAAAAGTTCTTAAAAAATAATAAATCTTCAAAAACTTCAGCTATCCAAACATGTTATAGCACAAATGTTTTCTTCCAAAAACTTTTCAAAAGAACTTCTTCCAGAAAATTTTCCAAACAAATCTCACAAGGAGCACATTAAGGGTGTGTTTGGTATGAAGGAAAATGTTTTCCAAGAAAATGTTTTCTTGGAGAACAAGTGGATTTCTAAACTTATTTTTTCATGTTTGGTTGGCAAGTGGAAAATATTTTTTAATGTTTGGTTGGTGAATGAAAATTTTGTCAGAAAATATCTTTCATTTTTTACTTGAGACTAAAAAATACTCTTTAGGAAAATAATTTATGATCCGAAATCAACCCCGATAATTAATCTAGGACCCGACCCCAACACCAAAAACTAGGACAAACCCCGATGACCATTCCAAAATCCGACCTTGAGATTTGACCCAGAACCTAACCTAGGAAAAGAATTTTCAAAAACAAAAAATTGGCGGGGTCGCGTGGGGGGGGGGGGTGGGAGGAATGAAAATTTTAAAATTTGAAATATTTCCCAAAAATAATTTAAAATCTTAAAATTTGTATGTAATTTTTTTCTTTTTTTGTTTGGGGGGAGGGGGGGTGCTGGTTTGATGGTAGAGATAAAAATATACTTGAAATTTTAAAAATAAGATTTTTTTTAAAAAAATTGAATGGGAGGGTCGGGTATGGGTAGGGTAAGAAAAAAAATTAAAGGATGAAGTAGAGTTTTGAAAAATATTTTCCTCAATTTTGGAAGGAAAGTCATTTTCCTTAAATTTGAGGAAAATGAGTTGATTTGGAAAACATTTTCGGCCAATCAAACATGGAAAAATGGAAAACATTTTCCTCCATACAAAACACACCCTAAATGCTTATCAATTTTAGCTGTGTAATTGACTTATTATTGAGACATTCATCTTATGTTGTGCGAAGTCAGAAAGTTCTCCACGATCTCTTCCATATAAGTCGCTTATTAGTTTTATCCCTGAACTATTGACAGCCTTAAAAACATTCATTAACTTGACCAACTTAAATACACCCCCGATCTTGTGCCATGTTTAGGGGTGTAAGTATTCCTACTTGGTAAAGGATTGATTCTAGTGTCTATAAATAGGATCTCATGTAATAATGTAGAAACAACAACAATTCAATAATATTCTTTTCCAATATTTCTCACATGGTATCAGAGCATCTACGATCTTGGTAAAAAATTAAAGAGCTTCCACTGCCGGCAGGTGGCACCCATATATACTGCCCGTCTAGCCAATGATTATGTTAACAAAAGTAAGACAAATGATACATGCATAAACCCCATGTTCAAGGGAAGAAACTCAGTCAGACAGGTCACCATGCATCAATTTTCGGTGACTTTTTAGGGCTGTTTTGTATCAACCCATATCCGTTGGAATTTGTGTAGCAACGTTCCATCTTTTTAGTAACTACTTTTTCATATTTAATTTATGTAGCACTGTGCCATCATACCAATGATTACTTTCTTATATCTAATTTGTGTAGCACCGTGCCATCATTTCGGTGACTACTTTTTTCATATTTAATTTTTGAAGCACCGTGTCATCATTCCGGTGACTACTTTTTCATATATAATTTGTGTAGCACCGTGCCATCTTTCCGGTGACTATCTTTTTTTTTTTGCATATCTGATTTGCGTAGCATCGTGCATCTCTTCAGACTACTTTTCATATTTAATTTGTGTAGTACTGTGGATTTTTCCGAACTATTTTCTCATATCTAAGTTGCATAGCATCATGTGTCTTTTCAGTGACTCCTCAGATTTGATTTGCATAGTTCCATTCATCTTTCCGGTGACTCCTCAAATCTAATTTGCATAGGATTGTGCCATCATTCCAGCCCTACCCGTACAATTTTTCTTTTTCAGTAGGGTCGTGCCATCATTCCGACCCTACCCATATTATTTCTCTTTTTCAATGGGGTCATTCCATCAATTCGAACTATCCTATATAATTTCCGACCCTACCCATATAATTTTATTTCTTAGATTGTGACCACTTTTAGCCATCAAATCTAATACTCCGGCATATGAGCATGTTCCGGCCAGTTTTTCGGTGACTTATTTAATATTGGCTCATCTATTGATTCCAACATGATCCATATACTTTATACTAGATTTTGAGCACTTTGTTGCTCAGGGGGAGTTTAGTAGCTTTGTATGTCGATTATGTGAGTCACTCTATAGTCTAAAACAGTCTTTGCAAGTTTGGTTTGGAAAGTTCAACACTGTAATTTTATCACTCTATGTTTTATCGGCATTATGCATAAAATTCAGTATTTCATGAGAAGCACATTGAGATTGACTAACATTATGCATCAAAATCAAGTATTTAATGAGAAGACAAGCACATTGAGATTGCCTGTCAATTTTGTGAAGTCGACCGATCAACTTGCAGATATCTCACCAAGCCCCTCATCGGTCCTCGTATTAATTACATTTGTAACAAGCTAAGTACAAGAATTGTATGCACTAGCTTGAGGGGGAGTGTTAGAATATGAATAGGTTTATACAATCCTATTAGAATAAGAATAGAAATAGAAATAGGAATACTAAATAGTATCCTACTTGGTAAAGGATTGTATTCTAATGTCTATAAATAGGATCTCATGTAATAGTGTGAAACAACAACAATTCAATAATATTCTTTTCCAATATTTCTGACAAAAAGAAAGATAAGTTGCAATATCTGCAGCTTCTTTTTCCTTCTATTTTTCTTCTACTGTATGTTGAGGGAGAGGAAATACATAAGATCTTAAGATCAGCAATTCTAGGAGCAAAGCAAATGCAGGACTAAACTTCAGGGATTCATTTTTAGTCATTACTAGAGAAGATTAGTACCAAGAGAAACCATTGCTCACAAGTTTTTATTTATGTTGGATAGATCTGGAACATGATTATACTTGCTAATCACTTCTGAAACTGAAAGTGATATAAAGCCAATGAAGCCATAATTTTTAAGTATTATTAAAATTTCAGTTTTTGGGTTATATATCATATACTTGAAAGATCTATTTGATGCTTTGTGCGTGTATCTGTGTGCAACAATTTCATTGTATGTTAATGCACTTTGCAGTCAGGTTGATCCAATTGTGGCATCATTTTCTGGGGGTGCAGTTGGGGTGATCTCTGCTTTGATGGTTGTTGAAATCAATAATGTGAAACAGCAGGAGCATAAGAGATGCAAGTACTGTCTTGGAACAGGTGTGTAATCTGTTAATAATTCAAAAATTTAAGTCTAGTTACTTTACAAATCGGTTCAAGCTATTGAAATAGTTTGACAACATATTATGGAATTCTCCTAGCAACATCTTTTTCATGTTTTCTGTGGATTACCTTTCAAAAGTGCTTTACTTCTTCAAATAGGTCAGCCATCACAGAAGGTCCAGCAACTTGCTACTGTGAATCATCACTAATTAAGAAAATGCAAAGTTGGGCTTTCTTTGTTTAAATATTTGGATTCTGGAAGGAATTTTCCTTTTTCCTTTTTGAATGGGACAAATATTGTGTAGGAATAGCATTCCAACTGGCAAGCAATTGGAATGCAGGTGAATTTTATTGCTAAATGTATATGCAGGATATCTTGCTTGTGCTCGATGTTCCAACACTGGATCTCTTGTTCTTATCGAGCCTGTTTCAACAATTTATGGTGCAGAGAAGCCTCTGTCACCACCTAAAACAGAGAGGTGTTCCAATTGTTCAGGTTCAGGAAAGGTGAGTGTATTGTTCAAATCATTGGCTCCAAATTGTCCACTCTGTGCACATACAGCGTATAAATTAGACTGGATAAATTGAACTTCTCTTTCCTGACCAATGTGCTCAAGCAATATGAAACAGCAGGGGTAGGGGGCACTTATTCTTAAGATTTGGTGGGACTGTCAAGTTAGATTAAAAATTTGACCCTGGTTAAGGTTTGGTTTCTTTTCTTATTTCATCAGCACTCATGTTTCTGTGCCTTTAAATATGGAACAAAAGGCGCACTGGGATTGGGGTTAGGAGGAGAAAATTCAACCAAAGGAATAAAGAGAGGAGAGGAATCGTACTGATTGACTTCTACATTTGCTACTTAAATCCAGAGCTACTCATGGCTGGCCCTTGGTGGACAATAGAAACATATTCCAAATAACGCAAGTAGCCATTAGACATTACTATGAGACATCCCCGGTATATAATAGTGATTTGAAGGTTCCTTTTATTAGTTTTAATAATAAGAATTTTGACAATGCTATCTTGTAGATCTCCCCATCAGTATTTGCATCACCACGTAGCATTCTGTATTTTTGTTGAATGTATCATTCTCCACTCTAGTTTATCTATTCAGTGACTATAAATTAAGTTGAGCTTCTATCTTTGGCAGGTCATGTGCCCTACGTGTCTTTGTACTGGGATGGCCATGGCAAGTGAACACGACCCACGAATTGATCCATTTGATTAAATAGAATATAGATTTTCTTTACTGGAACTCTTAATATTGAATATGTAAAGTTTAGATGAAGCGCCACCGCTAAATGAACACCTATTTTATCAGAGTCGGTTTAAATTAGTATGAGAAAATCTTGGTCTTCATTATAAGGACCAATAATGTTCTACTTCTATATGCATGATTTGCTTTATTATGCAAGTCTACACGAAATCTGGAATTTGTAAATTTATATATACAAGTATCTTCAAGAATCTAACAAACTATCAGGAATAAAGCAAAAGCAAAGCAATGAAACTGTGAAAGTGAAATAACAGCTTCACATATATAAATATGTGGAGAAATTTGTGAGGCCATGCTTCACGGAGGCAACTTTAACCACGATTGATAAATGCCTACTCGATCTTTGGGAAACATATTTCTAAACACAATTTACAATGTGAAACAACAGCATCTACACCATGTACGTAATTATAAATAGCGTGACACCAAAATCTGTAAGAGAGAACAGACTTCACAATACCCATATGCATGGACCTTGTTTTCCCTGTCGACCTGCTCAGGCACTGACGGTGGTGCTACTGATGCTGGCACTGCCAGGGACTCAAGAATTAAGCAATTTTCGCATCAAGTCTCAATCTCTTGCTACAAGGATTTATATTCTTCAATCAACCGTGATGCATGGAGACGAGATGTAGGAACCGTAGTGCATCCTAGACTCTGAAGATATGCAATCTGCCACAAGGAAACGAAGTAACTGACTGAATAAGACACCCTGAGCCCCAAAACGCTGGCCTTGCTTAAAGCCTTAACAGACAATATTATTGTGTGCATGTGTACTGATTATTGTTAAAACTTGTGACCATTATAAAATCTGTAGCAGCAAATCATGTGCATCATTATAATGTTTTCCAAATATTTAATCTAAGATCAACCCAAGTAAGTGAAAGGAACACCACTAAGCAAAAACCTAGACCCCTCAAGCCTTGCGTATTATAAACCACTAAAGAGTACAAAGGGATGTTAAGTATGAATAAGACATAAGAGGATAGGACATGTTGCAACTAAGTACTCTATATAGTAGCTAGCAACATACTCAAACTGTACCCACTTTATGTGAAGCATACTTCCGGTCCCGGATGTCTTGGACTGTCCACGTCTATTCACTAAGTTTGAAGAGCGCACACAAAGTTGATTACAGGTTTCAGCTTACGTACATCAGTTAATATTTTTGAAAATGCGTTATAGTCGGTTAAACTAACAATTTTGTCCTGTATGAAATGAGTACAAAACAAAAGAAGATCAGGGAATAACAAATTCTGCATACCTGTTTGGGAGTTGGTTCTGATGTACCCATTGCACTTTCAATTCGTAGTTTTTGGAAGTATTCCTACAAGGGAAAATGTGTGATTAACAAGTGAAGAATAATAATCTTTTTGGGGAAACACCACGAAATGCACACTAAGCTTTCTCCGTCGTCTTATTCTTTAATGTGTACAGAGAATAGGGAAACAGAAAGGGATGGATTGTCGATAACGTCATCCATCCACATTGTGCTTATGAAATCTGTAAAGCCCTGTGATTTATAATAATTAATCTGGACTAATTACATGCTTAATGGTGTAACTAAAGTAACCCCGAGTTGTGTGTGGACCATACAAGGATAGTGAACTAATTGGTACAAGTTGGAATGCGTTTGAAATGGAAATAGTACCCAAGTGTTAAAGGGAAATAGAAAAGAACCAAGGCAAGTCCCAGGCTGCCTCACGCCAGCACTCACATCACGAGGAGGCTGGGCAGGAGCCCAGGATGCCTCACCAAAGGCCTTGTGCTGCCAGAGTGCAAGCAAGGGAGGCCTTTCACTTGTTCATGTATGTGATAAAAATTGCAAGAGAACTAAAGGAGTTTGAGTTTAAGCTGATACCTGTTTCTCTCTCATTATGTAAGCACGCTTCTCAGCAGGAATTTTCTCCCAGTTCAACACCTAACCGTACAAGAAATATTTGATGGAGATGCTAACTTACATTGCGGTTCTTTAGAATAAATCTATACTTGACATACTTAAGAAACTGCAGACAGAGATGCTAACTTACAGATTCAGCATAATGCAAAGCTTCCTCACAAGTTAATGAGGACTTTAAGGCACGCAAAACATCCTAGAAAATCAACAAAAAACATGTGAGCACATTGAACACGTGGAAATAAATTTCAGAAAGATTAAGAGGTAAAACTTGATCATAAATATTCTTTTTAACAAGTAATGCTGCATCAGGTCACAAAAAATAGGCATACTTCACTTCCTGAATGCCTATCCCAATTCCTTATTTTTATGTTGGGCTCCCTGTCTTATATTGCCCACACTCCAGATATCCCTAGGCGTGCAGGGGAGTGTTGAGTATCTCACATCGGTGGGATAGGGTCATTTGGTCTCCTTCTATGGTCTTTGGCAATCCTCCCCTCACGAGGTAGCTTTTGGGGTAGAGTTAAGTCCAAGGTCCGTTTCTTTATCACCCTTAAGGTGGCAGATACTAAGATTCACAGACAAAGCTGTTTTGTTGTATGGTGGCAAATATTTTTTTTTTCCATATTATTATTGATTTTTCTGAAAATAGAGATTCGACAAGAAGAGAAATGGAGACTCATGGTTCCAAAGGAAACAGAAAGCATCATGCTTCTGGAGAATGGAGGTACCAGTTTTTCATTATCCTTCCAATAGGTAGTAGTCACGCCCCCAACCCCAGAGACGAGAGACTAGCAGATGGCAAAGGATGAAGGCATAAGGTGGATACTGAGGTAGAAGGCGGTGAAGAATTTGGTGGAGAAGAGGTGCAACTGAAGGGATTCCTATAATGAGAACTAGACCATGAGGTTTGGTTATCTAATTTTATTGGCATTTAGGTGTTGGCACCAAATATCAGCTATGACTTTTGAGCAAGGGCATGTGCTGCCCAAAACTAAAAGAAAAATATCAGGGAATGAATTACCAGAATTTTTGGAGTCATGTTATTAATTTATCTGAAAAAATGCAGTCAAATTTGTTTGTTGAAATGGGAAAAAAAACAGGGCTAAGACCTTGTGAGTGCTCTTCTTGACTCTAAGGCGCTCATCAATGACAAAACCCACCTGAAGATGCCAAAAGACAGATATGTTAAGATCCAGCCTTGTGTTACGCTACTGAAACAAACTGTTTTTAAAACTTCATGTGGCATGATTCTTGCCATTTGCCAACATCCATAAGCGGGTCTTTGCCTGTGTTGACTTAAGATACATTGGAATATTGGATACATGAAGCTAAATGTTAATATTGCTCCTCTTACCTAAGAAATATACCCAATCATAAAGAAAATAAAACAAATGAACAAACTTTGACCTTTTTAAGCAACCTCTGTGGTTCCTGAAATGCAGGCTTTTTGGCCCATTGATGGAACAAATGAGATACAACTGTTCGGTCTTCCGCATTAAATCTGGGTAGATCAGATCAGAAATTCAATCAAAGTTAGGCTCCAAATAATAAACAGGAGTATTCTTATGTCTCTTTGCCCAATCATAAGTGTCCTAATTTACCAGTACTACGACAAAATAATTCCATGTTATCTTCTTTTGTTTAATAATGGTGGGGTCTCGGCCAGCTTGTACGCCCTACGAGTAATTCATCGAGTACCTGCTAGCTCCCACCCACACATGTACTGGGTAAAACACTGTCTGCCTAGGCTTACGCAGATAGGAAGAAATCACCTAGTGCTTTTTGCCTCCACTGAGATTTGTAAGTCATGTTATCTAACAGACTCATGTCACCTTTTACATAATAAGCTAGTGAAAATATTGCAGGCTGTATTCGTTACAAAAAAAAAAAAAAGATATTGTAGGCTCTATTTTATTAATCAAGAAATACAACCAAAGTTATAGTGAGCTGATTCTTCATGAGTAAACCTCGAACACCTGTTATTTGAATAAACAAACTGAGTTTGAGCAATATGGTTGCTGACATATCAGCCAACTGGGGTGAAAGACAGGGAGAAAACATGTTTTCCAGTCGAGCTGTTTCTTTGCCTCGTCAAGTTAGAGCACTTTTGAAGAATGTCCAAACGAGTCTTCCATGTCTTAGGATTAGACATGCTAAGGGTAAATTTGTTGGGTTCTCCACCCAACACCCACCATTACAATGGTTTTTGACCCGGAAAAAATGTTTGAGCCCACTGTCAAGCTCATACAACAAGACTCAAGCTTGCAAAAGATTGACTTGACTTGTTTACTGTTCACAAAAGCTAAGCTAACTTAGATTTTTATATATCAATTTTTACTTGATAAGAAATTCCCATTTGTCATGTATTTAACATGTAATGCTAGTCTTGTTTCCGTTCAAAATTTTCTTTATTGGCTCATTCAGACAACACAGACAATAAAAGCAAACTCTACATCAACCCAACTACATGAACGGGCTCAAGTTCGAGCCAATAGAAACTGGGGAGAGTGAAGTTGCCCGTTAAAGGGTAAGTTCAATTCAGCTCATTTACAGCTCAAGTATGACAATCAATTTGGGACAGGGGAACTAATATCTTTTTCTACCCATTAAGATGATTAAACGAGAAAACCTTTTTAGGAAGATTTTGGAATTGCATAGCTCCATTGTGTCAATTGACTCTTTGGACATTCCGTCAACTGATTCACTGAGAGGATCATCTATTGTTATTCTATGATCAACAGATTCCACCTTTTCGGCTGAACCACTCTGAGGAGTTTTCTTCTGGAGTTTTTGGTGATTGATCAGCTCTTCCTATTAGGAAAAAAAAAAAAAAAGTTAGCAAGAAGGTATTTGTTTGATCTACCGGAAAAACATAAAATGCAAATTAAGCAGACAATGACAGGTTACTTTATTCATAAGAAAATTGGCAAAAGTGCAAGGTAGTGATTGAAAACCCATAAGCTCCAGATGAATTTATTTTACAGTGTGTTTAGATATCAAATATTAAGCAAGTCAAACAAACAAAATCATCTCTAAACAGTGGTAAGTTGCAGCCTCTGCAGAATGTCAAGGGCCATCTTGCCAACCAAAAAAATTTAGTGGATTGTATAAGTTGCTATAGACTAAAAGGTCGTGTTTGTTTTGGAGTTACCAAAAACCGTCTCCAAACTCATATTGAGTTCTCAGGAAAAAATGTTTGTTGAGTAGTGTTTGCAAAAAAGAAGTACCAACATTCTTTCAAGATTTCCAAAACTCAGTTTTCAGCTCTTTAAAGAACTCAAAAGCTCTTAAAACAAGTTTTTGAGATACAAAAGATTTTAAAATAATGAGTTTGAAAATTTTTGAAGTACTAAAGTTCTTTTGCAAAAACAACTCCAACAACCACTTTTTTCAAAAAAACAAAAAGCAAACTCAGTTTTCGGAAACTTCAAACACACATCGCATAAAAGGTTTCATGGGCACTGAGGCAACTTATCTTAATTAATAATCTAATGTGGATCCGCATTTATCAAAAATATAATCTTAATCTCAGACTATTGCGATAGAAAACAAAATGTTGTCAAAAAGAATAGGATTCACATACCAAATTATCTAAAATAAATTCAATTTAAGAGTATTTTACTTCAATATTTTAGTGGTATGAGCTCGGGACTTCCATGTTGGAGGTCTCAAGTTCGAAACCCCTTGCTTGCGAAAGCAAGGGGTTTGCCTTCTGGGTCGAGCTCGTCGCACCAGGCTTGCCTAGTGCGGGTTACCTCTCCTGTGTGGTTTGCGAGCTATTGCATAGGAGCGGGGGTTTTACCCTGTGTGCACCCAAAGGGTAGCGGCTGTGGGTTTCCTTTGTCATAAAAAAAAAAAAAAAATTATATATATTTTAGGATAACAGCCATAAAAATGGTTCAATTAACTTGCATATTAGAGCTTATGCAGATCAATTAAGAGTTGATTAGTTAATCTCACTTTGTCGAATGTGTTATAGGCATATAGAAAGAATTGAGTTATTAAAAAAATTTGAAGTTGAAAAGGAGTTTGTTATTCCGTTTGTGTTGGCTATTCTCATAAACTAAATCTTTACTAAAGTAAAAGATCTTGTTGCTGCATCGAAAGAGATAAATGCTGACTATTCTGCCTAACATTGAGCTTGGTAAAATGAAATGGTTGAATAATTGAAAAATGCGATTATTCAAGAATACACATGAATGCTGAGATTACACATTGAATTTCTGGCAGTAGATCCTTGATAAAAAAGAGTATTTGTGATTGTTCCAGAAGAAATGAAACAAAAGAATAAAGTATATCATTCGTCTCTCTCTTACAACACAGAGAAACTAAATGGTTCAATCTAAATTGATTTTAGGTTGTACACCTAATTAAAAGAAATGGAACAAACAACAAGCATTGGCAAGACAGGGCACCAAGCAAGAAAGAAAGCCCAATGGATTGAGAAAGGTTGTGGTGCTTGGCCAGAAGAAGGAAATTTTGAACCTTAAAATTCAATATAAATTCCACGGATGGGATCTACGGTCCGTAGAAGGTTTTCGTCAGTTTTTAAGAGGGGTAGTTTAGTCTTTTCCCACCCTTCTAAGCCTAAACCACGACATTTTTACACCTAGTTAATGGTTTAAACAGTGTTAATCAATCCTTATACATTCATTAACGCTTTCAAGTCTTAGAGCAAGGATCCAAGAGGAGAAAGCTAGGGTTTTGAGCATTCTTCGAGTTTTCACTTTTGCCAATAACTTTGTTCTTCGGGGAAATAAAAAAACCAAATCAAAGAACCCCCACCCCCAACACAACCCTAAATCCCCCTCCTGATAGTCTTCTCCAAATCAGTGAAAACTCGAAGAACGCTCAAAACCCTAGCTTTCTCCTCTTGGATCCTTGCTCTAAGACTTGGAAGCGTTAATGAACATATAAGGATTGTTTAACACTATTTAAACCCTTAACTAGGGGTAAAACATCGTGGTTTAGGCTTAGAAGGGGTGGGAAAAGACCTAACTACCCCTCTTAAAAACTGACGAGAAACTTCTACGGGTCCATCTACAGACTGTAGATCCTATCCGTGGAATTTTTATTGAATTCTAAAGCTCAAAATTTTATTCTACAGGTCCATTACGACCCGTAGAAGTTTCTACGGACCATAGATCTAATACATAGAATTTATACAATATTTTCAGGCTCAAAAGTCCATTCTACGGGTCCAACTACGGCCCGTAGGAATTGGACCCTAAAAATTGACTTCTCTGAAGTTTTCTACGAGTTGACAGTACGGGTCGTCGAAATTTCTACGACCCGTAGAAGCAACTCGTAGGAGGTAAACTTGGTGGCGTTGGAAAGAGGACTCATAGACCTTCAATTTGATAGGTCATGGGTCACCTAATTCATTTTATGCCGAGAGATTTGATCGTTTGAAGTTGACCTAAGTAGAATTTTATGTCAAAACATAATCAGTAAGGAAGTTTTCAACTCAACTTTGTGCTAGGGGGTTCTTGTGACCTTAATTTATATCCAAATCAATTCTCACACTAAAGAATTGACCTTTACAAATATGAGCAATTTAAGAATCACCCAATACGACCTTACATGAAAATAAAGAATGGTTCGGGCCTTAGCTTAAAAATTTCCGAGGTGTTACACAACATTTGTAACAGACCTACTTACAACGGAAACACATCTTACCTGGGTCTCTTGAAGATGAAGGGGAATTTCTCTCAGAAAACGTGAAGGTTGAAGAACCTGAAAGAAAGTGTGTCTAGGCTTGAGAAAGAAATAATAAAGCCAAGATAAACCAGAGCAAACCGTTCATCATACCTGCCAATTTGAATCCATAATTACATGCAAAATGAAAAGCTTTTTCCGTGCACGAGTCATTGCCACATATAGTAAGCGTCTCTCCTCCTAAAGTTGCCAAGAACAAGAAAAAAGTTATGTTCGAAGTGGATAAAAAGAGATTTATATTATAGAAGGGATGAATTACTCGAATGATTCAAATTTCAAAAACATAAATACCTCAATTGAGTTGCTCCTTTCATTTGTGATGCCATTAAATTCATGTAACAAGGGAATTTCCGATTCATTTGCCTGACCAATTTATGCGAGCATTAGTTCCAGATTATACCTTTCCCGTTGCAAATAATAATGGTGTTGTAGAGAATAAAAAGTCTCTCTGATGACTAAAAGGGGTGGGAAGAGGAGTCCACTATCCCTCTCCTTGCTCGTCCAATTAATGTGATGTAACATTTGATATACAGAGAATAAAAACATGCTGAAAGCATGAATCTCATATCATACCTTCACTATGAAAACCGTATCCCACTCTAAGCCTTTTGACTACACAAAAAATCAAACGGAAAAAAGGGAAAAATCCAATTAATTTTTCACAAAATATGGACATTGGAATGAAGCAACAGGAAGCAAAGTGAAATAACACATTGCTAGAGAATTCAGAAACCTGATGAATTGTTGTGACTGTAACAGAATCTTTGTTATCATGTCTCCTTGTACGGAAATTTTCACTCTCCCGTTCAGATATATGATCGATAAAAGCTTTCAGTATGTTGGCGCAACCTTGTCCTTCTGTTTTGCATTCACTTTCTCCTTCTATGGGATTCTTATGAGTTTTTAGGAAATCAGACACATCATCCAATAGATATTGAAGAACCTGCACCATTAAACAAACAGCTTCTGATGAATCTGCTCATTTCACTTGCTGCAACGATTTTTATACAGGAAAAATAATGAAAAGAGAGTCAAACAGAAACAGAAGATAAGAATAAGTTCACATAGAAGAAGCCATGCATCAGCAGTGAAGGTGAAAATAAAAAAACAAGACCACAAAGGAACATATTACACTTACAGGTCTAACATCATGATCTTCATTAAGCAACTTCCCTCCATCATTATCATGAACTGCCCGCTGTTCAAGAAGGTATTTCTACAGAATGAAAGTCACATGTCAAAAGATTAAGGTGCTTATAGTATAAAAGCTGTAATCTGAAAGACACTTTGATTAGCATGAAATAGACACTTTTAATGAGAAGAAACTTTCATTAGCTTGAAATAAATAAATTAAAAGAAAGATGGTGGAGGTGATGAACAAATAACTAAGATTTGATTTGACAAAGATGTTAGAAATTCACAACAAGATTTCCACAGACAAAAGTAGGAAGCTTGTTATCATATACTCCCTTTGTTCTATTTGATTTGACAAAGACATTAGAAATTCACAACGAGATTTCCACAGACAAAAGTAGGAAGCTTGTTATCATATACTCCCTTTGTTCTATTTATGTGGCATAGTTTGGTTAGGCACAAAGTTTACTAAAGGAAGGAAGACTTTTGAAACTTGTGGTCTTGATCACAATATTTGTGTGGTTATAAAAGTTTGTCATTAAGAGTAAAAGAGAAGTTTAAGTTAAATTATTAGCAAAATTAGAGTAATGCTGCCACATAAATTGGAGCGGAGGAAGTATATCTTTCTTTTTCTCCATACAAATATAACTTTTTAGGTTTGTGTTTTTATAATACAACGACCAACCTGGGGTATCATGTTAGCCACTGAAGTAATGACAGCTGAAATGGACTCTTCCTGCAAGTACAACAAGTAATATTACCCAAGAATTCAATCTGAGCAAACCCCAAATGAGAAAAAGTTCAGCACCAAATTGCACAAATGAAACTCAGTATCGTATAAACCGACATCAGTCATCAGCTACATGTATAATCAATCAATGCCCTTCGAAAATGCCTTTTCAACTGTCCAGACAGATAAATCGATTTTGCAATCCAGCACACATGATAAAATATCAATAAAGCTTCATATGATTTACATCCAAATAGAACAGAATTATCCATAAGATTCAAAAACTTACCCTTTTGACGAGTTTTGAAATCATGTCTATCATGAGCAACACCTTCCGCCCTTGAGTAAGTTGACTCCTGTAAATAAATAGAGACAAATTTATAATCCTATTTGTTACAGTCAAGACTAATTCACAGTAAATTACAAATGAAATGGGAAACTAGGTACTTTGAAGCTAGTTGCTTGTATTAGATATTTAGACTCAATATCAAGCCAAAACAGAGGACCAAAAGCTTTTTCTTTGTTTCCAGAAGACAAGAAAAAGAAATAGAATATGTGTAGGGAGGCAAAGCAGAATATGGAAATCCAGATAGTCTTTGAGAACACATAGATAGATATATAATATCACCCAATGAAGTAGTAAAAAAATTTATGGTCAAGATCATAACTAGTACCACTGAAAAGATCATTTATCATCGACAGCTTCACAACAAGGAGCTCTAGAACAAACCTCTTAAATGTGCCAGATACTTTAGCACTAAATATGTCTCTTGCTGCTGAAATGAAGCTACTTTTCCTTACAGTGGAAACTTTTTCAATGTGTTCAATTACCTAGGACAGAAAATGTCAAAATAAGCTTTAAATAAAATAGGCATTGGATAGCCATAGTGCCCCTACGTGAAGCAAAATAGATACGGAAGACAACCTTCATTTTTTCTTCTTTTTCTGAAGGCAGTAACACCTTGAATACTCTTCGAAATGAACCATCATCGGAACCAGGTAAAGTTGTTCTAAGCATATCAATGATGCCCTTGACCACCTATTGCATGAACATACCAGGTGAACGACTATTTAAAAGCATATGAACCTATCTGGCAGTGATGGGAGGTAAAAGATACCTTTTTCCTATAGAAGGCCACACCATGAACATTGAATGGGATTTTTCTATTACGAAATGCCGCTTGAAAGATTTTTCCCGACACCTGTTGTACAACACGAAGCCACAGAGGCAGGAATTTCAGCCAAAACCCCACAAAAATTTTTAAACAAGTTTGCTTTTTCATTAGGTAAAGCTTGACCTGCCTCCGGAATAGAACTGCTATGTCGCCGAAAGAGGACTTTTCAGTTGTGCCATCAGAAGCAATTTCTAATATTTTATCAACAACAAAAGAACACTGTGCATCCTCGTTGCAGCATTCTTTGATAGTTATCTGCAACGTATCATATGTTAAAAGGTACTCCTATCGAGGATGTTTTTCTTTATATGAACGCTAATATCATTTACCTTTGATCCAACAGAATTATCAGTAAGAACACGTTTTGATTGGCACCTTTTCGAATTATTTTGTATAAGAAATGATGCAGCTTCAACAATGCAACGTGTGGACCGGTAATTTTTACTAAGCCTGACCTAAATAGAGATTGATATACATCATAAGGAGACCATCAGAACCGTATCCAAAGTTCATATAAACAAGGACTAAAAAGACAAGCTATAATAAAGAGTTTGCCAAACCTCTTTGTGCAAAGGAAAATCTTTCCGAAATGAATCAAATCCAGAGGCATCAGCACCACTAAAACCAAAAATGGACTGCAGAATGATATTGAAAACTCTGAGCAGCAAGGTACTTGAAAGGAAAAAGAAGTAAAGAACTTGTCACAGCAAGACGAGAAAAAAATGTTTCACTGGATAAAGTAAGAAAAGACTAGCTTCACCTGATCTTCATCACCAACAATAGTTATGCGTTTATGCGATGCAAGGATATGTAAAAGTCCATATTGCACAGCACTTGTGTCTTGAAACTCATCAATCACCATTGCTTTCCATAATTCCTGGCACTTTTCTAAAACTTCATTTGAAGAAAATGAAAATCAAACAGATTCAGACAACTGCAATATCACAATGCACTAGGTTACAGTATATTATGAAACGCTTAAGTCAACCTTCTGGAAAATCAGTCAAGAGGTTGACAGAACAACTGATCAAGTCATGGTAATCCAAAGCATTGCATGATTTTAATGTATTGTTGTAGCTTTGCAGAACTGCAGCCTGAGCAATATTACAAGATCAGAATAAGGAAATATGAACGATAAAATACCAAAAATCCCTGATTATCGGCTTACTCCAGTTTCATTTCCAATTTTGTAGTAGTCATCCGGCGTCCTTCCTGCAGACTTGGCCTGTATTTCAGTGGAGAGATGTAAGTACAAGTATAACAACCATTAAGCGTGCAACACACATCCTATTTGAATACGAAAGGGAAAGGGTACAGAGGAGAGAGTTTCAGTTTTGACACATAATAGTTACTCCCTCCAATTCAATTTGTTGTCTGGTTTTGACTTGACGCAGAGTTTAAGAAAGTAAAGAAGACTTTTGAATCATGTGGTCTTAAACTAAAGATATGTGAAATGTACCAAAATGTCCTTTAATCTTGTGGTCTGAAACATATCATGTGGATTGGCTTATTGCAAGTGTTTTTGGCTTTTAAGCTCCTTTTCTAGTTTTTGTGGTGTTTGGAAAAGACAAAAAGTGCTTTTAAGCAATTACTTTTAGGCCAAAAAAGTATTAAAATAAGATAAAAGCCAAAAGTTGGATATTCCCAACTTATGGCTTTTAGCTTTTAGTTTACAAGCTACCTTTAAAAAGCTAATCCAAACACCCTCTAAGACAAAAGAAAACTGAAACAGAAGGGAGTCTTTATCAACATGCCAAGAAGAAGAAGACAAAATATATGGTGCTAATTTGGTTTATACATATTCAAATAGTTCACTTATATGCCATAGACAGAAACTTTCAAATCAGCATTTCCAAATACTGTCACTCCTATGGAGCAGAGTCAGCAGATACTGCATTCTCTAATGGAAAGAAAGGTCACTCTTCATCTATCCGGCATATATGTGAAACATCAAAAGATTGTTCGATTGATACTTCAGATAAAATTAATCAAAGTTGTGTCCTCCTTTTGACAAAATATAAACTTAAAAGACAGCAAAATTTTATAACCAAACTAAGTGGAACAGTATCTTTAACCCAAAAACTACTTACTTGAGTTACAAACTTTAACCACTTCTTTGATCTCTCCTTAAAATATTGAGGGGAATTCTTGTCATTAAGCTGGCAAAGCTCATCACGAGGTCCCTTTTTTTTATCATCCAGTAAGCGGACTGCTTCAATGACAGCTCTTCTCTGCTGCCCATGTCCATATATGAGAAATTCAGGTGTTCGACCTAACCTATTGATGAATTAACGTGCGTCTATTTAGACAATTTATCACCGCCAGAACAGATACATTGCAATGAACTACCTTCTATGTGACAATATGAAGGTGAAGGAGAAATCAGATAAAATGCATTAGTTGTGGAGGAGAGAGACAGAGAACTTCTAAACAATGCATTAAAAAGGCTAAGGTGAAGCGAGGAGTACACCTTGAGCAAAAGGTGTTAGTTTTTGACCTTCCAACAACAACAGCAAACCCAGTGAAATTCCACTGGTGGGGTCGAAGGAAGGTAGAGCGTACGCATTACTTACCCCTACCTCATGGAGGTAGAGAGGTTGGTTCCAAAAGACCCTTGGCTCAAGTATTGCAATCCGGAGCAGTATGAAAGGACATACAAAAGTAGAGAAGACAAAGGAAATAACAGAGAAAGCAGTACATAGCATTCAGAGAAAAGGAACAATAGCAATTTTAAAATAATGCAATAACCGAAGCACAAAAAATGAGGGACAAGCAACAATGCAATGTTGTTGATACCACTGCTATGGAAGAAGAAATGGATATAGTGTGCCAAACAAACAACCATCAAACCTAACCCGATGGAAAGTGAGACACTTTTCCACTACCTACTAACATTCTACCCTAATTCGCGACCTCAATGTCTTTCTATCTAAGATCATGTCCTCGATAAGATCAGGATGCATCATGTCCTATCTTATCACCTCCCCCAATACTTCTTCGGCATACCTACCTCTCCTTACACCTACCAGGGCAAACCTCTCACACCTGCTCACTAGCGCATCTACACATCTCCTCTTCATATGCTTGAACCATCTCAACTTTGTTTTCCTCGTCTTGTCCACCACGGAGGTCACTCCCACCTTGTACGATGTACCAGATATCTTCATTCCTAATCTTATCTCTCCTAGAATATCCACATCAACATCCTCATTTCTACCACTCTTGTATTCTCAACATGAGAGTTCTTAACTGGCCAACAATCCGTCACATACAACATAGTCGGCCTAACCACCACTTTGTAGAACTTACCTTTAAGTTTTAGTGGTACATTCTTGTCACACTGGACTCCGGATATTTCTAATATAATGTCTCTATTTATTTTGGTCTTTTTTCTTTCAAATTGTGCTTTCACTTCAATGAAGCAAGCGCTTTGCTTCACGCTTTAAGCGAAGCAAGGTCTTGTCGCTTTTTTCTATTTCCTGCGTCCCAAACTACTATGATGGATAGGGTCATTGCAGAAGTATTATTGAGAGGTTTCACTGCCTTGTTCAGGGGGCAATTTGATTTGAGGGTATCCATCTTCTATTTGCAGATGATATGTTGGTGTTGTGTGATCCAAATGTCTCTTTGTTGTCTTATTTGAGACGGATCCTTATTTGGCATAAGATTGTCTCAAGGCTTAAGGTCAACCTTGGTAAGTGTGAGATTATACCAGTGGTTAAGGTAGGTAACATTAAAGAGTTAGCACAAGAATTGAGTTGTAGAGTCAGTATTGTACCCATCAATGTGAAAGGCGCTCACCTTAGCACCTTTGGCGCAAGGTGAGAGGCAAGGCGACAAGACAGAGGCGTCACCTTTTGTAAAAAAACAAAAAATTGACTTAACAATTTAAAACTTAAAATGTAAAAATAAGGTCTATTTGTGATTTAAGCACCTCAAACTTCAAAGTCAACTCTCTTCTTCAGACTTCAGGGCTCAGGTTGGGTACGCCTTCTCTTCGTCTTTCTTCTCGTTTCTTCTTCGTTCTCCTCTGTTTCGATTTTTGTAGACAACTTTTTGTTCTTTCTCAACCTGCGATCTGCCCAGTTTCTTCTTTCTCATTCCTCTGTTTTAGCATTGCTTGTCTTATTAATACTTGAGTCGTATTAATTGGTGCCTCACTTCAAAAAGGCAAGAGTCTCGCCTCTCGCCTCATCGTGAAGCGAGGTAGAACCTTGTCACCTTTCGCCGTCCAAAACATTGGTACCCATTACCTACTTGGGGGTAATATTGTGTGCATCAACACAGATATTGCAGAAAGCAAGGAGTCTTGGTATCAGAAATTTGAAATAACATAATAATTGCCTTTTGATGAAGTGGTTATGGAGATATGCTAATGAAGGCCAAGCCTTATGGAAGGAGGTGATCAGGAGCAAATATGGACAATCAAGTCAATGGTGCACTGATGAAGTGGTCAACACTAATAGTTTATCAGTTTGGAGGAGCATTAGAAATTTATGGCAAGCTTCAATAATTATGTTGTCCATAAGGTGGGTGATGGTTTAAAGACAATGTTTTGGAAGGAACCATGGAATCAGCAAGAACCTTTGATGTCTGCTTTTTCCGGACATTTTCTATATGCAGCAATCCTGAAGCAACTGTGGCAGACTCCTGAACACCTCACGGGTAGAATATTTGTTTCAGAAAGAACTTAAATGATTAGGAGATTGATAGAGGGTTCCGAAGGAAGTTGACAAATTTAAAGATACCTCTCCCATTCCAAATGTTATTAACCAGAACCATGGCAGCGATGGGAGATTCTCTGTCAATAGAATATACAAAATGGAAACTTTGAGACAGCCAGGAGGCAGTACAGGGTAATGCACATAACTATGGAAAACTAGATTCTGATGCCTATTGGAACAACGTGAAAGTTTAATCAATTGTCCAAAACAAAGCATGGCTAAATTGATTTGAGCCACTTATAACAATATACGAGTCCATTGAGTGGCAAGTATAGCATACCAGGTAAAATATGCTATTACAAAAGGAGGTACAGCTTACCGCAGGACAATCACGCTTGAACCATGAAAAAGACAAAAGGCATAGCTCTGAACTAGTCTATTATACCGTACAGAAACATGGATTACGGAATTCACTAGCAATACCTTGATCTTAGAATATGATAGACTAACTCAACAACGGTAGTAGCCTACATCACCCTGTGCTTTCCTTTTTATTAGGACATTACTCAATCAATTAATGGTAGTAAGTCTAAAACAGTGGCAATCATTGTGGTTCGGAAAATTCAAGTATGGAACTTTCCAGTTAGATTTATCTTCAGCCATCTTTTCATAAATGTTTGCCTGCCAAACAATAAAACCTAAAAAGACATGTAAACAGAAGGTATTTGAGCTACATGAGACTCATTTTTTCAACATAACAAAACATAGCAAGCAAAAGATACTTCTTTCAGTGTTCAACTGCTTAAATATTTAAGAACCAAATCAAGATATACGTACTTCTCAGCATGCATACGGCAAAGTTGCAAAGAAAACGAGTGAAATGTGCTGATCGTGAGCTCCTTTGCTGCTGTCTTCCCTGCAACTCTTCCAATTCTCTCCCTCATTTCAGAAGCTGCTGCTGTTGTAAAAGTCATAGCAAGAATGTTTGATGGACCAATACCCTATAACAAGCAGCAAAGGAAGGGAGAGGAAGAAAACTCAGAAGTAGATACTAGATACTTGACTAGATCCGTCACGTGCCAGACATGGCATTGACAAAAGTATAATGATATAGTAGCACTTATAGTCATCGCACTACCTTGTGCAGTAGCATCAGGACTCGCCCAACCATCGTAGATGTCTGAAATGCAAATAGAAGAAATCAAACAACTATTGACGAAGACATACAAATTTCATTTTTAAACCATGAGAAAGTAAAGACCTTGCCACTTCCTGGTCCAGCAACAATGATTAGAGGGATTGAAATGTCACTACAAGCTGCCTCCTGTTGTCTGTCATTCAGCGACTCTACATACTTTATATAATCCTCAGGCATGTTCCTGATATCTGTTGCCTCCAACTTGCTCCCAATATCTGTGGCATTGGAGCTTTTTGGATCCTCTACTTCACATTCTTGATTACCAGTTGAATTCAGAATGCATTCAAGTTTAAAAGCTTCATCTGACCTGAAAAGATTTGAGTTATCAGGTTCACTGCTCTTTGATCTTTCTGCTTCACTTTCTTGATTGCCCCTTGATATCAAAATGCACTCCTGTCCTGAATTGTCACTACAAACAACGGTATTTAAGTTATCCTCCTTGTCCAAGTTGTTTATGTGATGATTTTCAATTGGAATGCTGTTGAACCTCTTCATTTCAGGCTTTCCTTTTGAATTTTGCTCACATAAAGCATCTATTTCGTCCAAAATGTGTTCATCAAAATCATCATCTAGCACAGTTGGCGAAAAAGATGACTCACTCAAGCCAGAAAATCCAGGTTGCCTCACTGGAGTTCTACATGTATCCAACCCACCCATGCTTTCCACTTGAACAATTTCAGTGTTTTCACTTAGTTTAGCTTCAACTGATTCACTTATATTGCTAGACAACGTGAAAGTTTCAACTGTTTGAAATTGTGTCTCACACTTAGTCCTTGCATTGATGCTGCAATCAAGTTCACGGACTTGTGAGCCCTTAACACTGGTAAACACATTGAGCGTTTTATTGGAACCCTTCTCATAGATGGGAGACGGAGTGTTCATCGGAATCTCAGTAAGAGGAAACCTTTTATCACCATTAATCCGATCTGATGATGTAGTTCTCTGAGCCTTCCCAACTCTAATAAAAGAATACCAGATACATCAAAGCATTAAACAAAGAAGAAAGAATTTGAACAAGCATTTCAAACTTACTCTTGAAGCATGTACTGAACAACAAATAAGCATACAAGAAAAAGAAAACAATTTCCAGATCAACTTAAATTGTTGATACCTTTATTTTTCAAGGTCAATACATCTACCACAAAATTCAAAATTAGAAGAAATCAGTGCATCGGAATTGAGTAATCAAGGAGATATTAAATGATTTCATGACTAAAGGGAAAATAATCAGTATCAAAATCCATAGCCTTTCGAAGCAAAATGGAACTTAGATCACTGAATAGCGTACTTATAAGTGGAATCTTGTCGACAGGCAGATTACCAGGGAGGACGAACTTTTTTCCAATTAAGATGTTGTGAATTCTATGCAATTTTGGTTAAGTGTAAATTGTAATCCTAGCCTAGAAGGAAGAGATACATGGTTAGGCGGGTTAGCACATAAAGTTGGATGTAGATAATGATGTGTTACGAAGTTTTCATTTCTACACTATCAACTTGAAAGAGAGGTAACTGCAAATGGACAGTTTCTCAAGGGGCTAGCTTCTTCGTGGCCTCCGCATTCTCCTTAAGGAATATCAAATGTTGCGTGACTTCACTTGTTGCAAACATCAAATTCACTAAATACTTACTTTTTTCAAATTCCCCTTTCTGATTGAATTGATTTGAACCCTAAAAAATAGATATAGCTAATGCGTCTATTTTATAGGTGGAGATATTATGAAGAAGAAGCAACAAACAATGAATTTGAAATTGAAGAAAGAAAAGCGTACTTATCGAGGGATGTGGTGGAGCAATCATGGAGTGACCTTTTGCGAGCAAGAAGTGCCTTTGCTGCTCTGAACTTTGAAGAGATTCGAGCTTTCTGTTCCGCCGTTAATCCGCCACCACTACCAACTACATTCTCCTTGTTGTTTACCGATTCATTCATGTTGTTTCTACCTCTCTAGCATGGAAGGAGAGTCAGAAACTTGGATGGTTTTTCTTCACTCTTACTTTTCCCTCCGATAATCTCAGCAAAAGGGATTTTTCAATTAAGGGCTGATTTGACCAACCCAAGATTATAGTGTATTTTGGTAGGAAAATATTTTTGGGAAACTTACGTAAATATATATTAAAAAAATATTTATCATTTTGTGTCAATTTCTTATCAAATAAGCATAATGTATTTTTTAAAAAAAAAACACAGTTATAATACATATATATTGCATAAATAATTCACTTTTAATACATATTGCAAAAAAAACAGTTATCATACTTCATGCATATATATTGCATAAATAATTCATTTTTAATACATATTGCAGATTTATCATATTATTGTTATGTATTGCTATAAATTAAATGATAATAAATAAAAAGCATCGCTAAAATCAATAATTATTTATTAAAAGGTATCAATCCAAGTAATTTTTCCAATAGTTTTCAATCTAAAATGTTTTTTTAGAATTGGAAAATAAGTGAATTTCTTATTTATTTTTTATATTTGGCTAGTAAGTAAGATAATAAGCATTATTCTAACTATGTGGACGGGATGGGATAGGGAGTGGGAGTTTGGGGGAGGGATGATCAAGGGGTGGGATTGGGGATGTTGGGTAGTGGAGAAGAGACAATAAATTTGGAATGTCACGTGTAGACTTATTTTTCCTACTTTCATTTTTTAAAGAACTTGTTTTCATAGAAAAAAATATTTTGATCAAATATGAAAAAAATTGAAAAACATATATACCAAACACACTCGTGTTAGGCTGCTCATGAGCCTTCCATGCATTGGCCGGTAAGTTTGGGCCATTTGCACGAATAGCTACTTTTTAAGGGAAAAGAACGTTGATTAATGATCACTGTCCGGTATGTTGTATAATTACAATAGGCCTATTATAAAATATATACGAGCAATACAAATTATTTTCCATAGAATGATTGTAACACTCTCAACTTTATATATAAACTAATATGTTTTACTGAATACAATTATAATATAACAGGACACGCACAAAGGAACGGTAAGTAACACTTATACAAGGAAATACACTTGAAATCTGAAACTAGAAGCCTAGAATTGGGTTGAGAAGACAGAAGAAGAGGGTGACATTTAGAATCATAATTAACTGCCTCCCCTTTTCCTACCCACGTTCTCACACTTTTATACAATTTGCATAACTAGCAGTCGCCTTGCACACGTGCCTTTTTTCCTTCCCAAAAGTAATTGTCCAACCTTTTAGGTGGAATTACACTTCTAGTACTCCGACGCAACTAGTAGATGTCTCCATTGAGCTCACAACATTGATCATATGTAATGTATTAGTATTGATATAGTAAAAATATTATATATTTTAAAAATTGATATAAGTAGAAGAAGAATGAATGTGGATGCGGAACACAATGAAGAAATAGGAAGAAAACATTTAAACTAGGATTTGACTCCAACCCAAAAAAAATGTGTTTAATGACTATTTATAAGCGTATTTAATGGATACACAATACACGATAAGCACACATCATATTTTCATTTACTAACATTGAAACTCCATATCTTAATAATCCAAACTGTCAAACTTATGTGATTATATAAGAGAGTTTGATATTTTGTTGTCTTATATACGTGCACTTTGGAGAGTTCAAAAATTTAATGTATAGCGTTTTTCTTTGTCGTAAAGTTTTTGATAAACTATACTGGTAAAGAATGCAAAGATAATTGTGTACCTGACAAGAATCAAAATAAATAGCTACAATTATTTGTATCATTCAAAACTAAAAATTGTGGCATGAAATTAAAATTTTTACAATAAATTAAAAAAAATCAAACTTGTTACCTGAGAAGAATTAGAATGAACAACTACAATAATTTATATCATTCAAAATTAAAAATTATTGTGTGAAATTAAATTTTTCACAATAAAAATAAAGAGAAAGTCGAGAGGACGATAAATTAGGACAGCCATGGATAATTGGAATTCATTGAAGGAACTAGTTATTTAGAAATTAAATAAGGTAAATAACCTATTAAATTAATTTACACAAATTTAAAAATTCTTTTCAGTCTATGTATATAAAAATCTAATTAAATCTGAGAACAAGAAAACCTTCTACAATTAGGAAATAAAATAGACGTGTCTACTAGTAGTTAGTTTACTGGGATTCAATTTCCATATTATCCCTTTTAATTTCGTTTTTGGCAAACAAATCCGAATTCAACTAGGTTAGTAAAAACAAAAAACGAACACTATATATATATAGTTGTAATAACTCAGCAATCCACTCACCACACAATTGGATTCACTCCGATATTTGTATTACTATTACTTATATAGACATAGTTAAGTGTTACGTAACAAGACGACTATTCTCTTTATCACCATATAATTTAAAACGATTAAAGTATGTGCACACCTAGCACAACCATGATCATGAAGAAAAGCAAAGAAGAAGAAGAATCTGTGGAGAAATTCGCAATGGCGAATTGTGTGGAAATAATGAAGAGGAACGAGTCGTTAGGACGACCTAAACTCTTCAAGTGCAAGAAATGTAAGAAACGATTTGAATCATTTCAAGCACTTGGCGGGCACATGACAAGTCACAAGAATAGGCCGAATAAGCTGAGTACTAACGGTGAATTATTACCTGTTAATCTAAAAAAACATGAATGCTCTATTTGTGGTAAAGATTTCGCTATTGGACAAGCATTGGGAGGACATATGAGAAAACATCGAGATGAATTGAATCAACTCGAGCAGCATAAGAAGAAGCAGAAATTGGACGAGAATTTGATCAAGAGTGGTGAACTTACAGAAGCTCTTCACGACAAGACGAAATTGAAGAGTGATGAACTTGCAGAAGCTCTTCATGACAAGGCGGGTTTGGATAGTACTAAAAGAACTTTGTTCTTGGGTTTGAATTTGGATTTGAATTTGACAACAGCGGTAATTCCTTTTCTTTAGTTTTGGTTGCAACTAATTATGCAGTTTAGAGATTGTAGAAATCTAGTTAGATACTTAGAAATTTTCAGTTTTGTTGGTGTTACATATACAAAGCTGTACACTTTGCTTGTTTTCTCTTTTTCTTATATAAAAATTTGTGATGCAAATATTAGTTTATCTATAAGGATCCGTTGAAATAATCCTGTTTTGTTTACTTTATAAAACTTACATTCAAGTCTAGATAATATGTTCTTATCATGCAAGTCATCGGATACGAGCCTCCTTTTCATTCATCATTTTTCAGTACGATGTATAATATCATCATCAAGATATATATTTTCTTGTATAATTGACCCAAAATATTTAGAAATTTTCTATCTTGAAAATGAATTCATGTATCAATCTCTCTATATATAATAAAAATAATTCTTAAGGAAGAATGACTTGAAATTTTATCATGGAAAATAATCCAGGTATCAACCTTAGAATTTTGGTTATAGTTACCAAACTTGCGATTTATTGCAATAAAATTATGAACTCAATTAATTAGAAAATATGAAAGAAAAATCAACGAATATTAACCTACAAGAGTTAACAAATCAACTACAGCTACTCCTAATCCTACAAGAATATTAACCTACAAGAATTAACAAATCCTACAGCTACTCCCTTAATTACCATATTCAAATCCTAAATATATCAAGACACAAAGGTGTCACGATCCAGACCGTCGTGATTGGCACCCACCCTAATCCTCTGGTGGGAGAACCATTACTACAACCCAGACTAAACAACTTAACCAGAAATTATGCATTTAAAGATACGGAAGCAGGTTTAAATGACTATAAAAATGGAGTCCCCATAAACTCTAAGGTTTTAACAAACAACTAGCCAAACTAATGCGAAAAAACAACCCATTGAACCTGAAAGTCATTGTACCAAAACTCTACTAACGACAAGTCTAAGAACAAGGGGTACAAGCCCGAAACTAAACAAACATCTTAAACAAATAGTCTGAGTCAGAAAAGAATGAACTTAAACAAGAAAGATCCATGGCAGCCTGAAAGAACTGGCTCACCCTTGAATCCGGTCACGCTCAATAGTCACCTAGTTGAGGTCTATCAATAGCCACCTGAAGATGCCCTGTACTCAACAAAGAACAAGTAAGTGCAGTATCAGTGCACAACCACAGTGTACTGGTAGGATCATGCGGCTATCCCAATAAGTGAAATACATGCAAGTAACCACAACATTATAAAACAGGCATATACCGAACATATACAATATTAATCATCTTTTTAGGATCAATGTAGCATCCCACATTCTCAATAATACACATTAGTTATCAATTTAAAGCAACATACAGTCTTCTAATATCAATCATCATTAGATATGAACGTAATCATCACAAGTAGATACACAACACAATTCAATGGTCCTCTTATGAAACCCACACCCAAACTGTTAGCGTATCGGTACGTGGTACCCAATCCAATGTTTATGTCGGAACGTGGCAACCGATCCCATATTTATGCCGGAACGTGGCAATTGATCCCATGTTTATGTCGGAACGCAACCGATCCAAGTTAGTGTGTCAGAACGCAACACCCGATCCATTCAACAAACCACAATCACAATGTATATTCTCACAATCATACAACAAGAGGTGATTCATGGCATACAATTATCACTACTAAAAAACTGCTAAAAAACAACGGAAGTAAAAGCGACGGACGACGTCGCTCCTAAAAGCGACGGACTAAGCAGTGCCGTCCGTCTCTTTTTAATTAAATTTTTTTTTTTAAAAAAAAGCGACGGACTGCATCGCCAAGTCCGTTGCTTTTTAGTTAAATTTTTTTAAAAAAAAAATTTTCAAGCGACGGACTGCATCCGTCGCTTTTTAATTAATTTTTTTTTAAAGCGACGGATTGCATCGCAGATTCCGTCGCTTTTTAATTAAATTTTTTTATTTTTATTTTTTAAAATATTTTTTTAATTTTTTTAAAGCGACGGACTGCATCGCAGATTCCGTCACTTTTTTTCGTGGAATTTTGCACCAACAATATATATAATAAATAATTAATTATTTTATATCGATAGAGACGCAGTCCGTCGCTTTTTATTAAAAATAATTATTTATTAATTTAAAAAAATCCACGCCGTCCGTCGATTTTTATTAACTTTAATTGTTTAATTATTTTTTAAATTAGCGACGGATAGCATCTTTATGTCCGTCGCTTCTTGGTCAAAATATCTGGTCATATATTTTAAAAAAGCGACGGACATAGAGACTCTGTCCGTCGCTTTGAGGAATATTTTGATTTAATTTTATTTAAATCGTCATCCTGAGGACGATTTTGTGTAAAATAAAAAACAAAAAATTTATAATACCGACTTTCGGATGTCAGTCAAATTAAATAGTATGTAATAAATTAATATTTTCAATTAACTTTAAATAAATCGTCCTCCGAATGACGGTTTTATATAAGTTAAAAAATAATTTAATATAAAATACCGACCTCCCGATGTCAATATTATTTAATTAACATGATTGCTTTTTATTTATCTTGAAATTTAATGTGATACCGACCTCATGAGGTCGGTATTTTCTATTAAATCTAATTACTTTTAATAAAAGTGACAGCCGGAGGTCGGTTTGTTTAAAATGTTTCTATTAATCATAATTTTGCTATTGTGCATAATACTAAAATTTCATTTACACTTACAATTAATTGTTCAAAAAGTGTAACAATTTTGTATACTTTTATAAATAAAAAGTTATAATTCGTGGAATAAATAAAAAAATATCTATAATCCATATTTAGAGTATGAAACTAGGTTAATATGAATTAGGAGAAAATTATATATACTTATATTTCTAGAGTAATGTACAAATTTTATCAGTCCGTCGTCTAATCATGAACTTAATATCTCATCTCATGATGTAAAGGTGAAGAGCTAACATATAATCCATTCAAGTATGAAAAGCGAGATAGTATTATTATATATGTTCGATCTTGAATAGATGTCAAGTCTAGTGATCACTTCCTAATTATGATGACATGTAAAAGATATTTCATCGGAGTATGAAATATGTTGATTAATTATATACTCCTCGAATAGTTTAACAAATCAAGTCTTATAAACTAGTGGTTCAGATATGAAATACATTATCAATTAAAGAAATACGTATGATCAATTCAAGGAGATTTATATATTAAATTTGATACTGATAAATTTTTGTTGATCAATAAAATAAAATTTATATAACTAGAAGGTATATAATTTAAATTTATAAAATTAACTTGATTGATAAATTAAATTTATTAAATTAAACTTCTGTTGTTGTGTAGTTAAATTATATATATATATATATATGTTATTTTAATTTATAAAATTAACTTGATGGATAAATTAATTAAATTTATTAAATTAAAATTCTGTTGATGTGTAGTTAAATTTTATAAATATATATATATATATATATATATATATATATATATATATATATATATATATATATATATATATATATATATATATATATATATATATATATAAACCTTGATAAATTAAACTTCTTTTGATGTGTAGTTAAATTACATATATATATGTGTGTGTGTGTGTGTGTGTGTAATTTTAATTAATAAAATCAACATCAATAAATTAAATTTATTAAATTAAACTTCTATTGATGTGTAGTTAAATTACATATATATAATTTAACTACACATCAACAGAAGTTTAATTTAATAAATTTAATTTATCGAGGTTGATTTTATTAATTAAAATTACATATATATATATATATATATATATATATATATATATATATATAATTTTAAATTATAAAATTAACTTGATCGATAAATTAAACTTCTGTTGATGTGTAGTTAAATTATATATATATATATATATATATATATATATACACACACACACACACACACACTATGTATATATCTATGTATATACACTGTATATATTACAGATAGTTGAATTCGAAATAATTATTTTACTTAAATATTTTAAAATCCTAGATATGTTTAATTATATGAAAATATTTTAATATATGTAGTATTTTATTAAATTGAATAGCATTTCCTTGATTTTCCTCCAAATCATTTAAATTGTAGTCGATTTTATTCTATTTTCTTTCAATTCTAGCCCATTCGATTCCAAATTTTATTTTAATTATAGCCACTTTTTATTTCAATTCTAGCCATTTTTTATTTCAATTTTGGTCATTCCAATTCAGTCTTAAGACCCATTCATTTTAATCTCGTCCGTCCATCTTTAAATTAAATCCTAGATCAAATCCTAGCCGCTCATCTAATTCTAATCCAACGGTCAAGATCGAATCAACATTTTCTCTCTTTTCTAAGCTACCGAAAGACTAAAACCCTAAAACTATTCATTCTCTCCCTTCCTCTAAAAGATTCGCCTCCCCCTTGCTCTCTCTTCTCTTCCACCCGCCTCCTCCGACGAAAACCGGCAGGTAGCCAGCCGACGAGAAACAACCGCTAGCAGCCGGTGAGAGCTGGATCAAGGCCCAAATGAGACAAAGAACTCCACCGGCGAGGGCAAAGAACAGCAAGAGCTCCGCGAGCCCCGCTTCCCTTATTTTCTCCTATCTTCAGCCGGCGCAACAGTAGCTGCAGCCAGAGGCGGCGGCTCCATCCTCCCCTCTCCCTCCTCTTCTCCTTCTCCCCTCTGCTCTTTCTCCTTCTCCTCGTGAATCGGCAAGGACAGCCAAGGAAGTTGCTGTCTCCGGCGAGAACAACAATAGTTGGCGAGAAGCACAGTCGCAACCGGCGACAACCCACGACAAAACGTCAATGACTATGGCAAAACCAGCAGCTCGGTGAGGTCACCACGAAAACAACAACATCAGCTCCAAGCCAGTGAGGCAACAATTAGCGTCTAGATCTGTTTTGGAATTTTGCACTACTAGATCCGTCCAAGTTTGTCTTTGTTTAATTATTATCCGTCTTCTTACAATTAGCGTAAATTCAAGCATGATTTTCTGCTATATGTTATGAATATATACTCGAAATCGATAATAGTTGTCTTAAGCATGATGTTTGAATTTCTTGATTATTGAGTTGATTCAAATATTAGTTTGAATTAGGGTATCTTAGGATTTGTTTGAAATTTGGTATTTCTTGAGTTAATTAGTTTGATTTTGGAATTGTAAGATTAGATTGAATTAGGGTATTTAAGGAGTTGTTTGAATTTGGGTGTTATTTGAGTTAGTTTGAATTATTATTGAGATTTTAGGACTAATATATAGTTTGAATTTGGGATAAGGAATAGCTAGCTAGTTTGAATTTAGGATTTTAGCACTAGTTAGATTTCGGGATTTTAGGACTAGTTTGAATTTGTGATTTTAAGACTAGTTTGAATTTTGAATTTAGGACTAGTTTGAATTATTATTGAGATTTTAGGACTAATAGTTTGAATTTGGGATTAGGAATAGCTAGCTAGTTTGAATTTAGGATTTTAGCACTAGTTAGATTTTGGGATTTTAGGACTAATTTGAATTTTGAATTTAGGACTAGTTTGAATTATTATTGAGATTTTAGGACTACTAATAGTTTGAATTTGAGATTTTAGCACTATAGTTTGGTTTTTGAATTCTAGGAGTACTTCCAATTTGTGATTTTAAGACTAGTTTGAATTTGAAATTTAGGACTAATAGTTTGAATTATATTTGGGGAGTTGTTTGAATTTGGGTATTATTTGAGTTAGTTTGAATTATTATTGAGATTTTAGGACTAATAATTTGAATTTGGGATTTTAGCACTATAGTTGGTTTTTGAATTCTAGGAGTACTTTCAATTTGTGATTTTAAGACTAGTTTGAATTTTGAATTTAGGACTAATAGTTTCAATTATATTTGATATTTTAGGCTAATTAATAGTTTGAATTTGGGACACTAGCTAGCTAGTTTGAATTTGAAATTTTAGGGATTTGAATTACAACTTAATTAGAACTCATAATTAATTATAACTTGAATTTACTATAAAATTGAACTTAATTAGGAATATGAACTTGAAATTAGAACTTGAAGTTGGAACTAATTAGCTTGAATATATAACTAATTAAGTTTAGAAATTAGATATGAACTTGAATTGAAACTTCAACTTACTAAAACTTGAATATATAAATATATATATATGTGTGTGTGTGTGTGTATAACTAATATTCTTGGATTTGAAGTTTATATTTAACTAATTTAAGAACTTTTCGTGCTAGGCAACTAAGGAAGCTCAACATCTAAAAAAGTTGATACAAGACGATATTGCTTCTTTCATCAAAGCTGGAGATAAGGTTGGTGCTTCTAAATTTCTTAAGTTCAACTACAATTGTTTTAAATAATGTGTTTGTGTCCATCTAGTGTTAATACTTAGCTTTAATTTTACGAATAATATATTTGTTAAGCATAAGTACCAACTAAACTAAACTAGTTCTAAGTTAAAAAGTTGTTTAGTTGTTTAACTAAGTTAAAATAAATAATGTGGTTTAGTTGGTGGATTTAGTTGTTGTATTAAGTCAAAACTAAACTAGTTAAAGTTGTTATGTTTTTTAAATAAGTTAAAATAAATAATGTGGCTTAGTTGGTGGATTTAGTTGTTGTATTAAGTCAAAACTAAACTAGTTAAAGTTGTTATGTTGTTTAAATAAGTTAGAATAAATAATGTGGCTTAGTTGGTGGATTTAGTTGTTGTATTAAGTCAAAACTAAACTAGTCAAAGTTGTTAAGTTGTTTAAATAAGTTAAAATAAATAATGTGGTTTTGTTGGTGGATTTAGTTGTTGTATTAAGTCAAAACTAAACTAGTTAAAGTTGTTAAATTGTTTAAATAAGTTAAAATAAATAATGTGGTTTTGTTGATGGATTTAGTCGTTGGAATTAAGTCAAAACTAAAATAGTTCAAGTTAAAAAGTTATTAAGTTGTTTAAATAAGTTAAAATAAATAATGTGGTTTTGTTGATGGATTTAGTCGTTGGAATTAAGTCAAAACTAAAATAGTTCAAGTTAAAAAGTTATTAAGTTGTTTAAATAAGTTAAAATAAATAATGTGGTTTAGTTGGTGGATTTAGTCGTTGTATTAAGTCAAAACTAAACTAGTTAAAGTTGTTAAGTTTTTGAAATAAGTTAAAATAAATAATGTGGTTTTGTTGATGGATTTAGTCGTTGGAATTAAGTCAAAACTAAACCAGTTCAAGTTAAAAAGTTATTAAGTTGTTTAAATAAGTTAAAATAAATAATGTGGTTTTGTTGATGGATTTAGTCGTTGGAATTAAGTCAAAACTAAAATAGTTCAAGTTAAAAAGTTATTAAGTTGTTTAAATAAGTTAAAATAAATAATGTGGTTTTGTTGATGGATTTAGTCGTTGGAATTAAGTCAAAACTAAAATAGTTCAAGTTAAAAAGTTATTAAGTTGTTTAAATAAGTTAAAATAAATAATGTGGTTTAGTTGGTGGATTTAGTCGTTGTATTAAGTCAAAACTAAACTAGTTAAAGTTGTTAAGTTTTTGAAATAAGTTAAAATAAATAATGTGGTTTTGTTGATGGATTTAGTCGTTGGAATTAAGTCAAAACTAAACCAGTTCAAGTTAAAAAGTTATTAAGTTGTTTAAATAAGTTAAAATAAATAATGTGGTTTTGTTTATAGATTTAGTCGTTGGAATTAAGTCAAAACTAAACTAGTTCAAGTTAAAAAGTTGTTTAAATAAGTTAAAATAAATTATGTGGTTTAGTTGGTGGATTTAGTCGTTGGAATTAAGTCAAAACTAAACTAGTTCAAGTTAAAAAGTTATTAAGTTGTTTAAATAAGTTAAAATAAATAATGTGATTTAGTTGGTGGATTTAGTTGTTGTATTAAGTCAAAACTAAACTACTTAAAGTTGTTATGTTGTTTAAATAAGTTAAAATAAATAATGTGGTTTAGTTGGTGGATTTAGTTGTTGTATTAAGTCAAAACTAAACTAGTTAAAGTTGTTAAGTTGTTTAAATAAGTTAAATAAATAATGTCGTTTAGCTGGTGGATTTAGTTGTTGTATTAAGTCAAAACTAAACTAGTTAAAGTTGTTTAAACAAGTTAAAATAAATAATGTGGTTTTGCTAAAGGATTTAGTTGTTGGAATTAAGACAAAACTAAACTAGTTCAAGTTAAAAAGTTGTTAAGTTGTTTAAATAAGTTAAAATAAATAATGTGGTTTAGTTGGTGGATTTAGTTGTTGTATTAAGTCAAAACTAAACTAGTTAAAGTTGTTATATTGTTTAAATAAGTTAAAATAAATAATTATTTATAATATAATTGAATATCTATATTTTTTTAGATGGATCATCGTTTGTGGATGTATAATATGCATTATGAAACTGGTGCTGGTTTGAAACCTGAGTTTATTGACGGTGTTAGAAATTTTATTGAAATGATGTTAGACGACTCCAGTCAGGCTTAGAAGGTATTGGATCGTCACGTCAAGTTGAGACACTTGACGGTGTTCAAATTGCTGCTATGTCGAATCAAATAGCTAAACTTACAGCGGCACTAGCAGAGTCGGAGCGGAGAAGAGTAGCTGAACAAGAAAGCATAAATGAGACCATTCAGCAAATCAAAGAACAAGTGATGAACCTCGCTCGTCAACCTACTACTTCGGCTCCCGATGACACCGACGACAAGAGTGATGAGGATGATTATGTAGATCTCACTCCCTAGTTTAGATCTCTGGACAATTATGAACTTTTTGAAACAAATTTTGAAAGACTTTATAATTCTTTAATTTATGATTTAGATACTTTTGAATATTATTTTATGTTTTGTTTATATTGTTTATAATTGTGTGTTTGATTGGGCTGAATAGTGTAGAATTGAATTGAATTGAATTGTATTTGCAAGTGTGCAGCAGAAACTGCCAGTTTGGGCTAGCAAAAATATTGCAGAAAAAGCGACGGACAACGTGATTTTTTCCGTCGCTTTTCTGGATTTTATTTTTTTAAAAAATCCCAGAAAAGCGAAGGACAGCGTGGTTTTCTCCGTCTCTTTTTTGGGTTTTATTTTTTTAAAAATCCCATAAAAGCGACGGACAGCGTGGTTCTATCTGTCGCTTTTCTGGGATTTTCAAAAATAAAATTTCCAAAAAAGCGACGGACAGCGTCGCATTTTAGAAATAAAAAACATAAAAATTAAAATAAAGAGACGTAGTTCGTCACTTTTATGAAAAAAATTCAAAAAATAAAAGGCAAAAAAAGATGCAGTCCATCACTTTTTGAAAAGCGTCGAGCTAAAAAGCGATGGAAGTGACTGCGTCGCTTTTCCATCGATTTTGACCCAAAAAGCGACGCAATCTGTCGCTTTTTGCCGTCTTTTTTTGATAATTTTTTAGTAGTGTATTCAACTATCCTTATTTACGATTAGGGTGATCAATAATGCAACATTCTCATACATGCATGTATTATAATGAGCACTTACAAACATATATCACACCAACATGAAATCACAACCATCACCTACCTCGAATCCAAGCTTGAATCCCCTAAGACACTTGAATCTTCCTTTTCGGATTCTTCCAGCTTATTCGTGGTCTAAAAATATACAATTAACGCAAGGATCAACAATCAAAGGTCTAATTATTCGGATTATAACAAATCCAATAACCCTAGACCAACCCAAGATCCTAATACCTAATTTAGGGCTTTTTCCACCATTAGTTTCATATCAAAACCCTTCCCCAATAATAATTACCCACGAATTTACATTCTACGGATAAAAAATTGGAGTCGGGGAGTAAAAACTTTACCTTTAGCCTCAAGAATGGTGGAAAACTCTCAAGAAAACCCTTGGGGTCGTTTCTTAGCTCTCAAAGTCGAAAAGTCTAGAATAAAATATTTTTGGGGTTTTATTTCTGACTTAAGTCGCGTCTGTCCCACTACGGCGGGACCCATCCCGCTACAGCAGCCTCGCCCTGGCGGCAGAAATCTCGTTATAGCGGCTTACACGGAACAGTAAGCAATTTTAATAATTTCAATACCCCCATTTCACAACACACCTTCATCCCATGACACTTAGAAAATATCTCTTTACGCTAAGATTAGTTTTGGGAGTTCTACTTACCCGAATTCAATTCCGTAAAGTCGTACGGATTTCTTAATGTCTTAGCTATCTATTCATGTAATTAATTTCATAATTAGATCTCTCATTCATTACCAGATTTCCCTAGACCTCACTGACTCCGATTTCATTCAAATCTGGATTAGGTTAGGAATTTTCAAGTTACTACTAAAAAGTTTTCTGACCCCAATTCTTTCTCCATTGACTTTTTCCTAATGACATAATCAGATCGTTACAATAGATACTAATTTATCCATCACTCGTCCCCAAGTGATCAACTAGAAAAGATTGGCTAAAGTAAGGGTAGAGTAGTACTTGAATCGCTGAACAACTGGAGATACTTGTCTCACATGTCCTTAGCTTCCGTACATCACGATCAAGAATTTCAACTGATTCTTCCTCATACCGAAGGTCTTGTTTAACAATACTGAGTCTCGCTTTATGATATAATCTCCGTCTCTAAACCAACCAATTGAATACCTACACATCTTTCCATACAATGCCTCAATAAAGTCATCACAATACTCGAGTGATAATTATTATTGTATGTACACTTAACTAACAACAAAGCTATTCCTAATAACCATTAAAGCTGATCTTACACATGTCTGCAACATGTTATCAAGGACTTCGACACAAACATCAGGACAAATCCTTTCTAACCTATCTATGATAACATTCTAAATCAATACTCGCTACAATTAGAGGTGGACCTGAACCAACCAACACACACTCATAATACTCAAACAATCATAGTTCTTATCAACATCTCCTTCTCACAACATACATTTCCATGAGCTTAAGTTATAAAAATTTGATCTTTAGACATCAGATATTCATCGAGGGATATGTCCAAGCATACAAACCCTCTAGCCACACTATCGAATGCTAGATTTGCCAATTATGATTGTTTGTACGGGTTTCTTAACGTCTTAGTTATCTACTCACACTACAACATTTTAGGGCTATGGCCACCCTAGAAAAGTGTTGTCTAAACTAGCAAAAAGTGTGCCCTTTGATAAAAGGCTACACTTTTTGACTTTCGACAACACTTTTTTGAGGATAGCCTAAAGAGGTGTAACCTTTGATTTTTAAGTGTTGTCTTATTAGCTATGCTTAAAAGCGTAGCCTAAAAGGCAAAAAGGCCACACTTTGCAGCTACACTTAAAAGGGTTGTCTTATTAGCTACACGTTCAAGCGTAGCCTAAAAGGCAAAAAGGCCACACTTTGCAGCTACGCTTAAAAGTGTTGCCTTATCAGCTACACTTTCAAGCGTGACCTTTTCTTCCATCTTGCCCACGATTTTAAAGTGTTGTCTTTTCTATCTTATGTATGACAACACTTTGAAGTGTAGTCCTTGCCCATGTGCATACTACAATTTACAGTCCTATAGCTACACTTTTAAGTGTGGCAATATTATTTTGGCTATAAAAGATTTATATGCCACAATTTCTAATTAAAAAAACACCAATATTGTTTTGCAATAAATAAACTCAAGCATCAAGTTAGCTAATAAGTTATTCAAATATATAGATTTGCAATAAACTTCAAAAGATAGTATGTCTTCTGTACATGCACATACTTATAAAGCAATATTCTAAATATGTGTACACAATAATAGTTCAAAAAGTACTCTTACAATAGTTCAAGCAATGAATGTATTTCAAAAAATCAAATATAACGTATTCAAACTTTTACAATAGTTCAAAAACTCTTCATCATCCACTTCAATGAGATTAAATTGACTTGTGGCGACCCTTCAAATTTGATCACCTCCATTTCCCTACAAATTTAAAATAAAATTAAAAATTAAAACAAATTATGTACAAAAAATCAGATTGCAGCATAGGAGCATGTAGAGCCTGATCATAGACATATGATTTCGAATGAATCTACAGAATTGGACAACAAAGTGATCCGTGGAGCTGATGAAGATAATCACAAGGATAGTGGCAACAAGTCTTGTGCAGCAGAAAGTTCTGATTCATTTTTGAGTTGTTCCGAAAGAGAGTCAATGACTACAAATCAGGATGCAAATAACCAAGAGATTGAAGCGCGTAATCTTTTAGCAATTAAGCTAGTATGAGAAGCAATCGAGAGAATTCTTCTTCCATAAGTACAAGATCACTCATATAATCAATCAACAACAAGTAGTGAATGTAAGTTATGAACACTTCTACTATTCTACATGTGATTGCTTACTCTCCTCTTTTTATGTATTAAATTTTCTGTGAATTATTGATATAAGTATTCACTATACAACAGTGTGTAACGAAAAGAAATCCAATGAGTCAGACACCAAGAATGAGGAATGTGATAAGGCATATAAGTCAGATGAAGGAAGTATTACCAGAGAAAACATTAACAGCCCTCATGAGAAACAAGAAAACGAAGAATGAGTCATGAAAAAAGCTGAGAAGAAAGGCCATTGTCCTCTGCCAGAAGCTGAATGAAGTAGCAATCACTTCGAGTGACAAGGGATCAATTGAAATAGATGAGTTTGGTGATTTAAATGATGATTCTCTAAGAGGAACATCTTTTACTATCTCAAACTTAGGCAACAACGGTGATGCAACATAGGAAAATAACATGAATCTCTCTAAATGTGAGGCCACAAGGCCACAGAGAGTATTACTGTATCTAGTGATGAGAAAGAAAAGATAATAGAAGCAGAAGACGAAGACGGAACATACAAAAAACAGGTGAAAAACTAGAAGCACATCAGCATGTGGCATTTGATATCACAGCACATTCTTTCAGGTGCTTTATTAAAAATAGGGCATGAATAACTCGATGAGATAAATAACAACAAAACACTAGCTGAAACGAATACAAACAACTCTCCTTAAGATTTCTCGAAAGAAAAGGATGATATAAGCCACAATGGGAGAAGTTTCAGCATAAATGATGTTGTCAATCTCATAAGAGAAGTAGTTAGTCAGATCTTAACAACACCGACTCGAGATGATTCATCCAATACACAGAGTGTCACTAATGACATTGTTCAAGATGAAGAGCCACCAAAAACTAATCATACAGATGGCAGAGAGAAAAATAGTACAAATTCACTCTACGAAAGCTTGAGACATCGTGACAGTCAATTAGAAACAACAAATTTTGTTGCTAATAATACTATCACCAAGAGTAAATTTAAGCCACCAAAGTCCAAGAACTGGAGCAAGCTGAAGAAATTGATCCTCCTTAAGAGATCAATAAAGGTATTGGAAAGAGCTCGAAAAGTCAATCCACAACCCCTTAACTTTTGCCCTGAACCAGCTCCCTATACTATTATCCAATCGTTTGCTGCTCGACTAAGACAAAAATCAGGCTAAAAATAATATACCTATTGGCTTTGTGACTCCTAATATCACTACCAAGCAAGGACTGCCGGCTGGAGCCACAACTACACACACAAATCAGCAACCAATGGGAAGAAGAACTACACACGCAAATCAACAATCAATGGGAAGAAGAACCACCACACTATATGAAGACCTGGTTCACCACAAGAGAAGACAAGGAAAGACCAACAATATCTGCCTAAGGCACAGTCAGGTAAGACACTTAACTCTACTATTTCTACTCATAATAACTATAATAATCTTATTGTGCAGGAACAAACTAGCATACAAGAAGAACAAGAAAATTATCTTCACAATTTAATACATCAATAAAGAAAATACATCAACAAACAAAACAAAGGATGATTTGAATAAAGAAAAACTAGATGAAGTTGAGGAAAATACAGTTGAGAGGTTCAGAATAGAGAAAGAGAGCGCAAAGCCTCAAGGAACCAACAACACCACAACCCATGGCAAGTGAAAATCTTCAGAGGTTTCTCAATATAAATTCCAGATCAATCATGCCAAAATTAGACCTACTTTGAAAGATTCAAACATGAAGTTAGAAAGCTTGCAAATTAACTGCATTAATAAGCCAACTACCACAAAGAAGGCTTTCAGAAAAACTGAGAGGACTAATTAGCCAACTATCACAAATTTACAATCACATAGGATATAGTTCTTTAGGATACTAATTTTCTAACTTATTGCTCTGAAAAAAGAACATTTGAAAAAATACAAAATACCTTTTGAAGAAGTGGATCATGAGTTGACTCGGAAGAATGTGGAAGATTTTGGCCTTTTACAGCTTGTGCACTATTCGCATCAATATATGAAGCAATGTTAGATCGAACACACCCTGACATATCTCAAACATTCAATCCAGGGTTGTTTTGAAGCAATTGGCTAAAGAAATGTCACATTTCTTCTCTCATTTCATTCATTTCTTCTTTTAGAGAAGTGATTTCATTGGCTTGCCTCTTCTCTAAGTTATAGTATTTCTTGGCATCTTCATTTGGACTATCATAAACTCCTTCGGCCTGTGCAACATCTCTAAATTGATCATTCAACAACCCATCAATATCATCACACAAGTAATCCATATCATCGTTAACATTCAACTTGATATTCCATTCCCCGTGATTAATCCATCCAGTATAACCTTTAACAAATCCATAGCATATTAGATGATCATACACTACATTCCTTCGAGTCCAGCGAATATTACAACATTTTGCACATGGGCATTGAATTTCTTGTCCTTAAGATCTCCATAAGAGTAAGCAAAATCTAGGAATGATTCAACACCATCAATATACGGTTTGCTATACCATGCTAATTCCATCCAATCCTTGGATGGGATATTTGAATTCCTAGAAGAAGATACTAATATTTAATCTTCCAATAACAATCATTAAATCATTAATTACTTCACAAATAAGTTTTAAAAGTCATGAGTAAGTTACCAGAATCAGGTGTTATGAGATGATAATAGTTTCTTACCTAGTCATGGCGTTTGTGCTATGCCAAATCAAACCTTGAATCCTCCACAAATGTTTCTGAATGTTGATTATACTTCTAAGGAAAAATAAGTAAAATTAATAGGATAGACACAATTAAGAAAGAAAGTAAATTAATAGGATAGACACAATTTAATGAACTAATCAAGATTAAGCAAACATCTACTACCATGTCTAAACATTCAAGCAAACATTACAATGATCCTATAGTAGATAGTCGATCACACCAAAAAACTTGAAGTTTTGTAGAGTTTATTCATTCTAAGTTATCCCTGACCTGAAGCAAGATTAGCTATAATCTTGGATCCTAAAGGGTGAACTATTACTTATAAAAGGACCTTGAATAAGAAGAGTTGTGAAATTTTTCAAGACTCTAGAAGTGTTCAAGGCTTAATAGAATCATGTGATAAGGTTTACTGGAAACTTGATTTTAAAAAGAGTTCATTAATTTTACTTCAAGTGTTATGTAGCCTTCCAAGTTCTAAAAATAGGAAGAAAACAATTAACACGATCTAAAGCAAGCAAGTTGAAACAGATTTTAAGGCTAAAGTTGACTTCATTTTAGAGAAGGAAAAACATGCCCTGATGAATGTTATATGTGCCATCAGACAATGTTGGAGAGTGCTAGGCATCTATTTTTGCACTTTAAAGTAGCAGCTGACATATGGAGTGTGTTCTTATCAGTTTTCTTATCTACTGCAGTTAACTGCCAAGACTCACCCTATAATATGAACCTACCAGGACTACCAGATCACTCAACTTCCTTCATAAAAAATTCTATAATCTGAACCTATGCACCTTCCTTATTCAGAAACATACCAATCATATTCAACCATTTTGCATCAGAGTTCTGCCTCCTGAACCTTGTGTTCCCAAGCAGCCAGATTATGTCCAATAGCAGAACAGAGTTATGCCTCCTGAACCCTTTCTTATTCAATTCTTTTGTGTTATGTTTTGTATAGAAGTTTGTTGCTTTGGTATATTGAGTTACAATATTTGTTTGAATTTTTTTTTAGTCTTGTTAGAAAATTTACAAGAAAATAGAACCAGCACTTTTTCATACACAGCTTTATATCTATTCTCCAACCCAAATTTCCTGAGTAGACTGTTCTAGAGCTGAAAAGCTTAAATTGGTAAAGGTAGTAATCAAGAATATGTTTATCTGGTGAAACAAACATGTTCCCTATGCAAATGAGCAAACAATATTATTCAGAAAAACAAGAGGAGCTTCTAGTCACAAAATAGGAGAAACTAACAGTGAAACTCCTACTCCTCCAAACATCCAACATGGAGTATGGCTACACATCAAAAGAAAAGACTCTGTAAGTTTTGTAAAAAGCACAGGAATAAGAAAGTAATATTTCAAATATCAGCCCCAATGCAAGTAAATTAAACTACACAAGATTGATGGGCAACTAAAACTGACAAAAGAGACAAAACTGTCTGGACTGTATATCGAAAAAATCCTCTGGAAAGCAATATCCAACAACTTAATAAATTGCATACACAAAACATCTCTATAGGCATACATTTGCAAGAATTAGATTTTAGAGACTGTAATGTTTTGTGTAGCTGAGCTTACAGAGTTATAGGATTATTTGGCTATACTTGTGAGTATGTTAGACTTGAACACTACGGAGACAGAGTTATAGGATTATAGGATTTTATTTGGCTATACTTTTGTGTAGCTGAGCTTACAGAGTTATAGGATTTTAGGGACTATAATGTTTTGTGTAGCTGAGCTTACAAAGTTATAATTGTGGCTTCTTTGCATTATTATAGTCTTGAACACTACGGAGCTGAATAGTTTAATTCAAAATTTATAATATTAAGGAAAACAAAGATAGATACTTACTAACTCAAATGATTTCGAGTAGTAATTCCCTCTTTCTCGTCTGCTCAATATACCTAGGGCTAACTTTGACGTTCAGATTTTTGGCACTTTCTTCCCCTACTTTGGAATTTCAGCCGTAAGAACCCAAAAGCAATCAATTCCTTCTAAACACAAAACAAAAATTCAATCAATTGACTTTTTTAGCACTAGATGATTAGTAGAGAATAAAAAGGAATCTCGGCTGTACCAAATCGGTACTTACGCTTGACGAAATCGGTATAGGAGAAATCTTCGGCTCAGCTCTTCAGTTCTTCAACTTCCGCTCTTCAGTTCTTCGATCCTCAGTTCTTTAGCTTCAGCTCTTCATCTCTTCGAGATAATCGGATTTTGGAGAAGAGAATCTTCATCTCAACTCTTCAGTTCTTCAGCTTCCTCTCTTCGATCTTCAGTTCTGGAGAAAAGCTTGTTCTACAGACAAAGAGTAAAAGCGTATGTTCAAGGAAAGAAGAGTAAAGCGTATGTTCTAGGAAAGAAGAGAAAGAGAAAAGTTTTTATTAATGTTTTAACAATTATTTTTTTTGGCTAATAAAAATGGGAGGGAGAGTTAAAAATGTTGGAGGGAATATAATATTTTAGTGAAAACTTTTAGGCCACACTTTTAATGTGTTGTTTTTATAATTATAAAGATAGGATACTTTAAAAGTGTGGCCATATATGTAAATAGTTGTTGCCATTTATTTCATACTATGACAACGCTTATAAAGTGTAGCCTATACCATTAAAGAGTACGCTTTACAAGTGTTGCCAATATTATCGATGCCAAAAGTTAAAAATTTAGGCTACAGTTTAAAAGCGTTCCCAAAAATATTTTAGGCGACACTTTACAAGCGTTGTCCAGATTTAGTGTGGCTATAGGCCTAAAATGTTGTAGTGTCATGTAATCAAATTCATAATTAGATCTCTCATTCGTTACCAGATTTCCCTAGACCTCATTGACTTCGATTTCGTCCAAATCTGGACTAGGTTAGGAATTTTCAAGTTACTACTCAAAAGTTTTCTAACCCCAAGTCTTTCTCCATTAGCTTTTCCCTAACAACGGAATCATGTCGTTACAAAAGGAAAGACTACTTTAATCCTTTAATTACCGTAGTCCAAATCCTAAATGCATTAGGACACTAATATAAAAGAAAGATTACTTTAATTCTTTAATTTGCAATCATACAAATCAGGTCGAGGTAGGATAAGAAATCTACTAATCAATTTGTATCGTAGGACAAAAAGTTCAATCAACATTTTCAAGGATGCTTTTTATATTGGGATACTTACATAAATATACTATATTAAAAAAATATTTATTATTTATGGCAATAACATTTTTTTCACTTGATCACTTTTAATACATTTATAATACAAGTTTAATACATATTACAAAGAACAATTTATCATTCACATATAATACAAGTTTTATTGATGGTTAATACATTTATCACACATTTTAATACACTTATAATACAATGCTTCAATTTCTTACCAAACAAGCATAATATATTTAAAAAACAGTTATAATACATATATTCACTTTTAATACATATTGCAAATTTAACATAGTATTGCTATATATGGTACTACCTCCGTCCACTATTAATTATCTTACTTTCCATTTTTAGACTCAAACTATAAAAACTTTGACTAACATTTTACGATATATTTTTTCATCATATTGATATGCAAAAAATTGCAATGTATAGCACTTTTCGTATAGTTTTTGAATATCTAAATTTTTTGCTTAAAATATCGAATTAATGTAATCTAATTTAACTTTGAAAATTAGTCAAATTGACTTTCGAAAAGTGCAACATAACAAATAAAAGTGGACGGAGGGAGTAATAAATAAAAAATATCGCTAAAATCGGTAATTATTTATTAAAAGATACCAATCCAGGTAATTTTTCCTTTAATATAGTATAGCTATAAACTAAATGCCTATGGGTTAAGATTCAAAGTAATAATCCTTGAGTTTTCATATGGAACACTATGAGTCCATCATGTTTACAATATTGGTGCACTTTTGTTCCGCCTCCAAATTTTTGCCTGTTTTTTTAACAATAATTTTATCCACAATTTATGAATGAAATATTAGTCGTATTTTTATATATCTAGTAGAAATAATAACTCTATGTATGAGAAGGTGAGAAGAAAAATATCTAATATTTTTTAGTAAAAATATTATTATAGCTAAAATCGAGAGGTTCATAATGTTGATTTCGTGTGTAATAAGATATTTTTTTCTTTTCTTGCAACGTTATATGTCAAGTTGTTCTTAGTATAGCTGCAATAATATTTCTATTGAATAAAACAAGTTGTTTTCTTCTCATCTTCTCTCACATAGAGTTATTATTTGAGTTCCCTTATTATTTATACTAAATATATTAAAAACTATTGAACATTCCATACATAAGATTGTGGACAAAATTAATACTCCTTTCATTTCAAATTAATTGAATTGTTGAGACATTTTTCAATTTTTAAATTAACTTAATTGTTCAATTTTCGAGACTACTTTTAGAATTTTCTTTCAATTTTACCCTTCATTAGTTAGTATTGAAATTAATTATTAATTAATGTTTAGTTATTTTAACCATAAATTTGATAATAATTAATAAGGATAAAAATGAAAAATTATGCATAATTTATGTCTCAATCTTCTTTTGTTAAAGGATGTGAAACACCTCAACAATTCAATTAATTTGAAATGCAGGAAGTATTAAATAAGCAAAATTTTGGGAAAGAATCAAAAGTGCACCAATATTACGAAGAGACTATTTTGGGCCTAACCTAAATATTACATAAATCTCATAGTTTTAATATGAAATTACAATCTATCCCTAATAAGCTTCTAATTACATTAATCCCTTAAATATTAAAAAAATCGGATACAATAATTGAAGTTCGGATACATTAAATACTGTCTCGGATACATTAATATGTAGCTCGGATACATTAAAAACTAGCTTGGATACATAATATGTAGCTTGGATACATTAAATACTGGCTCAGATACATTAACAAATAGCTCGGATACATAATATGTAGCTCGGATACATTAAATACTGGCTCGGATACATTAACAACTAGCTCGGATACATAATATGTAGCTCAGATACATTAAATACTGGCTCGGATACATTAATATGTAGCTCGGATATATTAAAGAAATAAGGGATTTTGGAGATTTTTAAAAGTAATAGGGGATAATGGAAATAAGTGAAACAAAATGTGTGATTTCTGTAATTTAAATTACAGAAATCACATACTTTTAAGGCAAAATTACAATCTATCCTTTAAAAGTTTATAATTACAGAAATCCCTCAAACGGATACAATAATATAAGTGATGATACATTAATTTAATGCGCGAGATCATACATTAATCGTTAAGTAAGATACATTATATTTTATACATGATACACTAATCTGATGTACATTTTATACATGATACACTAATCTGATGCATGAGATACACTAATCTGATGCGCGATATACACTAATATGATGCACGAAAATGAGAGATTTTGGAGATTTGTAAAACTTATAGGGGATAATGATAATAGATAAACTAAAAAGTGAAATTTCTCTAATTTTTCCAAGATAAAAAAAAGGATATTTTGGGCTTTTTATCTATAGACTAAACACACCCTTCGTGTTCAACACCCAAACTTCATATATTCAAGTAAAAATGAAACGCCTAAACTCATTAAAAATAGTGAAGTTGTTGGAAGTCTGAACAAGATTGATCAGTCACTGTGGACAGTGAGGGCCGCGAGGTAGAGCAAACCAAAAGGAGTAACATGGAAGCGCTAATAGCCTCATACGCAGACGATTCTTCTGACTCCGGCTCCGATTCCGACTCCAATCCCACTCCTCCACAGCCGTCGTCAGCTTCCACATCACTGGCCCCTCTGCCACCACCTCCTATTTCACTTCTTCAGCCGCCCAACTCTTTTGGTAACTTTCTTTTACACCAAACGAAGAAAAATCTATATAAGATGATTTATGCTCACTAAATGTTTGCTTTTTTGCTTCTGAAGTTCCTTTGGATTCCTTGCCAAGTAGTCAAGTTAATCGCGTTCGAAGCTTTCCTCACATTGAAGGCAATTATGCTTTACATGTCTACATCCCGGGTAATTTCTTATATCTCCCTTGTTTTCATCGCATTTTATGCTTCATTCTCTAATTTTGTTTTTTTTTTGTGAATTGGTAAAGAGCATAATAACTTAATTCTGCAAAATCATTATTAGTCGGTAAGAGGTACGTTTAGAGCAAGATCATTTGCAAATTGCATTTAGTAACAGAATTAGGATGGTTTAAGACACAATTTTTTAAATCGAAAAGAGACAAATCAAACGGTCCTTATTTAGTCAAGTATGACATTGGTAATATGATTCGAAATCGAATCTTTTTGTCATATTTTTGTTGGTAAGTTTATTGGAAGGTTGTTATAAAACGTTTTTTTCGTAATGTTTATTTATATTTTCTTTTACTTCTAGTTTATATACCATCTGCAACAAGGAAGGGGCTGGCCAGTTTTCTGAAGAAGGTCACAGCTATTGTACCTACTCTACATGCTGTGGACGTTGATGTACCATTGAGTGGTTTGTTGAAAGATGAAGCACTGCTTGAAAAAGTGGTGTTGGGTAGAGAGTTTCACATTAGTTTGGGAAGAACTGTTCCTCTCCGCGTGCATCAGATTAATTCCGTGGTCTCCATGCTTCGACAGAAGCTTCAGTTTCAGAGGAGGTGAGGTGACACAAGTGATATGCATGCTATCTCTGATTTTGTTTTTGGGAAAAATAAAACATGTTGTTCCTTTGGTAATCGTTGTCTATTAATGGACACAGGTATTTGATAGATTTTAACAAATGGGAGATCTTTGTCAATGATGATTCAACTCGCACATTCATGTCACTGGAAGTTGTAGAAGGAGGCTTAGCACAGGTATGAAAAATGCCATTTCTTTAGTACTTGCTGGAAACATGGTTTGCTGTTTTGGATTGTGTTCACTTCTAGCTGAACTCCGAAGAATGTTTGAAGTCATAAGTATGCTCCTCATATAGAAGTTAGTTGTTGGTACGTCTTTAAGGTCCCTTAATATAAAATAGCTATCGAGGCACATGCTTGTGTGTGCCAAATTCAATTTTCCGAGATTTAAGAGCTAATGGAAAGTAATGTAACATGAGAAAAAGAGACTATGAGATAGTTGTAGAAAAGGGAGTGTCAGGAGATAGAAAAATCTACCATAGTGACCAGTATAACCCTTCTGTTTCCTCATTAGGAGGTGGTTATAACGACGTCTAAGAGAAAAGTTTACAATAGGCTTGTCCCTAGGGCTTTGGTTTAGTGGTAAGAACGCAGCTTGTGATGTGTAGTATACACGCATGTTACGAGCTCAAACTCTGTTGCAGACAAAAACTTGGTATTTAAATGGAGAAGGGTAGAGGGGAGGGCCCATTATTCATTGAGTTTAGAACTGTGTGCCACTGGCCTTCGAGGTTTTGTTGGCTATCCCCCAAAAAAAAGAAATTAATTACAACAGGATTCACCATTTGAGTTGCTACCCCATATTTAATGGTGGTAGATAAACATTCCATGTGGTGTCTTCTGAATTATATGAGCTCTTATGGTGTCTTTCATTTTCGAGAGAGATATGTCAATGCGAATGGAAGCTGCCTCCATGGTCAACCGTAAGGACTGGGATTGTGTTGAATTGGTAGGTGTATGTGTTGTATCAATCAAGTTGATATTCATGGTTAATCTAGGGAATTATAAACTAGAAGTACAATCGTACAACTAAAGAAGGTTATCTCCCTCTGTCTGGGTAATTGGATTGGAGTTGCTGCTTACGTGTATTGTCAAATCCTCCTCTTCCCACTGCCTCGGTCATCTACTATAAGGTGTGTATGGTATCTTTTTCTCATAGGGCCAGTATGTCCACAAGCTTCTCGTTACCGGTGGGGTTCAAATTTATTTTGTTAGAATATTCACAACTGATATTGTTTGTTGTGTTCACAAACATTGAAAACTGAAACGAAAATTAACATCTTTGAAAATATTAGCATTTGTGAAAATTTCAGAAGTAAGACTGAATGTTTTTTTTTTTGAGAAGGGTAGCAGTAACTAGACTATGGGAATATTAACACCTAGAATCCAAGATATGACAAAATCCTATTAAATCTTGGCACAAAGTTAATGAAGCATCAAGAGTGAATGTCCTTTACATTTAGGAACGTGTTTGACATATTCTGGACAAGGAAACCGATGCACAAAGCATCCCGCGTTATCAGGGTCCAGGAATCAGCCACTCATTCTGGAGAAACTGAAGATATATTGATTCAACCAGAAATGCCCATTAACAAAAAGAATAAAGAAGTAAAGGTCGTCACCCATTGAGCCAAGCACACATTATTATTTTTTCTGAATAAAGCTATTTAAAACAACATATGCAATATGAAAATCAAAATCAGGAGTGGCTACTTGTGTCAAGTTGCAACGTGATTAGCCAACGTTTCTTTTAAATAAGAGCCTCTTTGGATTGGCTTATTTTAGGGGCTTTAAGCAGTTTTGTAGTGTTCGGGTAAAATACAAGTGTTTTTAAGCCCAAAAACCATAAGCTAAAAATCCCAAGTATGAGTTTTGGCTTATAATTTACCAAACAAGCTCTAAGTAGAGATTGAGAAAAGGAATGGATGATGTCTTCATGGCAGACAAATGTAATTGGTAGGTCAACAAGTTTAGGGAGGAGGATGACAAATAGTTGATCTCTTTAGCAACCCAAGAATGTGGTCTAGTGGTTAACGAGTTCTTTTTTTTGTGTGGTGGGGGTGGGATATCATCAGGTCTAAGGTGAGATAAACATCCTAGGTAATTTCTTCCCATTGGCTCAAGCCTTGGTGGGCAGTGTTACCCAATACTTATGTGGGTGGGAGGTAGTAGTGCAAGCCATCCCGGACATTACCGTCATAGAAAAGGTTAATATCTTTATGAAAGTCACCGTAATAGGTTGGCCAACAAGTTTCGGTGGATAATACATTAATTTTTGTTACCAGTAAAAATCCATCAATTTCTGTTATTTTGTGTGGATTTTAACCAAAATAAGGAGTAAGTCAGAAGCGGGATGCAGTGCCAGGTTTATAAGTGAATGGATAATTTGAAAACTAGATCAGAACAGGGGTTTCCCCTAAAGCTAATGGTGGCAGCATCGCAGGGCATGCCTGGCTCTGCGCACTGAAAGAGAACTCCTTGTGCAAGCGTTATCCATTTCATTACAATCAAAAACTGCATTGTGGGGTTGTTAGAGGTTTTGGTGGTTCCTATTGTTGACTTTTTATCTTAGGTGTGTCTCTGGTTATTGTCTGCTTTAATTTTGATCAACTAATTCTCTACAGTGGTTAGTTAATGTTCATCTTTCGCATGTGTTTCGGTTATGGAACAATGAGTTTGAACTAAGCTCTCTACTATTTTCCTCTCTGTCATCATTCATGTCAATTTAGATAAATGCTTATTGTTCTTCCTTGTCCTCCCGTGTCTTGCTAATATAGTTCATTGTTGAGGAAAGGGAGGAAACTTACTTGTATTTTGTGTCCCTCAGATAAGAAAGCAAATCCAAGCTGTTGATGAAGTCTACAAACTTCACAACCTTCCGGAATTTTACAAGGTTGACCACATATACTATGTTTAATTTATTGCAAGTTTCAATAGTGTGTTTGGTATGTAGGAAAACATTTTCCGGAAAGTGTTTTCCAATTTTCTCATGTTTGTTGGTAAAAATATTTTCTCTGGGAAAACAAGCTCCTTGAAAATTACCTAATGAAAAATAGGAAAAACAAGTTTCGTAAGTGACATTCCAAGTTCATTGTCCCCCCCCCCCAAACCCCCCCATCCTTGAACTCTCACTCCCTACCCCATCCCACCCACGTAATGTTTTGCTAGATTACATATAAATGCTCTTGGGATAATATCTTTTTGCTTACTCACCAAATACTAGAAAATAAGTAAAAAACTCATTTTCCAACAAAACATTTTTGCATGGAAAAATTCCTTCATACCAAACACACCTGGCCACCGTCAAATCAATGCTTCTTCTCCAAGTGAAAAATTTAAAATTAATTGGATTTGGTGGCAGGATCCACGCCCTCACATCTCAATAACTTGGGCATTGGGGGATATCAGGGACACCCTGAAGAGAATGGTGGAAGAAGAGATGAAGAAATACAAAGTGGGTTCAAGTTCACGGCAGAAATGTATTTTCACAAGCAAATTCAGTGGCATTTTGTGCAAAATAGGCAACAAGGTGCATGAAATCTGCAAGTTTCAGGAAGAATAACAGTTGTTTATAGATTCCTAGTTAACCTTCTCAGTTCAAACCAACTATGCATCTCCCAGAAGGCTAATTAGAAGAACTTGTTATTGTAAAAAGTCGAACTGAGCAAAGAGGAAAAAGGCAACAATTGTTGATAGGTTTGTTGTTTTAATGAAGATAACAAGAGAGAGGCTCACTCTGTTCTAGAATCTCTGTCCAATATGTGCTGAAAGAAGATAACAAATGATGAGTGCATATTCCCAGGTCCCAGCATATCAATGATGTACTAACTCGTAAAAAGGTTCGACTTGTCTAATTTTATGAGTTCTATTAGATTCATCATTTGAGAAAAAAATTATGTGAGTGAGCCCTTAAAATGTTATTTATGTTCTATTAGATGCATTTTGGACAAACTTTAAGCTACATATATGAAATGATCTATATCTCTATTTATGAAAAGATGAAAAAACAATTCCATCTTGGATACCTTTCAACAATAGTACCTGGATGTTACCTGGAAAAAAATCATTTAAGTTCATGAAAATTCTATTTTCTGGTCAATAGTACCTGGGTGTCTTGAAGAATAAAGTCATTTAATATTATCAGTAATTTCCTTCACCAATTGGTCTATGTTACTCAAATTTTCCCTCAAAAAAGAAATATCATCTTTGCTAACATTCCATATTATATGGCATTCAATACAATTTCTTATCACCCTTCTCTTACACAGAATGTGTGATTGACTGACTCTACCTCTATTCTTTATTTAGGATGTCAACTCTTTTGTAGTAGTTTATTTTTTTCTTCCTCTTTTTTTACAGAGGTAGCAATTATAAGGCGGGGAAAAACAAACTGAGATGCGCGTGATAGTAATACAAGCATAATGAATTTAGACTTGGCACGATATTAGATTCTATTAACCCTTTGGGTGGTCCAGTGGTTTGGTCTTGGTACTTTCATGTTGGAGAGCTCAAGTTCGAAACCCCTTGCCAGCGGAAGCAAGGGGTTTGCCTTCTGGATCTAGCTGATCACATCGGGATTGCCTAGTGCAGGTTACCTCTCCTGTGTGGTTTGCGAGCTATTACATATAGCAGGGGTTTACCCTGTGCGCACCCAAAGGTCGGGACTGCGGGTTTCGGTTGTCATAAAAAAAAACATATTTAATATAGAAGATGTATTATGACTTTGTGAGAAAAACAAAAAAAGTGGATGAAAACTAGGACCTAATACAGAAGATGTAGGATTATTGCTTTATTTGAAAGAAAAAAAGTGGATAAAAAACTAGGACTTGCACATGGGTTCTAAGTTGTAACATGTTTTAGAACGTAAGAAGTTCAGATATTTCCAAGTACATCAATCCAGAATGAATTCATATCGAATTGGTCGAAGGAGTTAACAGCAGAACCATGGGGAATGGAATATGGCTGGACAACACCAATATTTGTACAGGTGTTTTCCATGTCGGAGACTTGTTGATCGATAACAAGTGAAGTAACGTTGTTATAACAAACTTCAAAAGTTCGTGAGAAATTCACAAAAGGATCCATCATTTGGTTTTCTTCACATGTAATAATGCTGCTGCTGGGTGAACAAACACCTGTTGTTAATGAAGTGCTGTTATTGCTCGTTTCAAGCACAAGTCTTCCTCGAGTACTATTTTCCTTCTCATCTTCTTTGGTTTGTTTGCGGCTTTTCCTAGTTTTCAATGGAGCATCATGATTTTTCAGTCCAAGATGCTTCTTTAAGTGTGTGTGGAAGAAGTTTTTAACTTCGTTGTCTGTTCTTCCTGGCAATTTCGCGGCTATTGCTGACCAGCTGCATAGAAATACAAATTTAATTTGGTTTGGTTTTAACAGTATTATGCATTTAGGAGCAGGACTTTACAGAAACCTATGTTAACAAATTTGCTAACTTTCTTGTGCAGAACTCTGTTGTGTGGGGGAAAAAGAGCTTAATTCTCATTTCTCACCTATTTCCAAGTTCCTGATAAGTTTTGATGACAATTTTGACTTCTTCCATGGTAAAGGGTCCTCTCCTAACATCAGGGCGGAGATAATTCATCCATCGTAGTCTACAACTTTTCCCCGTTCTTGAAAGCCCTGCAACCACACGACCAAAGTTCAGGAGACTAAGAAAACATGGATTACCCAAAAGAATTGCATAAGTTCCACCCCCTCTCTTGGAGCTCCTACTTTTTTGCTCCCTTAATGACTCGAAGCCACAAACTTAGGGTTGGAGGTGGAGGATGCTTATCATCTAAGCAACCCCTCTTGTCGCTACATAAGTTATTGCTAGAAAGTATTGAATGAAAATATGATCATTCGAAATCTGAAATGAAAATACTATTAGTATGGTTTTATTGGCGTAACCTGCAAATTTGGGCATCTGTTTCCAATTCCAGATGCCATATTTCATGATATAACCTCTCAATTTTTGGTCTTCCTCTGGAGACCATGCCCCCTTCTTTATGATCTCCTCCATGCTTGTACCTTTCTGCTGCTGTTGTTGTACTCTTGGCATGATTAATGCAGATAAGTAGGATTATTTTGAAGTTCAAGTCACCTGCTTTAGTACTTGGATTGTTTCAGAGCTCTTTCAGAAAAGAAAAAAAAACTTGTGGTTTATATAGTTATTTTTGCCATCCATTATACATGGATCTGTTCTTTATTCAATATACCTCATTTCCAAGAAAGAGTAGACTTTCCACAACGACTTCATTGTTTGGTCTTGTTAGTCATTCTTAATTGTCTTTTCATGATTTTTAAAAATCAATTATTTGAAGGAGGAGTTAAATGGGAATGGAAGAAGAGCAACTCTACATGGGAGAGATTTTGTCATGTCTAATTGAGTGTCATGATTTAGTTGGATGCAAATTTTTTTACCATACAAATTGCATAGCTTAAACTTACTTTTTTTTTGTCCCAAGTAACTTGGAGAAATGAGTAAAGGGTGTTAAATAAGTTTTTAAATTAAAATGGTGATAACTCTGATAGCAAAGGTTAAAGACTCACTTAATTTATGATTTAATTAAATGAGGTGTGAAATGTAATACTTCACTCAAACAACTCACAGTGGTCAGTAGTTAGAGTTCCGATTTTTCAAAGTAAAACTGGTGATTTAGGTTAAAGAAGAAGAACATGAGTTTCACATATTTTGTTATTGTATGCCTTGATAAATAACGTATTTGTTGTTCTTGTTGTAGTGTGTATACTTAAATATATGCATCACAGGTGAGAAAGAGAAAAAATTGTTGTTGTCATTGTACTCGTTATTGTCATGATGTCTGAAATAAAAATCGAGTCTGCAACTATTTGATTTTTTCCAAACAGCTGAGATAACTACTAGAAACAGAAGTTTTTTCCGCTGCGAATAAATGAAAATTTTGTATTATTAGAATGTGATTTTTTCATCCATTTTTTGTAAATAGTTTCTCGCTAAAATATTAAGAAGTTTCCAAGATTTTTTTATGTGAAAACACCGATTCAATCAAAATATCTTTGAAAATAATCATCGAACATTTTTAAGTGAAAGTTTTCACTAAAAAAAACAATTTTTTCGATGGTGATTATACATATGTAGTTTTTTAAATTTTGAATTAGTTCTATTTTTTATTTATAACTTGTACTTTCTTGGTTAGACAAAATTTAAATAAATTTCATTCGTAATACACATTACATATTTGTTATGAATAAAACAAATTTATGATTTAAACCAAATACATGTTATTTATCGGTGATTTGCTTTCTCACCAATAAATAATTATTGAATAAATTACACATATAATTATTATTTTTTAATAAATTTAATTGAAAGAGATATTTATTTTTAAGTGAAGGGATCGGAGTAACTATGTTATTATCCAATAAGAAAGGAGAAAGAAACCTGGAGACTGAAAGTGCAATGCAATGAGCTGACGTCAATTTTGTGATGTTAAAGCATTGGGAATATTAATTTAACAAATTGATTAAATTGTTTCGATTCCTTTTGTTATTTTAATGTTATAGAGCACGAGGTACATTGAGTTAGGGGTGTGCAAAAATTGAACCGATCAATAAATTGAACCGAAAAAAGAGTTATTGGTTTCTTGTTATTGGGTTATTGGATTAACGGTTTTTTAATGGTTTTATAAAAAAAATTACCGGGTTATCGATTCTGTATTGGTTTTTTAATATTGAGTTATTGAGTAAATCGATAACTCATTAAGACTAATAATTTACTACATTTACTTGTACATAAATATTATATATTAATCCAATAGCTTATTAGTTACCGTCTTTATCCTTTAGCATTCAGTTCACACTACAAAGTGACTTTTAATTCACAACTTCTACAAAACATCAAAACCTAAAGTAAAAACCCTATTCCTCTTAATTTCTCTTTGTGTTACACTTGTTTAGTTTTTTCATTACATTATTGTGTTGTCGCGTCAAATTTATTAGAGAAGTCATATATTTATTTTATAAGTATTTTTTTATTGGTTAAACCGAAAACCGAACCGTTAAGGACCAAAACCGATAAATCGAAAACCGATAAAAAATCTCTTATTGGTTTAACATATTTAAAAATCGAAACCGATAAACCATACTGATAATACATAAAACCGAACCGAACCGACCAATGCACACCCCTACATTGAGTACAACCTAATCATTTTCTTAATTCCTAATTTGACCATATTACTGTGTTGAAAATAATTTTTCTATCTACATTTTATTCTTCTCAAACTTATCTCATGAAATTACATTAATTATATTTATATTGTTATTGTTATTTGTTGCGTTGTCACTAATCAGTGATCATAGTTTTGTATTTTGTGTCATACATCTACTTTGTTGAAATGTATGCCGAAAGAAAAAAAAAAGAAAAAAATTCAGTCCCTATAATTAAAACAATATCACTATTTACTACTTTGAATTTTCTCTAAAATAATTTCATAAATTTTATAACATTAATAACTAGTAATTTCCAAGAAACAGATAGGAGAATGGCTTCACGTGTTTACAAGACGAAGGCAACAACTTACTACAATTATATTTGAAACTCCTGGCTATTAATTTTACAAAAGGCCTCCTTTAATTTAGCTCTTCAAGGATTAAAATTATATTTGCTCCTATATATACATAATAATATTTTATTGTTTGATGAAGATATTGATGATGCAAATTAAATCAAGTTTACCAATGTATATAATTATCGGAAAAGATTATACAACAAGGGAAATATGTAATATGTACTTACGATAAATCACTATAGTTTAAAATATTACAATGGAAGGTATATAAGGTTTTATAGCAAAGTTCTCTCTCCTCTCTCCCTCTCTCCCTCCCCCCCTCTCTCCCCTCTCTCTCCAGCCCAAGCAATTGCGGCCCAAAAAATAATATTATGACAATTGCATTTTGTATTATGTATCCAATATATTCGCACTCTATATCAACTGTATTTTGTATATGTATCAACTGCATATGTATTTTGTATCAGTTGTATTATGACAATTTTTGTTCAGTCAATTGTATTCGTTGACGCAAATTGTGTTCGTTAATACAATTGATACAATTACATTTGATATATGATCCAAATCAATTGTATCAATTATATTCATATAATTATATTTGTATCAACTGTATTTGTATTCTGTAACAATTGCATTTGTGAAACAACGAATACACCATGCATTCATCCTCTCTCCTCCCTCTTTGGATCTCACTCACCTCTCTTCTCGCTCTCTGGATCTCACTCGCCTCTATCCTCCCTCTCGATCTCTCTCTCCTCCCTCTCTGGATCTCACTCGCCTCTCTCCTCCCTCTTGATCTCGCTCGGCTCTCTCCTCCGCTAAAATGAATACAAACTAGTCGTATCAATTGTATTTGTGATACAACTCGATACACCGAATACAACAAGTATTTAACCTCTCTCCTCTCTCTCCCATATCTCGCTCGCTTCTCTTCTCCCTCTCTGGTTCTCACCCACCTCTCTCCTCCCTCTTGCTCTCGCTCGCCCCTCTCCTCCGCTAAAATGAATACAAACCAGTCGTATTAATTGTATTTGTGATACAATCTGATACACCGAATATAACAAGTATTTAACCTCTCTCCTCTCTCTCCCAGATCTCGCTCGCTTCTCTTCTCCTTCTCTGGCTCTCACCCACCTCTCTCCTCTCTCTTGATCTCGCTCACCTCTCTGCTCCTAAAATGAATACAAACCAGTCATATCAGTTGTATTTGTGATACAACCTGCTACACAGAATACAATAAGTATTTAAGCTCTCTCCTCTCTCTCCCAAATCTCGCTCGCCTCTCTTTACCCTCTCTGGATCTCACTCGCCTCTCTCCTCCCTCTTGATCTCGCTCACCTCTCTCCTCCAAAAATGAATACAAACCAGTCGTATCAGTTGTACTTGTGATACAACTTGATACACTGAATACAACAAGTATTTAACATCTTTTCTCTCTCTCCCAAATCTCGCTCACCTCTCTCATCCCTATCCCAGATCTTGCTCGCCTCTCTCTTCCCTCTCCTAGTCTCGCTCTCCTCTCTCCTCCCCTAACATGTAGCTATAATTTGTAATTAAGCAAATCATAGTTATAAATCTCTAACTATATCCAAACTATACTCTTTTTTAAAGCTTCCCTTTAAATTGATGTGGATATCCTAGTGTAACGACCTGTTTCCATCGTTATAGAAATGCCAACGGAGGAAAATTTGGGGCCGAAAAACCTTTTCGTAGTATTTGGATTTTCCCAACCTAGTCCAGATTTGGACGAAATCGGAGTCTTTAAGGTGTAGGGAAATCTGGTAACAACCGGGTGAGTTAATTATGATTTTGATTACATGAGTAGTTAGATAACTCGTTAAGAAATTTGTACCACTTTACGGAATTGAATTCGGGCAAGTAGAAATCCTAAAATTGATCTTAGCGTAAAGGGTATTTTCTGAGCGTTGTTGGTTAGAGGTGTGTTGTGAAATGGGGATTTTGGAATTCTTTAAATAGCTCTCTGTTTCATGCAACCCGCCTTGGCGGGGATTTTGGTAGCTTTGGCGGGGCCGCTGTAGCGGGGTGGTGGCCGATGTGGCGGGCGCCAGATTCGACTTAAAGTCGTAAATAAACCCCTAAACGACCTTATTTGGAACTTTTCAATTTTTAGAGCTAAGGAACGAACCCAGGCGACTCCTACTCATTTTTCACCATTCTTGAGGCTAAATGTAAGTTTTTCACTCCCCGAATTTGTTTTTCGATCTGTAGAACGTAATAGAATGGATGAATATTGATAGGGGATGGTTTTGTTATAGATTCTATGGTGGAAACAACCCTAATTTGGATAATTGTGATCATTAGTTTGATCTAGGGTTCATAGAATTGTTAGTAATTCGGGTAATTAGTGATTGTTTATTGATTCCTGTATTATATTGATTGTTTGTAGACCAAGAACAAGCGGAACGAAATTTGAAAAGGAAGGATCAAGTTTCTTAGGGTTTCAAGCTTGTTTCGAGGTAGGTAATGGTTGTGATTTTATAATTGTGTGATGTATGTTTGTTCTTGCTTCATTATGATACATGTATGTATATGAATGTTGCATTATTGATCACACTTGTTGTAAATGAGATAGATGAATGATGGTTACCATGAAATCATGACTTAATTGTATGCTCTTGAGGATGTACTTGCGATTGTGATTGTGGTGTGTTGAATGGATTGGCTGCCACGTTCCGGCATAACTAACTTGGATCGGTTGCCACATTCCGGCATAACTATGGGATCAGTTGCCATGTTTCGACATAATTATTGGATTGGGTACCACGTTCCTGTATGCTAACTGTTTGGGTTTGGGTTCCATAAGAGGACCAATGATTTGATATAATTGAGTATCTTGAGAAATATGAAGTTGTTCGTTGTTAGTAAATGTTGATAATATTGTATATGTTCGTTATATGCATGTGATTATATTGTTGTGATGACTTATGTATATTACACTTAGTGGGATAGCCGCGTGATCCTACCAGTACACTGTAGTTGTTTACTGATACTGTACTTGCTCTTATTTTTGTTGAGTACAGGGCATCTTCCAGCGGCTACGACAAACCTCGCTTAGGAGATCAGTGATAGTTCGAATTCAAGGGTGAGGCAATTCTTCCGGGCTGCTATGGGTTTCCTTTCGTCTATGTCCACCATTTTCAGGCTTAAACTATGTTTTAGTTTGTTGATTAGTTCATTAGATTGGGGTTGCATCCCTTCTTGTTTAGACTTGTTGAACTTTAGATGCTTTGGTACATTGCTTTTCAGGTTCTAGGCATTACTTATGCATTGTTAGTTTATAATTGTTAGACTTTTGTTAGAGTTTATGGGAATTCTATTTATTTCTTTAGTATTTAATTTGCTTTCGTAACTTAAATGCATTAGTTTTGGTTTAGTTGCTTGGTTTGGGTTGTAGTAGTGGTTCTCCCATCGGAGGGTTAGTATGGGTGCCAATCACGATGGTCTGGGTTGTGAAAAAGTTGGTATTAGAGCCTAGGTTCATTGATCTCAATGTACCAAAACAAGTCTAGTAGAGTCTTGCGGAACGGTACGGGGACGCCTTTACTTTTCTTCGAGAGGCTATAGGACTTTAGGAAACCTCTCTGTTTTATCTTATTTCCTTTCGTGCTATGACTTGATCCCAATTGATATCTGGCGATTCAAATTGGTATCTAACCTCCTTTACTCTTCTGTTCGTAGATGGTTAATACTAGATTCAAAGGCGTTAGGCCCATAGCTCCTATCAATGCTCCAACTGAGAAATCTGCAGTGAGAGGTCGCGGTCGAGGTAGGGGTAGAGGAAGAGCTAAGGGTAGAGGCCGTGGAAGAGTAGTGCCTGCTGGAAATGGAGCTCTTGTTGAGAATGCTCCTATGATGAAAACCCTCCTGCGCATTATGAAAAGATTGAAGATGAGAATGTTGAGGATGTGGGACAAGAGAAAGAGGTGCAGGCTGAGACTACCGATGTTCCTCATATAGACCCAGTGTTAGTTCGACAGATCATTTCATTCTTGAAAGGGTTGGTTGGTCCTGGAGTGCTTCCTTCTACTCAAGCAACTCAATCTCCTACCAATCCTCATATTGCTAGCACTGCACCCAAGGTGGGTGGGACTGGATGTAATGATGCTTTTCTCCGTCCTTTGTTGGGATCTGTTATGACTGGTAATGAGCATGAAATGTTGACTAAGTTTTTGAAGCTAAAGCCTCCTGTGTTTCTTGGTTCTGAGAATGAGGATGCTTATGAGTTCATCTTAGATTGCTATGAGAGGCTTCATAAGTTGGGAATTGTCCATCAACATGGGGTTGAGTTTGTGGAGGCTAAACAGTGGTGGATAGCTTATATAGAATGCATATCTTCTACTTTACCTCCACTTACTTGGACCCAATTTCATGCTTTGTTTCTAGAAAAATATTACCTAAGACTTTGAGGGATCGCAAGAAGGATGAGTTCATGGCTTTGGAGCAAGGTGGTATGACTGTGGCTACTTATGAGGCCAACTTCCATGCTTTGTCTAGATATGCTACTCAATTGGTGACTACTGAGGAAGAGAGAATCCGGTTATTTATTAGGGGACTAAATTCTGAGTTTCAAGTATTATCTGTTCATATGACTTCTGCAGGGAGAAGCTTCAATGAAGTAACAGACTATGTTAACAAAGTGGAAGGGGTGAGGTGAGAAGGTAAAGCTAAGACATGGGTAAAAAGGGCCAAGAACTTGGGTAACTTTCAAGGTTCTTATTCCAAGGGATCCGAAAGGCCAATGCTTGCAGCCAAGCCAATTCAGTCCGTTATGCCCGCCTCTACAGGTAGTTGCTCGAAAACTCCATCTCATAATTTTCAGGATAACCAGGAAGTCGCGTCTTCGACCGGCGGCAGGCCATCTTTTGATCGTACTTATTACAACTGTAGAGAACCTGGACATATGAGGAGAGATTGTCCCCACCCACGTGTGTTTGAGTTCGCGCAGTAGCAGACTAGAGTAGTGGTACCCCCTGGAAATGGTAATAATGGTGGAGGGCGTCCACAAGGTGGGCGAGGAAGTAATCAGCGAAGCCGTGGAGGTAGAGGAAATGGTAATGCAGGAAGAGGTAGTGTGCAACCAGGTAGGGAAGTGGTTTGTCAAGATGATAGGGCTCAGTATTATGCCTTTTCGGACAAGAATGAGGTAGAAATGTCTGATGCGGTGATCACATGTACTATTATTGTCTGTGACTGGATGACTAATGTGTTATTTAATTCGGGTTCTACTTATTCTTATGTATCTGTGTGATTTGCCTCAGAGTTTGATATGATTTGTGATATACTTGATGCCCCTATCCATGTTTTTACCCCAGTTGGAGAGTCAGTCATAGTCACCAATGTCTATCATGCTAGTTCTATTTTGTTTATGGATTTTCAGACTTGGGCTGATTTGGTGATTTTGGGTATGACTGACTTTGAAATAATCTTAGGCATGACTTGGTTGTCCCCCTATTATACCGTACTTAATTGTAATACCAAGTCCGTAACTCTAGAAATTTCGGAAAGGGAAAAATTAAAGTGGAAAGGGTGTACAAGCCTAAGTGAACTAAGGTCATATCCTCTATTCGGGCTAACAAATTGATAGGGCAGAGTTGTTTGGCTTATTTGGATCATATTAGGGATGTTGAGGTTAAGACTCCATCTATTGAGTCTATTCCTGTGGTATTGGAATTTATAGAAGTGTTTCCTAATGAATTGCCTGGTAAGCCTCCAGATAGAGATATAGATTTTTGCATTGATTTAGAGCCTGATACTCGTCTCATTTCTATCCCTCCATATTGCATGGCTCCGACAGAATTAAGAGAGCTTAAGGCTCAAATCCAAGAGCTTCTTGATAAGGGATTTATTCGTCCTAGTGCTTCCCCATGGGGTGTTCCAGTTTTGTTTGTTAAGAAAAATGATGGTAGTATGAGAATGTATATAGATTATCGACAATTGAATAGGGTCACTATTCGAAATAAGTATCCCTTGCCTCGAAAAGATGATTTTTTTGACCAATTGCAAGGTGCATCAGTTTTCTCTATGATTGATCTAAGATTCGGTTACTATCAATTGAAAATTAGGCCTGAGGATGTGCCCAAGATGGCGTTTAGAACTCGCTATGGGCACTATGAGTTTTTGGTTATGTCGTCTGGTTTGACCAATGTGCACGCAACTTTCATAAGTTTGATGAATGTGGTGTTCAAACCGTTCCTTGATTCATTTGTTATAGTGTTTATTGATGATATTTTAGTCTATTCAAAAAGTGAAAAAGAGCATGCCGACCATCTTCGTAGTGTTTTGGGTGTTCTTGGGAAGCAAAAACTATATGCTAAATTTTCTAAGTGTGAATTTTGGTTGAAATCGGTTGCATTTTTTGGGCATGTAGTTTCAAAAGAAGGGGTAATGGTAGATCCCAAAAAATTGAGGCGGTTAATAATTGGATTAGGCCTAGCTATGTGACAGAAGTTAGGAAGGGCTCGCTAGCTACTATCATCGATTTGTGAAAAATTTTGCTTCCATTGCCACTCAGTTGACTAACTTGACCAAAAATGAGGAACCCTTCGAATGGACTGAAAAGTGTGATGAGAGCTTTCACAAGCTCAAGACTCTCTTGACCACCGCGCCCATTGAAGGTAAGGATTTTATTATTTATTGTGATGCTTCACATTTTGGTGTGGGTATTGTGTTGATGCATGATAAGAATGTTATAACTTATGCCTCGCGTCAATTGAAGGTGCATGAGAGAAATTATCCAATGCATGATTTGGAGTTGGCAGCGGTAGTGTTTGCTCTTAAGATCTGGCGACATTACCTCTATGGTATTAAATGTGAGGTATTTACTGATAATCATAGTTTGTAGTATGTGTTCACTCAAAAGGATCTGAATTTGAGACAACGAAAGTGGATGGAGTTACTTAAGGATTATGATGTGGCCATTCAATATCATCCGGGCAAGGCTAATGTGGTGGCAGACGCTTTGAGTCGAAAAGCAGTGAGTATGGGCAGTTTAGCTTGCTTAAGTGTAACCAAGCGATCTTTGGCTAAAGAAATTCAAACCTTAAAGTCTAAGTTCATGTAGTTGGGCATTTCAGAAAGAGGTGGGGTGTTAGCTAGCATTAAAGTGAAGGCCACATTCATTGAGGAGATCAAGGCTAAACAATTTGAGGATGAGAATTTGGAGGAGCTTAGAAAGAAGACGGCGAATGGTAAGGCACAAGAGACCACTCTTAATGCGGATGGTGTGCTCAATTTTAAGGGAAGAATCTGTGTTTGTAGAGTAGATGACTTGATTGAGAAATTATTGGCAGAGTCTCATGGTTCGCGATATTCTATTCATCCGGGTGTGACCAAGATGTATTAAGATTTGAAGAGAATTTATTCGTGGGCGGGCATGAAAAAGGATATAGCAGAATTTGTGGCGAAGTGTCAAAATTGTCAACAAGTGAGGTATGAACATCAAACGCCTGCAGGTTTGCTTCCGAGAACGCCCATTCCGAAATGGAAGTGGGAAATAATAGCCATGGATTTTGTGGTTGGTCTGATAGATTGACTAAGTCAGCCCATTTTATTCCGATAAGGATAGATTATAATGTTGAGCAATTAGCTAGGGTCTATGTAAAAGAGATAGTGAGGTTGCATGGGGTGCCCTTCTTTATCATCTCAGATCGTAGTACCCAATTCACATCCATGTTTCAGAGGAAATTGCATGATGAATTGGGCACACAACTCACTTTTAGTACAACCTTCCATCCACAGACAGACGGGCAGTTGGAGAAGACTATTCAAGTATTAGAAGACATGTTGAGGGCATGTGTTCTTGATTTTGGAGGGCATTGGGATAAATTCATACCTTTGTGTGAGTTCTCCTATAATAATAGTTATCACTCCAGTATTGATATGGCACCATTTGAGGCACTCTATAGGAGGGGATGTAAATCACCCATATGATGGTTTGAGGCTGGAGATGTGAAACCTTTGGGGGTAGATTTAGTGAAGGATGCTCAAGATAAGGTGAGGAGCATTCAAGCTAAGCTTTTAGCAGCTTGTAGTAGGTAAAATAAGTATGCGGATCATAAGGTAAGAGACATGGCATTTCGAACCGGTGAGAATGTTTTTCTTAAGGTATCACCCATGAAAGGGGTGATGAGATTTGGTAAGAAAGGTAAGCTAAGTCCGCGATACATTGGTCCAAATGAGATTCTTGAATGTGTGGGATCAGTAGCGTATAGATTGACTTTACCTCCTAATTTATCGGGAGTTCATCTGGTATTTCATGTGTCCATGTTGAAGAGATATCATGGTGATGGGGATTATATTATTAAGTGGAACTCAATTGTGTTAGACAAAGACCTCAAATATGGGGAGGAACAAATTGCAATTCTTGATCATGATGTGCGCAAGTTGAGGACCAAGGAGATTAAGTCCGTGAAAGTTTAATGGAAGCATCGTCCAGTTGAGGAAGCTACTTGGGAAACCGAGAGAGACATGTGAGACAAGTATCCCTAATTGTTCGTCGATTCAGGTACTACTTCATTCCTTCCTTAGCTTATTTTCCTAAGTTTTGTCACTCGGGGACGAGTGATGGGTAAATTGGTATCTATTGTAACGACCTATTTTCGTCTTTATAGAAATGCCAACGGGGGAAAATTTGGGGCCAAAAAACTTTTTATAGTATTTGGATTTTCCCAACCTTGTTCAGATTTAGACGAAATCAGAGTCTTTAAGGTGTAGGAAAATCTGGTAACAACTGAGTGAGTTAATTATGATTTTGATTACATGAGTAGTTATATACCTCATTAAGGAATCCGTACGACTTTACGAAATTGAATTCGGGCGAGTAGAACTCCCGAAATCAATCTTAGCATAAAGGGTATTTTCTCAGCGTCGTTGGTTAGAGGTGTGTTGTGAAATGGGGATTTTGGAATTCTTTGAATAACTCTCTGTTTCGTTCAACCCTTCTTGGCAGGTATTTTGGTCGCTTTGGCGAGGCCGTTGTGGCCGGCCAGACTTGACTTAGAGTCATAAATAAATCCTTAAACGACCTTATTTGGAACTTTTCAATTTTTAGAGCTAAGGAACGAACCCCAAGCGACTCCTACTCATTTTTCACCATTTTTGAGGCTAAAGGTAAGCTTTTCACTCCTCGAATCCGTTTTTCTATTCGTAGAACGTAATAGAATGGGTGAATATTGATGGGAGAGGGTTTGTTATAGATTCTACGGTGGAAACAACTCTAATTTGGATAATTGGGATCATGGGTTTGATCTAGGGTTCATAGAATTGTTAGTAATTCAGGTAATTAGTGATTGTTTATTGATTCCCGTATTATATTGGTTGTTTGTAGACCAAGAACAAGCGGAACGAATTCGAAAAGGGAAGGATCAAGTTTCTTAAGGCTTCAAGCTTGTTTCGAGGTAGGCGATGGTTGTGATTCTATGATTGTGTGATGTATGTTTGTTCTTGCTTAATTATGATACATGTATATATATGAATGTTGCATTATTGATCACACTTGTTGTAAATGAGATAGATGAATGATGGTTACCATGAAATCATTACTTAATTGTATGATCTTGAGGATGTATTTGTGATTGTGATTCTGGTGTGTTGAATGGATCGATTGCCACGTTCTGGCATAACTAACTTGGATCTGTTGCCACGTTTCGATATAACTATGGGATCGGTTGCCACGTTTTGACATAATTATTGGATCGGGTACCACATTTTGATATGCTAACTGTTTGGGTTTGGGTTCCATGAGAGGACCAATGATTTGATATAATTATGTATCTTGAGAAATGTGAAGTTGTTCGTTGTTAGTAAATGTTGATAATATTGTATATGTTTCGTTATACGCATGTGATTATATTATTGTGATGACTTATGTATGTTACACTTAGTGAGATAGCCACGTGATCCTACCAGTACACTGTGGTAGTGTACTAATACTGCACTTGCTCTTATTTTTGTTGAGTACAGGGCATCTTCAAGTGCCTACTGACAGACCTCGCTTAGGAGATCAGTGATCGTTCGAATTCAAGGGTGAGGCAATTCTTCTGGGCTGTCATGGGTTCTGTTTCGTCTATGTCCACCATTTTTGGACTTAGACTATGTTTTAGTTAGTTGATTAGTTCGTTAGATTGGGGTTGCATCCCTTCTTGTTTAGACTTGTTGAACTTTAGATGTTTTAGTACATTACCTTTCAGGTTCTAGGCATTACTTCCGCATTGTTAGTTTATTATTGTTAGACTTTTGTTAGAGTTTATGGGAACCTATTTATTTCTTTAGTATTTAATTTGCTTCCGTAACTTAAATGCCTTAGTTTTGATTTAGTTGCTTGGTTTAGGTTGTAGTGTGAGTGCCAATCACGATGGTATGAGTCGTGACACCTAGGGCCACAAAAGGTCAAGCTATATGCTTTCAACTAGTACACAAGTACCACAACACACTTATATCATTTATTTATATAATTTTGATGGATAAATTTGAGCAAATTCTTGGATGATTAGGGGATATTTGAGGTTCTATTTAAATAGAAGGAAACTTTGTTCTTTTATATCTTCGAACTATCGTAAATGGTATGCAGATTTCCTCCGTCATACTTTTGGGACATTGGTGCCCCTGTCGTCCAAAAAAACTAGAGCATATATACTCTTTATGCTCTAGTTTCGTGTCCCTATTTAGTCTTCCGTTAGAGTGAAAGACATATATGCTCTAGTTTTTGGACGGCAGGGGTACCAATGTCCCAAAAGTATGACGGAGGAAATCTGCATACCATTTACGATAGTTCGGAGTATATTTGTCCTTTTTCAAAAAAAAAATTATCATTCAGGTGCAAATTTGAGGCATTTTTGCTATTAAAGACATATTTTAGAACCAAACTTAAATGGGGGGACAAAAATTTTCTATTTTCTATAGTCAAAGTGTATTTTTGGTCCTTTTTTTTCAGCAATATTTGGAATTAAATACATGGAAAAGGGTTAAAAATGTATTTGAGTTATGCCAAATTAAACAAAAATATCTTTAGTTAATAGTTTGCTTTAGAGATATTCATGCCATCAATAGTTTGATCCAAATAAAATCCTCCCGCTAATAGTTTAATTCAAAAATACCCCAACAACTAATAATTTGATAAAAAAGTATCTCTATTATTACTTGTCAAAATTATATTTCCTTGTCAACAAAGACAGAATTTACTCAAAATTCGTCCCTCGTGTTTGAAGACCATTGAAAAAGGATTGATGGATGACTTTCTTTTTAAAAGATGCAAGTAGCATGTTCCTAGTCAATTAAGAAAAAAGATATATTTTTAAAATAACAATGATTAATTTGTTAATCATGAATTATTTTCAATCGCCAGACTTTACTTTGACAAATGAATCGATTATTTGGGACAATTATTACTCACTAAAAAATAAGAGCTTTAGTTTTAATGTTTTCTGAAATTCGTTCTTTATTCATTTCATTAGGCTTCTTTGATAAAAGGTAATATTATATGTTGATTAGGTTTATATTTTCTGTAATTCATTTTTGCATGATTACGTCAGCAATCGAACGTCACTTTAATTATAAGATGGGGCGGCTACAGGAACATGTCATTATTCTGAATGTTACAATATTATATCTTTTTTCTTTTTTGGTTTTAGTGAAAGAAAATTAAAATATAGAAACTCGCAATTCAAAGGGGAAGGAAGAATCTCCTGTAAAATTTTATGTCAAAACTAGCTATTCCATATGAATCAATATATTAGGAAAAAATAATTCATTTTGCTGGGTGAAGCTTTTACATTTACAAAAATAATAGGAGTAACAAAATAAATAACAACTGTAAATAATAAATAAATGAAATCATGCGATAGTGTTTGACTAGATACAAAGGTTGTATAAATGAATTATAGTTGTGAATAGTGAGTGAAAATATTAAGTTATCATAAGAAGTAGTCTACAATCGAAAAAAATATCACATTAATTTTTAAAATTTTAATTGTGTAATGAGTTAAAAAATTATGAAAGTTCTGATAAAATAGAATAAAAATAAATAAATATAACTTGTCACGCCTTCTTCATGCCTTTATTTTTAAAAAATCATAAGTTAATAAACGAAGAGACGGAGAAAGAAATAGGAGTACTAGAAAACTATTAGTGCTCACCAACTCCCTAGAAACAGAGGCGAATCCAGGATTTCAAGAAAACGGGTGCACCATTGCTTTAAAGATAAGTCATCTTGAGAACGGGTTCAACAGGTTTTAATTTAATATCTTCTTTAATAATTATAGAAGTAATATATCGAGTTTAGTCGGATGACCACGGGTTCGGGTGACCCAAAATTACTACATAAATTCGCCACTGCCTAGAAATATATTAGACAGAGGAAGACAATCTAATTTAGGTTTTTTTTGTTTTAATGCATAATTGATCATACTTGATTCTAGTTCTAAAAATGATAATTGGTCACTATAAATATAATTCGATTTTTAAGTTTGAAAATGATTTCCTAGAGAACTAACGTTAGGTAAAATAGTTCAACAATGCTTAAAAGATAAGTTTAAACATTTTTTTTTTGAATAATTTAAATACTAGAAAATGATATCATTGATCCAATATTTAGGAGGTTAGAAAATAGTAATCAGTTCTATGAATTTTTCTTACACTAATTACACTTGATGGTTATATCTTCATAAAACTCCATATGAAACATTAATCCCAATGTTGCAAAACAATACATTCAAAAACATAAAAAAAAAAAAAAAAAAAAAAAAGCCTAAAAAAATTACATTCTTTAAAAGGAGTGAGAGAAATGAGTGTAACTTCTGGTAGATTTCATTGTGGCACTTTCTTTCAACTATACTATTCACATGAAATCTACCAGAAACTACAATTATTTCTCACTCTCCTTAATACTAAATTGAGCTGTTAATGTTATTTTTTATCATTATATTTCTGTTAAACAAATTAAGCGGTTAATGTTGATTTTTAATTATTATTATATTTCTGTTATCAGTTAACATTTCACATATAAAGTAATATTATTATTTATAAAAGTAAGGATTAATTCTAGTTAATAAGATGTTAGTCATTTGTTTGTAATATATTACCTTAGATTTTGAGATAAAAACTTTGTTTATTAATATGGAGTTTGAGTAGTTTAACTCAAAGTACTAGAACATTTATTCTAAAAAGTAGGGCTGTTCAAAATCGAACCGTACTAACCGATAAGTCAATCACAAAGTTGACTTATTGACTTATTGGTATTGGATAATTAGATTAACGGTTGGTGAACAGATTAAAAATTTATAGTTAACGGCTTATCAGTGCGGGGACGGATTACTCAAGTTCTTTATTGACCGTTAACCTGTTAAGAATTATCGTAGTTACATCTTTACCGCAAGTATATATGTTAAGTAAATACTTATGTGCGCATACTATCAAAGTTTATACTTTCATATGTGTCTTATTGTAATTTATAATTACTAAATTACCAGCTTAAGTAGAGCTAGAAAAAATATTTTGTTTGACGGGAGATCAATATATTATTGAGTGAAAGTGAAAGAAGAGAGTATGAAATGGTGGAACCAATATATCGTTCGATAACTGTCGGTTAAATCCTAATATGATACCGAACCAATCGATAGCTTATTGATTGGCTAGCGGATTAGTAAAATCGAAAAACCAAACTATATATTACTAATAATTATCCATTTGATCCATCCAATAAGCCATCTTAGTAAAAAGTAGATAATTTTTTTTCTTTCTTATATAAGTTTTATATGTTTTTTTTTACTATTTTAAAGTAAAATTAAAATCATAGAATTTTCATTATTATATTTTTCGAGGGGTCAAAATTTTGGATATGAGAAAAATTATAGTAATAATATTCCATATATATAAATAACAATAATATTGTATACATAACATATAACCCATATGGAGAACCAACAAAGTCATTTGATGCGGCGAGGGGATTGAGACAAGGTGTGATGACTTGCCATTTTGCCCTTCAAATTAGGCATAAAAATAAGGAGGAAGAATCTAGAGTTATGAAGAGGTTAATGGAAGACTCTAGAATTCTCTAGATCTTTTCTTAGAAAACTCTAGAATGCCTTATAATTCTCTACTAGCTAGAAGTGGGACTAAATATTTTCCAAGAAAGCTTTAAAATTCCCTATAACTTGTAGAGAATTCTAGAATGTGGATTAACATATAAATATTATAGGAATTTGTAAAGTAATTATTATTTACACTTAGACTCCTAGGAAGTAGTATATATAGAGGGCCCCTCATTTGTAAATCATGCAACAAAGTGTAAGCAATCTTCCACAAAGCAATACAAAACCTTCTCTCAAAGCTCTCTTGTCTTTCTTTACATTCTCTTAGCGATCCGCTTATAAAATCTTGAAAGATTAGTGAGTAAATTATCAAGTGCCACATGAAATTTTGAAAGAAAGATTAGTGAGTAAGTTGTCAAGTATCGCACGGAGCTTTAGTGAAACTCTAAGTCCGTGATAAAGGGAACCCAATGTCTCATTTCTTGTTTGCAATTGTTATGGAGTACTTGACTCTAAGTCCGTGATAAAGAGACCCAATGTCTCCTTTCTTGTTTGCAATTGTTATGGGGTACTTAAGTAGAAGCTTACACACCTTGAAGAACAACAAAAAATTCAAATATCTTTCCCAATGTGTTAAGTTGAACATTACGCATTTGTGTTTTATATGGTCAGGATCAAATGAAATAACCAATAAAACCTTAGTGTCTTGGAGCAAGATATGTCTTCCAAAGGCTATGGGGGACTTAACTTATTCAATCTGAACTTTGAAATTAAACAAGGCAACCATTATTAAAACTTGTTGGGAGCTGGCAAATAAAAAAAATACATTGTGGAGTGGATTCATGGATACTATTTCAAAGACCAACACATAGAGAAAATGCCTATTCCACAATAGATTTTTAAATCAGGAGAGCACTTACGCCATACCCAACAACATGCCACTGAAAAGAAAAGCTTGATTAAATCTACCTAACTGCAAATATAAGCTTGATTAAATCTACCTATCTGCAAATAAGTTTGATTAAATCTACCTATCTGCAAATGCTGAGAGTGTTACCTAAAGAGTCTTAGGAAGGGACTAATGTGTTTTCATCATGCAAGACCAAAAGCTATATTTACATTATGACTTCAACTACAAATGATACAATGCTTTAGATGATTAGAAATGTTAAAAAGTAGTTATTACTATTCATTAGTCACCAAAATAGTTATTACTGTTCACTGTTATTAGAGTTTGTTAGAACAATTATTCTGTTAGCTGTAGCATTAGCTTCCAATTCAGTTCTATTAATAGAGATGTAATACAATTGTAAATCACTGAATGATATATGATAATTCTTCTTTTCTCTCTTTTACTTTGTTCTTCTTAACTTCAATCTCAAAATTACCCTGATATAGCTATCTTCTTCTTCTTCGAGGTTCATCCTCCTAGTTGATATTATCCATTCGATTACTGGTAATTAGATCAATTGGTATCAGAGCTGCTGGTCCTTGGCTAAGAAATCATGGTTGCTCAGGACAAAAATAAGATAGATCTTCGGAGGAAATGAAGGGAAAATTATCTCAAAAACAATTGCAGAAGTTGATAGAAGGTATGGTGAATATGAATGATAGAAATGTACAGACAGATAAGGAATTAATAGAGATCAAGCAAGTCCTAGGAAATGCGAAGCAAAAGGAAAAAAAATGGAGCAGAATATAGCCGAATCATTTGTGGGTGGAGACAGAGAACAGGGGTTTCGCAATGCAGCTGGGGATTTACAAAATTCTAATGGTAAATTTCTTACCCAATGTTCTAAACTTGATTTTCCTAGATTTTCGGGGTCGGATTTGAGGGCATGGCTATATAAGGTGGATCGGTTTTTTGCCATGGATGAAGTTCCATATGATCAGAGGGTGAGAGTAGCTTCTATCCATTTGGATGGTGAAGCTATTGTTTGGCATAGATCATACTTGAAGTCTAGAAACTCAGTTATAGACCTTATTGGTCTGAGTATGCGTTGGCTATTAATGAAAGATTTGGGGAGGAATTTGAAGATTCCATGGAAGCTATTAAAAATCTACAACAAACTGAGGATGTTAGAACATATCAGGCTGAGTTTGATAGGTTATTGAATGAGGTTAATTTGTCAAACGAAAATGCTATCAGCTATTTTCTGGGAGGGTTAAAACCTGAGCTAAACAAAGTTGTTAGAATGGAAGCACCCAAAACCTTAATGCAAGCTTACAAGTAAGCTAAGTTGCAGGAAGATGTTTTTGATGCTTATGCTAAGTCTTGGGGAATTAGTAGAACCAGCAGGAATCAGACTGGTCTTCTCCCTACTCCATCTAGGTTTCAGTGTGTACAAATGTCACGACCTAAGGGTACCCCCTAGACGTAACAAGGCACATAAAACCCCGAAAAGAACCATGTAAGTCACTTAGTATATCATAACATAAGTAAAGAACAATAAAGAGTAAAACACATTTCAAGTCTTAAGAAGTTTTCAATAAAAGCAAGCGGAAGTCTAGACTTGTCTCAATTAGCCATCTATTACAATCGAAGTATCAAATAGGGTCACAACCCTTACAAAAAATTCAAACGTCTAATACAATGAAAGAAAGGAACTATAAGATATCGCTCGTCCTCGGATCCATGAGGACTTACCACAAGCAAGGAGAATAGTCGAATCCAAGCTTGTATCAAATGAGGATCACCTCAAACACCAGACCCTACACTTTGGAAAAATGTATAAAATATAGGTTAGTACAAAAATGCACTAAGTATGATAGCCATGCATAAAAACCTTGAAGACATTCTAAAAAGGGACATTTTAGTTGAAGAGCATGCACATTACCAATGTTTAAGAATCATTATGAAGATTAGTGTAAAAGCATAAGTCATAAGCATATTCAACACATAGGTTATCATATCATAATAGAAACATACCATAAAAACCCTCAAAACATCCTTGTGCAATGCATGAATAAGATCCCATAATCCTACGCACACTAAGGAAAGCTTCTTGAGTAACTATAGTTCATAATTCATATTCTTGTTCATACTACCATAGTGGGATTAGCCTTAACCGACATAGACCATGAGAGCTTAATCATGGAATCCGGTATCTACCCCACACCGAAAATGGGTTGTCCTACTTGCCTAAGGTAGAACCATACTCTTATCTTAGATGAATCCACTAGCTAAAGACCTATGTGAGCACATAGTTTATGAGATAAGGAGATTTCTTCTAGAAACCCACCCTCTACTAATGGAGGAGCTTCCATCTCATTGTCAATATCCACTCGGTACTAAGCATAATTTCCATTGAGTTCATATTAATCCTTGACTTAAATTGATAATTATGGAAGAATTTCTTGACACTCAATCCAACATAACTCATACTAAAGCTCCTAGATTTAATAGGTGAGACTAGTCTTCCAACCTTAGAATCACTATATGTGATAAACCTTTCACATCATATCATATTCATACATAAGTATGTACATGAAGATAATCATCCAATCAACACAACAATTAGATCATAATCATATTCACTTTACTCTCAAAGTGATCTAAATGCATATACATAAACCTCATAAACATACATAATTCTCATGCTTTGCCCTTCAAGGACCATAGATCACATTTAATCAACATATATAGAATTACTACATTCGACATGGATAATAATATAATTCAAATAGTTTAATTACTACATGCATAATTCTATCATGTTCTACTTGCATCAATCAATACCCACACTTTAAGATCCAAATTGGGAAAATAGGGGAATTCATGTATTCTTGAGGAATTCAATTTAAAATCATATAAAACCATCCATAATAAAACATAATCCAATCATTTAAAATGAATTTGAAAGGAATTCATGAGATTGAAGTCAAACCCTAGATTTTTGGGATTTCTTACTTTGAAATTGGGGGTTTTGAAGGGGCTCCATGGGTTAAGGCTACCCATGGATTAAGAACTACCATACCTTGTTGAATAATCCCCACTAAATTGAGTGAAAAAGTCTATTTCTTCAAACCCTAGATTGATTCTCTTCTTCTTCCTTGGAGTTCTAGAGAGAAGATTTTGGAGAAAATTGGTTTTGATTTGGGAAGTTGGTAGTTATGATTTAGATGACTTAGTTTAGGGACCTAAAAACCATATATAGTTAGTTTAATTAAGTACAAAATGATGTCACTTAACATTAACTTAAAAATGAAAAACCCTAAAGTACCCTTAAGTGAAACTCCCAAAACTAGTTTCAGGCATGACCCATGACCCCCTTCATCTACGGACCATGGTTGGACCCACAACCTGTGTTGGTGAAGTGTGGGTTAGGGTTCTAGCGCTAATTTCTTGGGGGCTTGACCCACGACCCCTACCGACAGGGCGTGGGTAGACCTACGGGGCATGGGTTGCCCTCGTGGGTCACTACCCAGGTCACTTTTTTAGGCTTTTCCTTAAGGACTCATGGTTGGTCCTTGGGGTTTAGACCTTGACATTCTAACACAAAAACATGAATTTTTAAAGTACGGGGAGGTACGTTTAAGGCTCTAACCCTAACGTCAAGCTTCCAGAGTGTTATAACAAAAACCTACTTTTTCTAGCGCAACTATCAAGAAACCTTATGAACCAAATGCTAACAGATTCAGTAATGGTAATACTGATAGAAGGTTATTGACTGTTGCTGAGATGGATGAGAAAAAGGCTAAAAGATTATTTCTTGTGTGATGAGAAGTATACGCTTGGGCATGTTTGTAAATCCAAGAAACAGTTGTATTTGGTTGAAGTTCTGGAAAATGGGGAGGTAATAATGGAGGAATAAGTGTTAGAAGTGGATGATTGCATGACAATTTCCTTACAAGCATTTACTGGAAGTATATGTTATCAAACAATTAGAGTAACTGGATACCATGAAAAACAATCAGGTGCTTATTGATACATGTAGTACTCATAATTTCATTGATGAGTCAATGGCAAGGAAGTTAAGTTGTAAAACTTTGCCTATACATGAACAATCAGTAAGTGTAACTGATGGTAGAAAGGTTCAAACTGCTGTAGTGTGTAAGAATCTGAAGTGGTTACTGCAGGGTACAACTTTTTCTTCTGATTTCCTACTACTATCATTAGGGATTGTGACATAGTGTTGGGTGTGCAGTTGTTAAACACTTTGGGTAGGATTTTATTTTACTTCTGAAATAGAACTATTGAGTTTGTGCACCTGGGAAGAAAACATGTTTTAAGGGAAGCCAGTAACCAGATCAAAACCACCAAGGCCCAATCCTTGAACAAAAAGAGTGTTGAATCAGTAGCTCAAGGTACTGATATTCATCCTACCTTAACTGTTTTAATGGAGCAGTACAAATGCCTTTTTGATATGCCTACTACATTGCCCCCTCATAGAGGCATCTTTGATCACTAAATACCACTCATTGACTCAGCTACTCTTGTTAACAAAAGGCCTTATAGATATCCTGGAATGAAGAAAGATATTATTGAGAAGCTAGTACAAGAAATGCTAGATTAATGTGTGATACAACCTAGTTTTAGTCCCTATGCCTCACCTATAGTCCTTGTTAAGAAGAAAGATAAGAGTTAGAGGCTTTGTGTAGACTATAGAGATCTCAGTAAACTGATAGTAAAGGACAAATTTCCTATTCCTATCATTGAGGATTTGTTAGATGAACTAGAAGGAGCTGAAGTGTTCTTTAAGATTGATCTTAGAGCTGGTTACCACCAATTAAGGATGAAGGAAACAGATACCTATAAGACAACTTTTAAAACTCAGGAAGGACATTATGAATTTCTGGTTATGCCATTTGGTCTTACAAATGCACCTTCTTCATTTCAGAGTCTTATGAATGTTGTATTTAAACCACTAGTTAGGAGATCAGTACTGGTCTTTTTTGATGATATATTGGTATACAACAAGGATATGTTAGCTCATGTGAACCATTTACAAGCTGTGTTTAATTTGATGAAGCAACATCAATTGTTTGCCAAAGGTTCTAAGTGTGCTTTTGGGGTACCTGAGGTAGAGTACCTAGGTCATTTCATCAGTGCTAAAGGGGTAGCTACTGATCCTAAGAAGATTTTTGCATACAGGCTTGGTCTGTCCCTAAAAATATCAAACAACTGAGAGGGTTTCTTGGTTTAACAAGATATTATAGGAGGTTCATTCTGAATTTTGGATCCATTGCCAAACCTTTCACTGAATTATTAAAGAAGGATAAGTTTGTGTAGAATGAGGGTACTACTACAACTTTTCATGTTCTCAAAGATGCACTAGTGACTACATCTGTCTTAGCATTACCAGACTATGATAAACCATTCATAATTGAGATTGATGCAAGTGGTTCAGGAATTGGTGCTGTCTTGATATAACAAGGGCATCCAATTGCCTATATCAGTAAGTCATTGGCACCTAGACATTAGGCTATTTGTATGTATGATAGAGAGATATTAGCCATCATATTTGCAGTTACTAAGTGGTTTCATTACCTCTTAGGAAGACATTTCATTGTGAGAACTGATTAAAAGGCACTAAAACACCTCCGGGAACAAAGTATTCATATTGATTTTCAGGTTGCTAATATTTCTAAATTGATGGCCTTTGATCTTACTATTGAGTTCAAGAAAGGGACTGACAATAAGGCTGTTGATGCCTTGTCAAGAAATCAAAGTGCTGAGTTGTCTTAACTCCTAATGATACACTTTTGGAGAGAATTAGCCTAACATGGATATCTGATGCTGAGTTTCAAGTTGTTATTCTTAAGATACAAGCAAAGCCTTATAAATTCTATACCTGGATTGGTTCTCAACTAAAGTGGAAAGGCATGCTAGTAGTCGGGTCTGATTTGCAGTTAAGACAAACCATTATTCAGTTGTGGCATTCAACACCACAAGGTGGTCATGCAGGCATGGATGCAACTATTAAGAGGTTACAATCCCTCTTCTACTGGAAGTCATTGACAGCTGACATTAGGAGTTTTATTCATAAATGTGATATTTGTCAAAGGCATAAGTATGATACAACAACTTACCCTGGACTACTTCAACCATTATATGTTCCTGATGGTATATGGGATGATATCAGTCTAGATTTCATTGAAGGTCTTCCTAAGTCAAAAGGGAAGGATGTCATTTTAGTAGTGGTGGACAGATTCAGTAAGTCTGGTCACTTCATTGCTATTGCACATCTTTACACTGCTGAATCTATAGCTCAGTGTTTTTTGGACAGTGTTTTCAAATTGCATGGTATGCCAGCTTCTATAGTAAGTGACAGGGATCTCATTTTCTTGAGCTCTTTTTGGCAAGAGTTATTCACATTGCAGGGGTCTTACTACATAAATCTATAGCATACCATCCCCAAACTGATGGTTACCATCCCCAAACTGATGGTCAAATAGAGGTTCTTAACAGAAACTTGGAGACATATTTGAGATGTTTTTGTTTCGATAGTCCTCACACTTGGGCTACTCAACTACCTCTTGCTGAATGGTGGTACAACACTACATACCACTCTATCTTGAAATGTACACCTTATGAAGTTCTATATGGTCAAAAACCACCAATACACTTGCCTTACTTGGCTGGTGAATCTTCTAATGACATGGTTGATAGATCTCTGGCGGCTAGAGAGGCTGTGATATCACTGCTCAAGTTCCATTTAACTAGAGCACAACAAAGCATGAGGGATAAAGCTAACAAACACAGGTCTGATAGGCAATTTATAGAGGGAGATTGGGTTTACTTGAAGTTGCAACCTTACATGCAGATTTCAGTGGCTTCTAGGCCTTTCAACAAGCTTGCTGCAAAGTATTTTGGTCCTTACTTGAGTTAGTGCAGTAGCTTACAAATTGTTTTTTCCTGCTGATGTCCTTATTCATCCCCTGTTTGATGTATCCCAGCTGAAAAGGTGTTATGAGGTTTCTACAATCATTAATCATCCCCCCGTATTACATCTTTCAAGCCCTTAATATCCCATTCCTGAGTCGGTATTGGAGAGAAGGATGGTCAAGAAGAGTAATAAGGATGTGTGTCAAGTCTTGGTTCACTGGTCTGGCTTGGATGCTTCTCAGGCTACTTGGGAGTTCCTATGTGAGCTGCATCACAGATTTCCTGCATTTCACCCTTGAGGACAAGGGTGGTTTCCATTGGGGGGTATTGATACAATGTTTTAGATGATTAGAAATGTTAAAAAGTAGTTATTACTGTTCATTAGTCACCAAAACAGTTATTACTGTTCACTGTTATTAGATTTTGTTAAAGCAGTTATACTGTTAGTTGCAGCATTAGCTTACAATTCAGTTTTATTAATAGAGATGTAATACAATTGTAAATCATTGAATGATATATGATAATTCTTCTCTTCTCTCTTTTACTCTGTTCTTCTTAGCTTCTATCTCGAAATTGCCCTGATATAGCTATCTTCTTCTTCGAGGTTCACCCTCTTAGTTGATATCATCCTTTCGATTACTGGTAATTGGATCAACAAAACATGCTACTCACAGTGAATAGATTGAGGAAATCGGGAATTGAAGTTGAGCTCATATGTGTCTATGTAAAGTGGTTGATGAAGATAGAGAAATTGCATGTATTTGCAATGTTAGAGTAGACACTTCGCTTCGACTAATCCTCCAACATGTTATCAATGAAATCTATTAGTTAACAAAAAAAAACTCCCAGATTCTCTTCTCTAAACCTTATTCCAGATGATACCCTTAAGAGGAGAGCGTATTTTAGAATGTTTGGGTAATATTTTCACCCATAAGATAGTGTAATTTGCGAAATCTATTAGTTAACAAAAAAAAAAAAAAAAAACCCTCTAACCCATAGTGACAAAATAGAAATCAACAAATTTTTCAATAATTATGATTTAAGAAAATACAACAACAATGAGAGTGGTTTTTTTTCTTTTATTTTTATATAGAAAATTTGTGATTTTAACCGATAAGGATTAATCAACTAAATACTTAATTTTAGTATTCTATCACTTTATTGACAATTTACCACATTTAGAATATGTTAAAAGTATCTTTTTGTATATATTATGTTAATCTATTTTTATAACCAAATTCAAATGTAAAAAATTTAAAAAAAAAATATCACTTGTAATAATTGTTAAGTAATTGAGTGATTTTTATCCCTTGTGTTAGTTTGGAGAATTGTTTATAAAATGACATTTTTTAATTTTTCGTTCAATTTATTAATAATTTATTTTATGGCCCAAAATTCTAAAAAATATTAGATCATGATTTAAAATTTTATAAGTTATAAAAACAAATGTGAGAGAATTGTTTGATATTTGTTGGTAAGATTGAGAAATATATGAGTAAAAATTAGATCAATATCCCAAATTATCTGAAAGGATAATTATTAAGGTTATATTTGCACCGTAAAGACTAAGATAGGCTCTGAATAACGATTTTTAAAAGAAATATTTTGTGTAAATCGACTACCATAGAAAATTACACCATTTATCACGCTTTTAGATTTAAGCACATAATTAGCATAATAAATAGTGCTTTGCAAAAATAGCAGGTTTTATTCCATTTTTACCATATTTTTAAAAAAAATCATACGGTTAAAGAACAATATTTGAAAAGGAAAAGATCCATTAATCAGGGATTCATTTTATTTTCTTACTATTTAATCTCATTTCTCTCTCTCTTTATACCAAAATGAATATTTAATGTAATTTTTATTCGAAATTTACTGAATGTCAATTAAAGTTTAAGCATTATTCTTTGGAAGTTTATAATAGTAACTAGTGAACATTTTTACGCTTCGCGCGGTCATAAAAGTTATTTATAAATTCATAAGTCACTCACTTATGTATAGTTATCTTAGAAAGTCACTCAATCATGAATATTTATCTTGAAAAATCACTTTACCAATCTAAATAATTTTTTTTGAGATTTTTATTTTATACTAAATTTTTAAAAAATAAAAAAAGTGTCAATTTTAATCATTTTATTGATTCACCCCACTAAAATTATATAGAAATATATATTTATCAAGATCACTTCATTTTATATGCATTTAAAATAATATTTAAAGCAATCACTCAAATATGCTGACATAATTTGCTACTCTAATTTTTCTCATATAATTAGAAACATTGAAATCTTTGTTATTGTCTAACTATTGTTCAAACATTGACATATATAATTAACTGATCACTCAATTATAAGCTAAATTTTTTTATATAAAATGCGTAACTGAGTTGTGTGTTTTGGTATTTATAATTTATATTGGTACTTTAGATATAAGTTTGTTTTACTAACTATAGTTATAAATTTTGTTATATTATATATTACTTAATTTTAGTGGGACACGTCAATAAAAAGATTATAATGAAGATCTTTTTATTTCTTAAAAATTTAGCATAAAATAATTTTTTCAAGTCAACAAAAATATGATTTTTTTAAAAAAATTGGTTGGGTGACGTTTTATGTAAAATACCAATAGTTGAGTGACTTTCTAAGATAACTATTCATAGTTGAGTGACTTTCTAAGATAACTTTGGGTTATAAAACAAAGTTGAGTGACTTTCTGATAAAACTACTCATAATTGAGTGAATTTCTGAGAAAGTTATTCATAGTTGAGTTACCATTTGAGATATTATCTCCTAATCCTACTTCCTCTTTTTGTTTAGTTACTTCCTTCAATCTTTCCTATGTTGAATTATTTTCTTGTTTCTCTAGTTCTCGTTGCTAGTTAAATATTGTGCTCTATTTTTTAAATAATAAAAAAAAAATTGCTTCTTTCTACTTAATATTTTCATCACCTATTCAAAACTAACGTCTTTGATCTTTCCTTGTCTTCTATAATAATTGTCTTCTCCTAATTAATTGACAAATTATTTAGTCAAAGTTAAGACTTTAAAATTAAAATGATAGGCACTAACAAATTAAAGAGACTTAAGTACAATAAGTGGTACTTAACAATGAGTAATTGGAAAAAAATGAGTAACGCATATTGAGGAGAAATATTTTAATTAGTGACCTTTGATTATTTTTTTATTTTATTTTAATAACAAAAACAGATTAAGAAAATAGGAGAATGGTAAAAAAAATATAAAAAAAATATGGTTGTTGATTATATAACATAACCTTCTTTATGTCCAACTTTATATAAATATCTATAGATATAGATTTTAAATTACAAGCTCCCATATATTTTGATAAATTAAAAAATTGTGATGATAATTCAACTAAAGTTTTTTGATTTGTTAAACTATTTATAATAACTTACGTTCAAATTACTCATGTAAAATACAAATTCAACACATACTAAAATGAGATTATTTTAATTTGAAAAACACAATTCACTCTTTTTTTAGTTGGAACTAAATTTTGAAACTTTAAATATGTCAAAATTAAGTTTGATTTCATTTCTCAACCAATCAAGTTTGTCTAGAAGAAAATATAATTTTATTGGCATTATTTTTTAAAACTAAGATTAAGCCTGCCTTATGATATTTAAATGGTTAGAAATAATATCATTGAAAGCAATAATCAACTAAAGTATACACGGCAAGAAAATTTCCTTTCAGCATTCTTAATTTCTTATTCATGAACAATTTATCATTTTCGTAACCACCTACCAAAATACACAAAGAAAAAAAAAGAACAAAAAGGAAAATAAATCAATAAATTTAAAAAAATGAAACAGATACATGATGTTTATTAAGTAAAATTGAACCTTCTAGATATTTAAATAATAATATTTGCAAGCATAATCAAAAAGATATATTGAGATACTCATAATAAATAGTTTGATAAACAGTCCATTTGCTCCTCTTAAAATATACCAAATCTCATTCATGCAGTGACGAACCTTGGTTTAATAACTCTTTGATACTTTGAATAGCTGTTGTAGTCAGTTGACACATTTTTCTTTTCACTTTCTGTAATTGATTGAACCAACATGTGTATAACAAAAATGATTCTAAATAATTAAAGAAAAGATATATAATTATTATGATAAAATGATATAAAACAAAGATAAAAAATTAGAAATTATCAGTGCAACAATAGAAATCATAATAATAAACATGCATAAGCAAAACTTGAGAAGAGATCATAAGATCACCTAAAATCATGTATAACCAAGAATAAGTAAATCATGTTTTTGCGATTCATATAAGAAAATTTGTCAATACAATTATCCAATAAAAATAATAATTAAAATTACCTAATAAAAAATAGCATCATGAGTTTTTCATCTAGCATAGAGGGGAAGCTTTGGAGCTTTGTTCGTAAATTTCTATCATTTTATTGTCAGAATTTGAAAAAGGTGCCATATTTAATACCTATAATAAATATTAATTATTAGGTAGGAGAATGAGATTATTGCAATGAATTTTCTGGGCAAAAAGCGTGCAACAATAATGCTTACTATTATAACATTAATATTACAGTAAAACCTCTATAAATGCATATGTTTGGGATCAGAAAAAAATGTTTATTTATCGAGATTATTAGTTTATCGATAAATGCATAAAATATTTATTTATTGATAAATAAATATTTATTATTTTAGAGAGTATTTTACTGGGATTATTCGAGCATTCAAAGCTTATTATCGTCGTCGTCTTTATTTCAGCATCCTACAAGGCCTTGAAGTTGAAGCACCAAATACTAAAAAAATTAATATTTTGAATGCTATTAAATTTGCTAACTTGGTTTGGAATTTTGATGTGAAAGAAATAACAATTGCAAATTGTTTTTGGCATTGCAAGATCCGGTCGGAAGAAAACAATGTTCTCGAACCACAAGTTGGTAAATTAGATGAAGTTATCCAAGAAGTTGGTGAATTAGATGAAGGTATCCAAGAATTAAATGATGTCATCTCTAATTTAGCCTACAGAAATGTGATGGATGTTGAACATCTTTTGAACTACCCTAACGAGAATGATACTGTTATGGAATAACCTACGGAGAAAGAGATTATTCAATTGTAATGAATAATGATGATGAGAATGATCCTGAACAAGATGATAGTAGCATTGTCCCACATGTATCATCAAAGGAGATATTTCAAGCAATGATTACATTGTCAAACTATTTGGTACAATACAAATAAAATATTCTGGAAATTGTGTTCGCTCTTCAAAAAGTTAAGGATGAGATTAATTTTGGTTTTGGTGGGAAGAAAAAACAATCAACTATAGAATCATATTTTAAAAAGAAATAGTTATTGGTCTAGTATTATTGACTGATTAAATATATATAAATTCTTGATGTATTCTAGTAATTATTACTTTATATTTTTTCTGGGCCTTTAATATTTTATTTTTAATTATTATCTAATGCATTTAGTGAGAATATTACTTTAATATAACTGGCCCAAGTCGAGACCGGAGAAAAATATTCATTTAGCGAGATTATTACTTTATCGAATATTACTTTATCGAGGTTTTACTGTAATACCTATTAATAAATGTTAATTATGGGGAAGGAGAAGAGATCATTTTTTCCGCATAAAACGTGCAACACCAATGCATAGTGATGATACTAATACGGCACTAGTGCAATACTAAAGCTTTTATGTTTATGTTTTAATAATGAGAGAATTATATACTATGCTTTAATTAATATTCAATAAAAACATAAAGCAAAAAAAATCAGAAATAATTCAAAAAAAAAAAGGAGAAAATAGATAATTGCAAATGTTGGCCATTGGAGGGTGCCACATCAGCGATTTTAGATTCAGCTTTATATATATATATATATAGTGGCGGAGCCAGAAAATTTAATAAGGGGGTTCAAAATATGAGAAGTAAACACACGAACTAGTGGAAGGGGGTTCGACATCTATTATACATGCCTAAAAAATAATTTTAACCATGTATAAATAGTAATATTTTTCGCCGAGGGGGTTCGGATGAACTCCCTCATTATATGTTGCCTCCGCCCCTATATATATATATATATATATAGAGAGAGAGAGAGAGAGAGAGAGAGAGATTAGTTGTTATAAATGAAAACTAATATACGCGTTCCATTCGTTTGTTAGAATTTTCTTCCACTATCAGTTTATCTTGAGGTGGTAACTCATGATTTTCAAAATCGAACTGATAATCTAATTAGAAATATTTTTATTGATTTATCGGTTATTGATTCTTAACGGTTTGGGATTTTTTCTTAATGGGTTAATTGATAATCCAATAATAAATTAATTATTGTGTTAAGACCCAAAATAATCTTTTATCTTTGAGTTAAGACTCAAAGTCATCCTTGAATTTTCATATGTAGCAGTAATAGTCCTCATGTTTGCAATATTGGTGCACTTTTGATCCTCCCCCAAATTTTTGCCTATTTTTCAACATTAATTTTATCCATGATTTATGAATGGAATGTCAATTGTCTTTTTATATATTTAGTAGAAATAATAACTTGATGTGAGATCAGGTGAGAAGAGAAACATTTGGAGGCAAATTACATCTTATCCCAAAAGTTTTCCCAATTACAAAAATCTCAGATTTTTCATTGCTCTGAGATACATTACTCGATTGTCCGATACATTACAAATGACACATTACTTAATGAAAGGATTGTATCCGAGAGGGGATAAGAACTGTATCCGAGGGATAAGGATATATCCGAAAGGATGTGTATTTATGTAATATTTCCAAACAATATACTCTATATGAGTTGTCAAAAAATAGTAAGATGTTGAGCATCCCAGAGTGCATCAAACTGATGAAAAAATTCTAAACCAGAAAGAGTACAAGGGTGAGGATACTCAAACTGGCAAAGATGACAACCAACATTATTAGTACTAATTTTTTCAATTTCTGGGTTGCTCTCCAATATTACAGGCAGCTTAATTTCCATGTCATCCCCAATTATATTACTAGAACAAACAATATCTGTCATTTCATTTTCTTCCCATGTAATAATAGTCGAATTACTCTTCTCCAATGAATAATTATAAACATTAGGTGATGATTTATCCGCATAAATATTCGTCATCTCATTTTGATCTTTGTCTTTCTTCACTAGTACCCTTTTAGTCCTTTTCATCGACGCAACATTTTTCACTCCCAATTGCTTTTTTAAATGTGTGTGAAAGAAATTTTTTATTTCGTTATCTGTTCTTCCTGGTAATCTTCCTGCAATAGCTGACCACCTGGACATAATAATATATACATAACGATTAGAATCATTCCAAAAAAAATTAAAAAAAAAGTAATTAAAAGCTAGAAACTTATTTAATTTGTCTCACTTATTTCCAAGTTCTTGATACGTTTTGATGACGATTTCGACTTCTTCCATGGTAAAGGGTCCTCTCTTAACATCAGGGCGGAGATAATTCATCCATCGTAGTCTACAACTTTTCTCCGTTCTTGAAAGCCCTGCAATTAATTAAACACGACCAAACACTAATTATTTAATGAACTTAGAAAATGAAAGGGTTATTAATATTGCAGAGTTAGATTTCTTAGATGATCACTTAAAAATAGTTACAGAACTTACAGTATTATCTTAGAAAGTCATTTTTCTTTAATTTGCTTGATAAGATTAGAATCAAGAAGAAATTAAACGTGACTTTCTGAGATATAACTATTAGTTGAGTGACTAGCTATTTGATAAATCGATCCTAATATTACATGATCATATTTGAAATGAAAAAAAAACCTGCAAATTTAGGCATATGGCTCCAATTCGAAATGCCAAATTTCATGATATAAGATTTCAATTTTTGGTCTTCCTCTGGAGACCATGCCCCCTTCTTCATGTTTGTACTTTGCTGCTGCTGTAGTTGTACTCTTGGCATGATTGTAAACAAGTTCACTAATTCTACAGGTTTTAGCCTTTGTTGTGGAAACTTGAATTTATATTAGCCATTATGGAATTCTTTAATCAAAGCCTTCTTTCCAAGAAAGCTGTAGGACTCGCCCACTGCCACTACTTCATTTTTGTTTCTATTTGGTCCTTTTCAGTGGTAGTGTCACTACGTCAAAAATGAGCTTTACCGGTAATTAATTAGCAATTGCCGCTAAATATATATTTTTTGCAACAATTAACACTTTTTGTATATGTCCCTAAAGGTTTTAGTGATATTGAATCTAATGGCACTTAACTAATGCCGGTAAAGACTTTAACACTCTTTATTAATGTGTCTATTTATTGCCGCTAAAAGTTGTATTTGTAGTGTATTTAAGTTATATATATTTATAAATTGAGAAAAGTATTGGAAATACTCTAAATTAGGTGTGAATTATTAGTTTCATCTCTGAATTATTTATGACAGCGTTAAAATACCCTTCACTTGATTAACTGAACTTAAATACATCACCAATCTTATGACATGAGTGAAATACACCATTAAATTATCGCCAAGTTTAGGGATATTTTCAACACTTCTCTCAGTTTTTTATTAAGAGCTCTATGCTTCTACAAGAAATTGAGACCACATGCTATGTTATGCAGCATGTCAGAGGTGATCGAGGGTGTATCTAAGTTTATTTAGTCAAGTAGAGGAGTGTTTTTAAGGTTGTCAATAGTTTGAGGACGAAACTAATAATTTGCGTCGAGTTCAGAAATTTTTCAATACTTTTCTCTATATAAATTAGTGTAATATTTTTTTATAATATTAGGTCACTCAAATATCTATAAATAAGCTTTTAAAAAATATGTGATCTCTCGTAATTTCAAAGATATTTACAAGTAAAAATATTATTAAAATATGTAACTTATATAATCTTAAAAATAAAAGAGAATACTTGATATAATATATAAAGATAATCTGATGGTATAAAAATTTCTTACTCTAATGATATAACTCTTAATTTTATGAAAATTCTTTGAAGGTGCTAGAGTTGAATTTTCTAACGATTGGCAGTTGAAGTATGAAAAGGAAAATGAATTCTTGCTTTCCCACTTGATCAATATGTCAAAATAATAATATTCCACACTTTGGAACTTTTGTCGCATGTTTTTATCTATACTTCATCCAAAATTTATAATAAGTGTGCTTACAAATCTTGAAAAAATATCACTTAATAACATTTGCCATCTATGCATACTAGAGATGGCAAGCCCGTGCAAGCATATGACCTTCTGGAAAATGAGTTAGTAATAAAAATAATTATAATTAAATTAATTTAAATAACATTTGTTGAATCATAATTTAATTAATTTAAATAATATTTGTTAAATTATAATTCAATTGATTCAAATAAGATTTGTATAGTTCTATAATTGTACGTTCCAATAACTTGATGGGTGCCTGTCACGACCCAGACCATCGTGATTGGCACCCACACTAACACTCCGATGGGAGAACCACTACTACAACTCAAACCAAGCAATTAAACTAAAACTAAGGCATTTAAATCAAACACTAAGGAAATAAAATTAGAGTTCCCATAAATTCTAACAAAAGTCTAACAATAATAACTAACAATGCGGAAGAATAACCTAGAACCTGAAAGTCAATGTACCAAAAACGTTCTAACAATGAACCAAGTCTAAACAAGAAGGGATACAACCACATACTAATGAACTAACTAAAACAAATGTCTAAGTCCAGAAATGGTGGACATAGACGAAAGAGAATTACATGGCAGCCCGAAAGAATTGGCTCACCCTTGAATTCGAAGCGACGATCACTGATCTTCTAAGTGAGGTCTGTCAATAGCCGCTTGAAGATGCCCTGTACTCAACAAAAATAAGAGCAAGTGCAGAATCAGTACACAACCACAGTGTACTGGTAGGATCACGCGGCTATCCCACTAGTGCAACATAAACAAGTTAAACAACATTATAATCACATGCATATATATCACATATACAATATTATCAACATTCACGAACAACGAACAACTTCACATTTATATGTCAAATAATTGGTCCTCTCATGGAACCTAAACCCAAACAGTTAGCATGCCGGAACGTGGCAACCGATCCCATAGTTATGCCGGAATGTGGCAACCGATCCAAGTTAGTTATGCCGAAACGTGGCAACCGATCCCATTCACACACCACAATCACAAGTATATCATCAAGATCATACATTTAAGTCATGATTTCACGGCATTCATTAATTCTCTATCTCATTTACAACAAGTATGATCAACATTGCAACATTCATATATATACAAGTATCATAATGAAGCAAGAACAATCATACATCACACAATCATAGAATCACAACCATCACCTACCTCGAAACAAACTTGAAACCCTAAGAAACTTGATCCTTCCCTTTAAGGATACAATTAATATAATACAGAAATCAATAAACAATCATTAATTACCTAGATTACTAACAATTCTATGAACCCTAGGTCAAACTCATGACCCCAATTATCCAAATTAGGGTTGTTTCCACCATAGAATCTATAACAAAACCTTCCTTCATCAATATTCACTCATTCTATTACATTCTACGGATAAAAAAATGGATTTGAGGAGTGAAAAGCTTACCTTTAGCCTCAAGAATGGTGAAAAACGAGTAAGAGTCGCCTGGGAGTCGTTCCTTAGCTCAAAAAGTCAAAAAGTACATAATGAAGTCGTTTAGGGGTATATTAACGATTTTAATTCACGTCGGGCCTGCCATAGTGGCCACCACTCACCATAGCGGCCCCACCAAAGCGGCGAAACCCAGCGCTAAAGCGGCATTCTCGAGACAAAGAGTTATTTCAAAAATTTCTAAATTCCCATTTCACAACACACCTCTAACACATGACACTCAATAAATACCCTTTACGCTAAGATTGATTTCGGGAGTTCTACTCGCTCGAATTCAATTTCGTATAATCATACGGATTTCTTAACAAGTTATCTAACTACTCGTGTAATCAAAATCATAGCTAATTCACCCGATTGACACCAGATTTCCCTACACCTCAATGACTCCGATTTCGTCCAAATCTGGACAAGGTTGAGAAAATCTAAATACTACGAAAAAGTTTTTCGGCCCCAAATTTTCCCCCGTTGGATTTTCTATAATGAAGGGAATAGGTCGTTACAATAGATACCAATTTACCCATCATTCGTCCCCGAGTGAAAAAACATAGGAAGATATGATAAAGAAGGAATGAAGTAGTACCTGAATAGATGAACAATTGGGGATACTTGTCTCGCATGTCCCTCTCAGTCTCCCAAGTAGCTTCCTCAACTGGACGATGCTTCTATTGAACTTTCACGGACTTGATTTCCTTGGTCCTCAACTTGCGCATATCACGATCAAGGATTGCAATTGGTTACTCCTCATATTGGAGGTCCTTGTCTAACACAATTGAGTCTCACTTAATGATATAATACCCGTCACCATGATACCTCTTTAATATGGACACATGAAATACTAGATGAACACTTGATAAATTAGGAGGTAAAACCAATTTATACGCCACCGGTCCCACATATTCAAAAATTTCAAATGGACCAATGTATCTAGGACTTAGCTTACCCTTCTTACCAAATCTCATCACCCCTTTCATGGGTGATACCTTAAGAAGAACATTTTCACCGGATTGAAACGCCATGTCTCTTACCTTATGATCCGCATACTTCTTTTGTTTACTCTGAGCTGCTAAAAGCTTAGCTTGAATACTCCTAACCTTATCTTGAGCATCCTTCACTAAATCAACCCCCAATGGTTTCACATCTCCGGCCTCAAACTATCCTATGGGTGATCTACATCCCCTCCCATAAAGTGTCTCGAATGGTGCCATATCAATGCTGGAGTGTTAAATATTATTATAGGAGAATTCACACAAAGGTAAGAACTTATCTCAATGCCCTACAAAATCAATCACACATGTCCTCAACATGTCTTCCAACACTTGAATAGTCCTTTCTGACTGTCCGTCTGTCTATAGGTGGAAGGTTGCACTAAAAGTGAGTTGTGTGCCCAATTCATTATGCAATTTCCTCCAAAACTTGGATGTGAATTGGGTAGCATGGTTTGAGATGATAGAGAGGGGCACCCCATGCAACCTCACTATCTTTTTCACATAAACCTTAGCCAATTGTTCATCATTATAATATATTTTTATCGAAATAAAATGGACCGACTTAGTTAATCAATCAATCACTACCCAAATAGAATTAAACTTCCCCAAAGTCTTGGGAAGACCAACCACAAAATCCATGGCTATCATTTCCCACATCCATTTCGGAATTGACATTCTTTGAAGTAAACCTGCAGGCCTTTGATATTCATATTTAACTTGTTGACAATTTTGACACTTCGCCACAAACTCCGCTATGTCTTTCTTCATGCCCGGCCACCAATAAATTTGCTTGAAATCCCTATACATCTTGGTCACACCCGGATGAATAGAATATCGCGAACCATGAGACTCCGCCAATAATTTCTCAATCAAGTCATCTACTCTAAGAACACAAATTCTCCCTTTAAAATTGAGCACACCATCCGCATCAAGAGTGGTCTCTTGTGCCTTACCAATCACAGTCTTCTTTCTAAGTTCCTCCAAATTCTCATCTTCAAATTGTTTTGCCTTGATCTCTTCAATGAAAGTGGCCCTTACCTCAATACTAGCTAGCACCCCACCTCTTTCTGAGATGCCCAACTGTATGAACTTAGACTCCAAAGTCTGAATTTCTTTAGCCAAAGGTCGCTTGGATACGTTCAAGCAAGCTAAACTACACATACTTACCACTTTTCGACTCAAAGCGTATGCCAGTACATTAGCCTTGCTCGGATGGTATTGAATGGTCACCTCATAATCCTTAAGTAACTCCATCCACCTTCGTTGTCTCAAATTCAGATCCTTTTTAGTGAAAACATGTTGCAAACTACGATGATCAGTAAACACTTCACACTTAACACCATAGAGGTAATGCCATTAGATCTTAAGAGCAAGTACTATTGTTGCCAACTCTAAATCATGCGCTGTATAATTCCTCTCATGCACCTTCAATTGACGCGAGGCATAAACTATAATATTCTTATCCTACATTAACACAGCACCAACCCAGAATGGGAGGCATCACAATAAACTATAAAATCCTTACCTTCCACCGGTAATGCTAGAATAGGTGCGGTGGTCAAAAGAGTCTTGAGCTTTTGAAAGCTCTCCTCACATTTTTCAGTCCATTCAAATAATATCTCCTTTTTGGTCAAATTAGTCAAGTGCATGGCGATAGAAGCAAAGTTCTTCATAACTCGACGATAATAGCTAGCGAGCCCAATAAAACTCCTAACTTCCGTCACAGAGCTAGGCCTAACCCAATTCTTAACCGTCTCAATCTTTTGGGGACCTACCATTATCCCTTCTTTTGAAACTACATGCCCTAAAAATGCAACCGATTTCAATCAAAATTCACACTTAGAAAATTTAGCATAAAACTTTTGCTTCCCAAGAACACCCAAAATACTACGAAGATAGTTGGCATGCTCTTTCTCACTTTTCAAATAGACAAAAATATCATCAATAAAGACTATAACGAACGAATCAAGAAATGGTTTGAACACCTCATTCATTAAACTCATAAAAGTTGCAGGCGCATTGGTCAAACCAAAAGACATAACCAAAAACTCATAGTGCCCATAGCAAGTTCTAAATGCCGACTTGGGCACATCCTCGGGCCTAATTTTCAATTGATGGTAACCGGATCTTAGATCAATCTTAGAGAAAACGGATGCACCTTGCAATTGGTCAAAAAGATCTTCTATTTGAGACAAGGGATACTTATTTTGAATAGTGACCCTATTCAATTATCGATAATCTATACACATTATCATACTACCATCCTTCTTCTTAACAAATAAAGCCGGGGCACTTCATGGGAAAACACTAGGACGAATAAATTCTTTATCAAGAAGTTCTTGGATTTGAGCCTTAAGCTATCTTAATTCTGCCGGAGGCATGCGATATAGAGGGATAGAAATGGGGCGCGTACCAGGCTCTAAATCAATGCAAAAATCTATATCTCTATCCGGAGGCATACCAGGCAAGTCATTAGGAAACACTTCACTAAATTCAGACACCACATGAATAGACTCAATGGATAAAGCCTCAATCTCAACATTCATAATATGAGCCAAATAAGTCAAACAACCCTGCTCTACCAGTTTACTAGCCCGAATGGAGAATATAATCTTAGCTTGCTTAGGCTTGTACACCTCTTTCCATTCTAATTTTTCCCTTCTCGGAATTTCTAGATTTACAAACTTAGTATTACAATTAAGCATAGCATAATAGGGGGACAACCAAATCATGCCTAAGATTATGTCAAAGTCAATCATATCCAAAATCACTAAATCAGCCCAAGTCTAAAATCCCATAAAGAAAATAGGACAAGCACGATATACATGGGTAACTATGTCTGACTCTCCAACTGGGGTAGAAACACGAATAGGGGCATCAAGAATATAACAAATCATATCAAAATTTGAGGCAAATCTCACGGATACATATGAATAAGTAGAACCCAGATCAAACAACATATTAGCCATCCGATCACAGACAAGAATAGTACTTGTGATCACCGCATCAGACGCCTCAGCTTCATTCTTTCCTGAAAAAGCATAACATTGAGCCCTATCATCATGATGAGCCACTTCCTTTCCTGGTTGCGCGTTACCCCTACCTCCGTTACCATTACCATTTCCTCTACCTCCACGGCCTCGTTGATTACCTCATCGCCCACCTTGTGGATGCCCTCGATCATTATTACCATTCCTTGCGGGTACCACTGCTGACTGCTACTGCGAGAAATCTAACACACATAGGTGGGGACAATCTATGATCATATGCCCAGGTTCTCTACAATTGTAATAAGTACGATCAAAAGATGGTCTGCCGCCTGTCGAAGGCGCGACTCCCTGGCTATCCTGAAAATTATGAGATGGAGTTTCTGAATAACTACCTGTAGAGGCGGAAATGGCAGACTGAATTGGCTTGGCTATAAGCATTGGCCTTTCGGACCCCTTGGAATAAGAACCTTGAAAGTTACTCGAGTTATTGGCTCTTTTTGCCCATGTCTTAGCTTGACCGTCTCTCCTCACCCCCTCCACTTTCTTAACATAGTCTGTTACCTCATTGAAGCTCCTTCCTACAGAAGTCATATGAACAGATAATACTTTCAACTCAGAATTTAATCCCCTAATAAATAACCGGATTCTCTCTTCCTCAGAAGTCACCAATTGAGTAGCATATCTAGACAAAGTATGGAACTTGGCCTCATAAGCAGGCACAGTCATACACCCTTGCTCCAAAGCCATAAACTCATCTTTCTTGCGATCCCTCAAACTCCTAGGCACATACTTCTCTAGAAACAGAGCATGAAATTGGGTCCAATTAAGTTGAGGTAAAGTAGAAGATCTGCACTCCATATAAGCTCTTTACCACTGCTTGGCCTCACCTAGAAGTTGAAAGGACACAAACTCAACCCCATGTTGATGAATAATACCCAATTTATGCAGCCTCTCATAATAATATAAGATGAAATCATAAGCATCCTCACTCTCACAACCAAGAAACAGAGGAGGCTTTAGCTTCTGAAACTTAGTCAACATTTCATGCTCATTACCAGTCATGACAAAACCTAACAAAGGACGGAAGAAAGCATCATTACCTTCCGTTCCACCTGTCTTAGGCGCAGTGCTAGCAATAGGATGATTAGTAGGATCTTGAGTTGCTTGAACAAATGAAAGCACTCCAGGACCAGCCAACCCTTTCAAGAACGACATGATTTGTTGAGCCAACACCGGATCGATAAGAGGAATACATGTAGCCTCTGCCTGCACCTCTTCCTTTTGTCCAACTTCCTCAATATTCTCAACCTCAACCTTTTCTTCCATTTCCTCATGATGCATGAGAGGGTTCTCATTCACAGGAGCATTCTCAACAGGAGCTCCATTTCCAGCAGGCGCTACTATTCCACTGCCTCTACCCCTAGCTCTTCCTCTACCCCTACCTCGATCGCGACCTCTAGCTGTAGATTCCTCAATCGGAGCATTGACGGGAGCTAGGGGCCTAACTCCATTGAATCTAGTAATAACCATCTGCGAACAGAATAGTGAATGAGGTTAGATACCAATTTGAATCGTCAGATACCAATTGAAATCAAGTCATAGAACGAAAGGAGACAAAAGAAAACAGAGAGATTTCCTAAAGTCCTATAGCCTCTCGAAGAAAAGTAAAGGAGTCCCCATACCATTCCGCGAGACTCTACTAGACTCGTTTTGGTACATCGAGATCAATGAACCTAGGCTCTGATACCAACTTTGTCAAGTTCCATATCGTTGTGATTGACCCCCACACTAACACTCCGGTGGCAGAACCACTACTACAACTCAAACCAAGCAACTAAATCAAAACTAAGGCATTTAAATCAAACACTAAGGAAATAAAAATAGAGTTCCCATAAACTCTAACAAAAATCTAACAATAATAACTAACAATGCGGAAGAATAACCTAGAACCTGAAAGTCAATGTACCAAAACATTCTAACAATGAACCAAGTCTAAACAAGAAGGGATACAACCCCATACTAATGAACTAACTAAAACAAATGTCTAAGTCTGAAAATGGTGGACATAGACGAAAGAGAATTCCATGGCAGCCCGAAAGAATTAGCTCATCCTTGAATTCGAAGCGACGATCACTGAATTTCTAAGCGAGGTCTGTCAATAGCCACTTGAAGATGCCTTGTACTCAACAAAAATAAGAGCAAGTGAAGAATCAATACACAACTACAGTGTACCGGTAGGATCACACGACTATCTCACTAGTGCAACATAAACAAATCAAACAACATTATAATCACATGCATATATATCACATATATAATATTATCAATATTCACGAACAACGAACAACTTCACATTTATATGTCAAATCATTGATCCTCTAATGGAACCCAAACCCAAACAGTTAGCATGCCGGAATGTGGCAACTGATCCCATATTTATGCCGGAACGTGGCAACCGATCCCATAGTTATGCCGGAACGTGGTAACTGATCCAAGTTAGTTATGCCGGAACGTGGCAACTGATTCCATTCACACACCACAATCACAAGTATATCATCAAGATCATACATTTAAGTCATGATTTCATGGCATTCATCAATTCTCTATCTCATTTACAACAAGTATGATCAACATTGCAACATTCATATATATACAAGTATCATAATGAAGCAAGAACAAGCATATATCACACAATCATATAATCACAACCATCACCTACCTCGAAACAAACTTGAAACCCTAAGAAATTTGATCCTTCCCTTTCTGGATTCGTTCCGCTTGTTCTTGATCTACAAATAATCAATATAATACGGAAATCAATAAACAATCATTAATTACCTGGATTACTAACAATTCTATGAACCCTAGGTCAAACCCATTATCCCAATTATCCAAATTAGGGTTGTTTCCACTATAGAATCTATAACAAAACCTTCCCCAATCAATATTCATCCATTCTATTACGTTCTCCAGATTGAAAAATGGATTCGGGGAGTGAAAAACTTACCTTTAGCCTCAAGAATGGTGAAAAACGAGTAGGAGTCGCCTAGGAGTTGTTCCTTAGCTCATAAAGTCGAAAAGTGCATAATGAGGTCGTTTAGGGGTTTATTAACGACTTTAATTTGCGTCGGGCCCGCCACAGCGACCCCGCCAAAGCGGCATTCTTGAGATAGAGAGTTATTTCAAGAATTCCAAAATTCTCATTTCACAACACACCTCTAACCCACAACGCTCAATAAATACCCTTTACGCTAAGATCGATTTCGGGAGTTCTACTCACCCAAATTCAATTCCGTAAAGTCGTACGGATTCCTTAATGAGTTATCTAACTACTCATGTAATCAAAATCATAAATGATTCACCCAATTGTTACCATATTTCCTTACACCTCAATGACTCCGATTTCGTCCAAATCTGGACAAGGTTGGAAAAATCCAAATACTACGAAAAAGTTTTTTGGCGCCAAATTTTCCTCCGTTGGCTTTTCTATAACGACGGGAACAGATAGTTACAGTGTTCGATCTTTCATAGATAAAATGAAGGGTTCAAATTTCAATAGTTAATATAAGAAAAGATAGTTTTTTTTCATGTTTTATATTTAATATTAATTACTTATTTCTCAATTTATTTTTCAAGACTTAATAATAAACATCAACTACTAGAGATAGTGTGATAAAATAGTCATGTCAATTATTATTTTCTTAATAGATGTGTAAAATTTAAATATGATAAGTAAAAGTCAACGAAGAAAGTATTAAAAAGAGTTAAAAAGTAAATTAGTAAACATTTTCTTTCTTATTTATGAACTTTTAAAGAGTGTAAAAAAAAAATAAGAAACAAATAATATGAAATGACAACTAATCATGAAATGACAAAATATCACCAAAAATAAAAATAACATCAAGCACACATGTTAATACCACAAAATTAACGCTCTTCAATAATAGTAGAAGTAGAAAGGGAAAAAAAATAGAATGAAAGAAAGAAGAGTGTGTCTATCTGAGATGATGAACAATTTTGGATCATTTTACTATGCAGTTGTGCACGACATAAAAAATAATCTTTAACAATAATAATTTAATTATCATTAAATATATATTTAGGTAACTAACACTCTTTATTAATGTCTCTAAAATCTATAGTGACATTAAATTTAATGAAAATTAATTAATATCAATAAATTTTTTATCACTCCTTATTAGTAATATGTGTATTAATTACCTCTAAAAGTTATTTTTAATGCGGTAATGGTCAAACTAAAATGTCTAGTTCCACTTGCTAATCTAGTTAAAGATGTCCATGATGCTATATGTAGTTCATATTTTTATATGTGTGAAAGTTAGACACTAACACGTTTTCGTTAAAAACTACACAAAAAAATTAATAATCTTATAAGTTATAGGTAATACATCTAATCCACTTGCTTCTATTTTATAATTAATCCACTTGCCATGGTTGATCATGAATGCTTGAAGGACTCCTCAAGAATTAGAAATTCTAAATTTATCTGGGCACGTCTAAACAACATGTAGAAAGGTTGTCAAATAAATAAAACAAAATATTATTTATTACCTCAATTTATATGATGCTATTTCATTAGATATAAGAAATTTAAACATAAAGTAAATTGTTAAAATTGACACTTAAAAATAAACTTTAAATATTTATCTGACTCGCTTATTGGAAGAAGCACAGATTGTGAGAATGATAAAGAGCGCTGATGTCAGTTTGCTGACGTATGCCTAAAAATATATTATATTATATTACATTATATTATATTATATTATACTATATTAAAATCAAATAAAGGGGAAGACTAAATCCAAAAATACTGACAAAGAAAGACTTAAAAATTAAACAAGTGAGGTCCAGCTAATATTCTTAGGAAAGAATATCATAACGTTGCAATCAATCACAATTATTATTATTACTATTATTATTATTATAATAAACACTATTATAGTATTTATATAGCACGAGCTACATTGGACGACCTCAATGACTTCTCTTATCTTAATTTGGGATTTGACCACATTTTTACTAATCTATCATCAAACATTAGTATTTGTATCATCAAATTGACTGCGCATTTCTTCGAAATAGAATCGGTATTTTACCTCATTCACTACTTCTGTCCCTTCGAACATTCGATAAATTTGAAATAATACAAAAAAAATAAAATAACAATAGTCTTTGTCTTATGGAGTAACATTTATTTCGTTGAATCGTTCTCCAATCTGAATTTGGCAACACCGGATTCCGTTCTCATCTACATCATCGAAGACCCCAAAGCTTCATGTGATGATCTCCTTTACTATTATTTCCTTTGTTGTCGTTATATCATCTTTTGCTTACTATCGTCACAATATTCAACTAATAATAATCAAATCTAACGACTTAAGCTAAGATGCGTATCCTTGATCCAATATGAATTTTATTGTATCGTTTTTCTAGTAATTACAACATGCCAAATTGTTTAATATTTTATACTAATATAATTTTTTCAGGAAATAGCATAAAAAATTCTAAATTTTTAAAAAAGTAATTTTATTTATATGTATAAGTTATTATATTTGTAGTCATTGTATATATGTTCATAAGCTAATTAATTAAATAATTAGAAAAAATAGAAACAAAAGAAATAACGTTTTCAAAATTATTATTGATACTAGAAACTGCTATTAATATTTAAAATAAGGAATTTATTTTGATAAATTACTCCGGACTAAGAATCATAGAACAATTAAATGGCTATCAACAATTTTTTTTTACAGGAAGAAACATAATTTTATTCATCAAGATTGCGGGTATAATTTTGTTGATCCTTGATTCTTCTCTCATAAGATATTTATCCATAATTCATGGCCGTTAGTGGCATATTTTTTGACTTAGGATGATTTGGACTTGATCTACATAATTTGAGAATCGTTAGTGACGTTTTTCTCAAACTAGGATTATTTGGACTTGATCTACATAATTTGAGGACTGTTAGTGACGTATTTCTCGAATTAAGATAATTTGGATTTGATCTATTTATGAATATTCCATGACTTTGTGAAATATTTGATAACTTGATCTTTAAAAATACCCAAGAGTTTATGGGATAGTTGAGATCACTATCAACAATTCATTATGCGTATAAAGTCTCAACGAACTTATTTCTTCTTCTTTTCATCTTTATCTCATTTAGTTATTTTAATTCTTTTTTTCTCGTCTCTAAATCTATTTATAAATATATGTTATTTACAATAATTAATACCTATTTTAAAACAGGAATAACAGTGAGAGGACTCACATTTACCTCTAAAAGTAATTACTAATCACTTAATCAGTAAGTATAATACTTTATTATTTATTGCACATCGCTTAAACAGGAAAGAAAAACAAAATGACTAATTTTTCCTCCCTACGAAAAGAATGTTGAGAATTGTATTGTTCCTCGAGAATATGATCATTATAAAACTACAAAAGGTATATTACGCTTTAATTTGGATTTTTTTTTTTGTTTTTTTTTTTTTATGCTTTATTTGGACTTGTTTTTGTTTTACCTTTCTAATCCAAATCAAGTACTTAACGTCAAAGTTGGCTAAAAATATATTTCATTAACGTCAAATCAAATTTCTAGTTTGACAATGCCTTTCCTGGCATTCTATGAAAATATAATAAAATATTGACGAAATTTATTAGTACTATTTTCATTGGGAAACAACAAGATGCCATACCTCATAGTTTTTGTCAGAATCTAGATCAATTAAAATTCATATTGATCTGTTTTTCATTTTTTTAAATAAAGATACGAGAGAATTTATTTTCTATTTTTTAAAAAATCACTTTATGTGGTATTACATATACAAGATTTTTATTTTTATACCTAAGAGAAATAAAAAGGTCAATGTGGTATTTTTATTAAAAATTGATCGACTTAGGTGAGTAGATTTTCTGATTCATGTTTATAGAATTTTATTTTAAAAGAAACCAACTTTAGGAGGTCGTTTTTAAAATAAAAAAAATTAAAAATTGTTTTGAAACAAATCTGTCTCAGTCGATTCATTTGGGGAAAAAATGAGGGAAATAAGTTATCCGACCTCAGGAAGTCGGGAAATATTTTGGAAAAAAATCAATTATAATTACCAACCTCATGAGGTTGATAATTATGTTGATTACTTAATTTAACAATACTAACCTCTGAGGTCGTATTCTTAAAAATATTCTTGTTTTGATTCCAATATATTAGGGATGCATTTTATGTTAGGTTAAACTATTTCAATTGAAATGTATGCCTATGATTTTAGTTTAACTAGAAATTGATTGAAACATAATTATTGACATTAAAATAAATGTTATATCTATTTTAATGATACAAATGAGTACTATTGTATCTCAAATATATCCATTGAGCTTTAATTCCTAGTAATTATTTGTATTAGATTGTTTTGAGTTATAAGGAGTTTCTCAAAAAAAAAAAAATTGTGTGTGAGAGGAGTTTTTCCACTTAATTTTTTTAAATATTATTTTACTTTATTTCACACTTACTACTGGCATAATTACTAAAGAACTTGTTTCTTGTGTACACACATACAGAAAGTAGTTGGAATTTTCTCCAAAATGTTGTGGTATACACAACCATAGCAAATTAGGAATGAATGGTAACCGTATCTAATAACTTTAATTCAAACTTTATATTTATATTAAAATTATGTTCAACAAATAAATTTCGAAATCAGTTACTAACGTATGAAGTCGTTTCTGTAGAAATTTAAATTCTAAACACTATTTTTATTTTTTATTAGTCAGTTCTGAAAATAGATTTACCTAGAAATAAGCATCTCTCAAAGTCTTTTTTTTATTAATGAAATAAATAACTAGTGTAGTGCAAAGTACACAATACCTTAGCAACTAAAAGCAGTGATTTAAAGACTGTAATGCAGATTGAAAGAATCCAAAATGTGCCTTCCCAGAAGTCATTATAATTTCTTTTAAATAAATAAATTGTGATTTGCATAAAAATGTTGATTTTATAATTATAAAGTTGTCAAGTTAGTGGGAGTAGATGGTCTTCTTCCATTCCAATACGATCTAGTAAATTAGTCAAAAGAAATACCAGGACATTTCTCCATTTTTAATTCTTAATTTTGAAATACCAACTGATTATGCACCAATTAAATGCTTATCCAATGAATTATCATTTCAAGGTTTCAATAACTTTTTATTAAAAAAAAATGTTTAAAACAATGTTATTTTTCTATAATTAGCAATTTTTTAATTTTAACATCTTATATGTCTTGTTTAAAGCCATAAAATTTGAAAGACATTTTGATATATTATACTTGGAAGTTCATTCATAATATTCGTCAATTTTAAATAAATAAAATAAAATAGAGGAACCTATTATTCCTCTAATAAAATTAAAATTAAAATTAAAATTAATCTTTCAAACAATAGTCTATGTAAGACAATAATAAGTTTATATTTATTTAATATAGTGTTCATGTTTTCAAGATTTACTTGTGCGAGAAAAACTAGAACTTGGAGGTTCATTCATAATATCCGTACTAACATATGATGTGTTCATGTGTTTGATAATTTTTTTTAAAAATGAATAAAATTCCTTTTTTTTAAGTGAAGGTAGAGAAAACCAATTTCACAAATAATAGTCCCTCTTCATTTATACAGTAGTTTGCAAGACCAACTTTTTCTTCATTCAATATGAGATAACAAAAAGACAAAGAGTTTTAAAAACACTTCATCTTTATTCTCATATTCTATTGATTGTGTCATTCCCGCTATTCAACACACTTCATCTTTATTCTCACTTTCCGTGAATCCCATGCCCACCACCCTGCTACCCCTACCATGAGATAATATTTCTAGCTCACAAACCAAGCACAAAAAAATTAAGGAAGAAACGTACTTATTTTTCTAGACAACATTTTGTTTGTAACGAGTACACCCATATAGTCAGATTTATTTGTGTTGTTTTTCGTCTCATTCATACGGAAAAAATGTCCACTGAACCTTTTTCTAAAGCATTGATTAAGATTGATAGTATAATTAGATCAAATTTCAAATTTCTCTTTAATAAAAAAAAAGGATTGCTTCATTTGTTCTATTGTTTAAAGTTTTGCCTTTACTTAATTAGAGTAACTTTTGGTTGAAAAAAATATGATTATTTGACCATCAGATTAGCAAACATACTTGGAATTTTCCTCTCAGAGCTTCTTATTTCTTTTATCTTCAATTTTGTTTCTTCCCAAAATGCTGGGGAATGATCTAGTGACACATTTCAATTTGTACATGAAAATTTATCTTTAGCTTTCATGTTCTGCCAGGTGTACTACATATATATATATATACCTTAAAAGCATGAACTCCTAACTTGAATGTTAAATTACTATAATATTCCTAACTTAGGTTGTGACTTTTTTGATGAGTTGTGACTTTTCCGATGAGTTGCGACTCTTTTCAAAGGGTTGTGATTTTTCGATGAGTTGTGACTTTTCCAAAGAGTTGTGACTTTTTCAATAAGTTGTGACTTTTCCAAAGCATTGTAATTTCTCGAAAAGGTCATGACTTTTCAGATAAGATACAAAAAATATTTGTTCATACTACCCTTTGTTGACTATAAATAGAGGTACTTCCTCTCATTTTTCAACCACAATTTTTTTAATCTTCTCGTCTTCTTGCATTTTAAATTTTTTTGTGTGATTTATTATCGTTGAGTGAGTTCGAATATGAGGTACCACTATTCTGATGAAGTAAGTCGTTCTATCCTAAGAGGGTATATTCCATAACCTCGAGTACTTGAGGAAAATAATTTTGATGATAAAATAATTATTTTTTGCTTAATATATACATTAGTATGTAATGTTCTAATATATGAAGTTAACATGATTTAGTCTAAATTCATTTGTTTTTGTTAACAATTTCTCGTGATGTAGATAAATGCTTCTGAATATGTTTTTCCAAAATTTAGAGAATTGTCATGATTTGTTTTTGATGTTCAAGACAAAAGAATGACTTTATTTATCAATGTTACTTATGTGATTTAGACTCTGAGGATGTTTGCTTCAAAATAGTTATTACTATATAAACATTGTCATTTTGTTTTACTTATTTACTATTTCTTAATATTAGTTTAATTCTTATTATTTATTTAATCGCAAATTTTATGAGATAAATATTTTCATTAATGCAAATATAAATTTATATTTGGATAGGTATTTGTGTTTAAATTAAAGTATTATATATGTCACAAATGTATTATCAAGTTAACAAGATCTTCTAACTTCAAAATATATTATTTTAAAATATTTCGAGTTCTTTTTTTAAAATAAAAAACTCACAACAAATGTTAAAATATGTGAATATATAAAATGTAGTTGTTCTCTTCACATGTTCATATGACATCTAAACAATTTAACGTAGAATACACATGCAAAGCACATCTGGTTAGATGACAGGAAAAATACAAAACAAATATTGTTAGGTAATATTAGTGAGATAAGACTAATTACATTATTGAACCTCATCAAATTGAAATAAATATATACATTATTGCATTTAACTAATAAAATATTTCATTGACCATCTTCATAGGTTTGCGTGAATAAGAGATATATATGAGGATCCACATTGAACATTACAAAAGAATCTGCAATATTATTTTTTGCTAAGCTTATTATTCAAATCTTCGCTTAAATAAGCAATACTATTTACTATAACATATATTTTTCGAATTGGTAATCAGGTGCAACGTATGTGTCAAAAAACTAGTATATATATATATATATATATATATATATATATATATCTCCATGCCAAAAAAAATTAATACTTTTTTTAAAATTTATATGTCTTACTTTATTTCATTTAAAATAATATTTCTCCCTTTATTTCAATTTATTTGTTTAAATTTAATTTGACACGAAGTTTAAGATGGTAAAAAAGTCTTTAAATTTTGTGGTCTAAAACTAAAGATTTGTAGAATATAATCAAAATGCCCTTTAATCATCATAAAGGGTTGCGGCGGAGAGTGGGAAGTAGGGATTTAATTAGTCGGGTCCAATACAAGTATCGAATACCGGATGGGAAACTAAAAAGAATTAAGAAAGGTCTTTTAATTTTGTAGTTTTAAATATATCATGAGAAAAGTCAGAATTAAAGAGTTATCAAAAAAAGAAAAAAAAAAATTTATCAAACAAACTAAAAAAATAAAATAAGACAAACAAATTGAAATAAGAAGAGTACTATTATTTGTGTTTACTAATTTTTTAATTACAAACAGATATGTTTAAGATCATTATGGTACATTACAATTTACACACCTCTAGAGTTTAAGTATACAAAATTTAATGAAAATCCTTACTTTCAAAAGTTCTTTCGTACTTCGTACAATTAAATTCAGACACATAAAATGAAAAGAAAGAAGTAGTAAAGTGATGATCTATACCATCTAACTAGTGAATAGAGACTCAATACACATACTTCCTCCATTTTAATTTATATCAGATTTTAACATTTAAATAAGTCTATTTATATCAGATTTTAACATTTAAATAAGTCTATTTTTTACCGTAATTTTCATATATCTTTTAAATATTTTTAAATATATAAATTTTATTTCAAAAAACTTGAAGATTTCATGTTCTAAATTTACCATCAAACTAAAACTGTTTGACTCTTGAAATTTGAATTATGCCACATAATTTGAGACAAAAAGAGTATTATATATCTCATAATATACACATACAACTCATACTACAGTCCTTATCATGATGGTATATTAACTCGTAGCTATGAAGCCAATTCATACACTGTAGCATGATCTCATCTCATTAATTAAATTAAACATCCATCTCATCATGTAACTGAAGATTAGACCATAATTATCTATTAGTATAATCTTCTTCTTGTGTGATTTCATAAAATAATACGATTGGCATCATTAAGTAGATGAAGCCAAAATGAAGTTGTGTCAACAAATTGATCGAAGGAATCAATATTACTATGTGACGATGATTGATGATGATGAGTCGTTGCAGCTGGATTGCTCTCCAAGATAACCGTCTTTTCCATGTCAATCATCCGATTTGGTTCATCAATCTTTTCATTTTGATCGAATGTAATAATGCTACTGCTCGATAGTGAAGAAGAACCACCCATTGGTGATATCATCAAACTAGTGTTCATGTTACTCCATGTCTCAGAATTATTGACAAATAATTTGGGTGACTTTTTCTTCGATTTTCTTACCCTCCTATACTTCACTGGGGCATCAATATTATTTATCTGTCCAAGATGCTTCTTTAGATGCGTGTGAAAGAAGTTTTTAACTTCGTTATCTGTTCTTCCTGGCAATTTTGCAGCAATAGCTGTCCATCTGGATTTACATATTCTGTTAGATACGTTACGATTACGCCTAATTTATTAAATAAACTTATGATCCTTTTTAATATAAGTTCTCACCTATTACCAAGTTGCTGATACATTTTGATGACTGTTTCTCTTTCTTCCATGCTAAAAGGTCCTCTCTTAACATCAGGGCGGAGATAATTCATCCATCGAAGTCTACAACTCTTCCCAGTTCTTGAAAGACCTGAACCATGATTGATCAGATACACAAATTAATTAAGCACAACAAATTACTTAACGTTAAAAAAGTAAAACAAGATTTGAATTAGTGATATAAGCTAAACCTGCAAATTTGGGCATGAGATTCCAATTCCAAATGCCAAATCTCATAACATAATCTTTCAATTTTTGGTCTTCTTCAGGAGACCATGCCCCCTTCTTAATTATAATCTCCTCCATCTTAATTATACTTTCAACACAATTCAATGTGGTTTCAACACTATATTGGGAAAATAATTGAGGCTTATATATATAATATTACAAAACATTTCCACTTATGTAACCAAATCCTTCTTTCCAAGAAAGGGGGTAGGCAGTACAATCTCTCTAACTACTTTCATTGGTTTTTCTTTTGATGATTATTTTTGCTAAATTTTCTTATAATACTATTATAGTAGTAATTCTTTGGGGGAGGAGTTGACCTGAGCATTTTAAGACTTAGGCCTCTTTTAGCGTAAGTTATAATTAGGTACAATTATCTTAGTAATAAAATGTAGGACTATTTTATCTTGTGTTTAGTTGGAGCTATTAGGTACTCGTGAGGTTATTTATATATTAGTGATGTGATAAATTATCACATATACATAGTGAAATAATTTATCTCGAAATAACTTATCTCGAGATTCCCAACCAAACATGAGAATAAATTCGGAAGTATTTTTCTAGAAACCAGTACGCCCAACTTTTGAGAATATTGTATGTAATTAGTCACTAAAATAGAAACAAATAATATATTTAAATTCATAAGTTTAAAACTATAGTGAATTCAACACTCAAAGATTAGACCTATAAAATTAAGTTTAAATCAAGAATTCATCTCTATCTAGCGCACATGATGATTTCGATTAGCCGTTGGTTTTACCATTCAATACCGAGTATATATTTTCTGTATCGACGTGATTAAATAACAAGATCAAGTTTTAATGAGTTTGAAAAATCACAGATAAAAGTATAAAATCAATTTGATAGAGGAAGTGCTTAGACAACTGATTTTTATATATTGAAAAATTGAAATATTTATATCTTATAGTTTTTATTTTGATCATAAATTCAAAAATGAAATTTTTTACATTTTTTTCAAAATAATATTAATATATTTGAAAACTATATAAAAGATACTATAACTACATACACATAATAAATGATATCTAAAATATTAAGACCACAACCAGAATATACTCATTTAATTATTAAAATTTGAAAGATATCACGTAAATTATAACATAAAGATAAGATGAAACAGAAAAGGTTATGTAAATATAATAGGGCATGCAACTTGGAAGTGGTCAAAATTAATGCATGCTTATGGAACAAGAAATAGATTATGGTAATTTAATTTGTTGATGGTGGCCGGTCAGAATACTATTTTTTGCATGGACGCCGGTACCTTATTATGATGCACATGCACGTTTTATAAAAAAAATCTTATATCTAAAAAAAACTAATCCACTTGCTTATATTTTATAAGCTTTTTTTAATTGAATATACATAACTTCTTTGAATCTAATCCATATAATTACTTGCCATAGGATAGAGCAAATTAAAATAGGAAATGAAGGTATACTATTAAAAAAATTCCACTGTGAATTAATGGAAACATTGTGTTATGGATCATGATTTTCCTATTTATTTTTAATCAATCAATTCATTGAAAAAATGCATGGTAAAAATCAGATTTTCACTAAAATAGTAAGAAAAAAATTATTTTTTTGATATGACATTACTATTTTTTTTTAAATTTATTCAATTAAAATATTTATGGGAATAAGTGGGAAAACAGTGATGTTTTAATGTTCCACAGCTCTACGGGGAAATAAAGAAAACATTATATTACAAGCAAAATAAAAAACAAAGCATATATTCCTAATTTTTCTCATATATGAGTGGATATATTCTCATATTATATAGTATGGCATAATTATCAAATTTGTTCAATATACATTATATGAGTGGATATATTCTCGTATTATATTGTATGACACAATTATTTAATTAATCAAATTTGTTCAATATATATACATTAGATGTATGGTCAGGTTTTACTTTTTTAACGTACATTAGCTTAGCTTGGATATTTAATTATTTATTTATCTGTATTATTTACAACTTACTATGTTTTTTATACCTGTTTCTCCCATCCTCTGTATATAACATATTGAATTAGTTAAATCAAATTTAGGGTACAACACACTGTCCCGCCCTTGTCCCTTCAACTAGGCCATTCATATTTCCATTGACCGATCGTTTACTTAGACAGGACATAAAATTTGGCATGCTTTCTAATTCAAGGTTCGACGAACTTTTTTTTTCACAATAAGACCTGAATGATTATAGCTACCTTTGATAGTTTACGAGTTTACGTTCATTTTTGATGGGATACAATTTTCTTTCAATTTTTAAATTGAATATAAAAAGATAATTTTTCAACTCTCTTATAGGCAAGAGAAATAAATTTCTTTTAAAAAAAATATATAGTTAAATTAAATTTAAATTTATAAAAAAAAAAAAAACTACAAAAGCAAATCTTTGATAGATTCTCTTCTAGCAACAAGAAAATGGGATATATGTTTTTTTTTAAAATAAAGTATTATTTATACTTCATCATTACAATAAATATAAAGTAATAATCTTATATAAAAAATATATAATTATATTATAAAATTAAATAAAAATTATAATAAATAATTAAAAATAAAAATTAAAATATATAAAAAAAAAATATAAATAAAAATTAAATAATAATTTAAAATATAAAAAAAAAATTATAAATAATATAATAATAAATATAAATAATATATATTTTTATAAATAAAATATTATTAACCATTTTTTTTTTTTTTAAAAAAAATAAAACTTAATCCTGTTTTTTTTTTTTTTTTTTTCAAAAAAAAAATCCAAATCTTTTTGTTTTTTTTTTTCTGTTTAATTTTTGTTTTTTTTTTTCTTTTTTTTTTTTATTTTTTTTTATTTTTTAAAAGATGATTTCTTACATATTTTTCTTTTTTTATTTTTTTATTTTTTTTTTTGATTTTTTTTTTGATTTTTCTTTTTTTATATACATTATATAAATTTTCTTCAACATCTTTATTTTTTTTTTATTTTTAATAATTAATAAAATTCTCTCTATATACAATATTATAATTAAAAATATTAATAAATAAAACTACTTAAATTTTTTTCCTTTTTTTAAAATAAATAATGCAAAAACTTTTTTTTTTTTTTTTTTTTTTTTTAAAAAAAAAAATTTAAAAAAAATTTTTTTTTTTATTACATATAAATAAAATTACTCTAAAATAATAAATATTTATTTATCGATTAGAAAGAGTCAAACGCGGAAGGAATATAATGATGCAAAAACGCTTAGCCGTCTCATATTAAAAGAAAATTAAAGAAAAAGTCTTGTAAAATAGAAAACACAAAATTAAAGAATGATTTAATGAGGAAACAAGTTGGACGGTGAGAGTCATGACCACAAGTGGGTTATGTATGTTTTATGATATAAGCCCTCAAAACGTAGATCCACATAAAGATTTAAGGTTGCAACTTACACCTAGAATTTAGTTTTAAGTTATAATTAATCTCAACTTAATCGTCTAATTCGTACATTACTAATATTATATATCTAATTTATGTATAATTAATAATCAACATAGTTCTAACCAACAACTAAGTGACCCTTAGGGTGCGATTTGCACCCTTACACTTTGTTTGGATCATTGTTGCTCATTGTTTCATAATGTATTGTATTGTATTGTACTCTATTGTACTGTACTATATGGTAGATACAATGTTTGGCTAGACTGTATTGTTTGTTGTTGTTTAATAACATTTTAATTGTTTGGTTTGATTGTATCGTACTGTATTGTAATTTATAAATTTACTAAAATATCCTTAATTATTCTAGGGTAGGAGGTTTAACTAGAATTAAATAATATAAGGTAAAGGGTAAAATAGTATTTTGAAATATTATGTAAAGATATAATTGGAAAAAGAAATTAAGTAACAATGGGAACACACCAAATCGGTTGTTCCATAAAATAGGGATTTTCATTGTTACGTAACAACGAAATTTAACAATACAATACAATACATTTTAAGTAACAATCAAAAGAAACATTGCAGGTATAGTAATGATACAATACAATACAATGGGTAACAATGATCCAAACAGAATGTGTTCTTTTGCGACTTACACTTTATCCTATTAATTTTAATGATTTACACCCCTAATTTCCTTAGTTTTCTACAAAATTATAAAAAATCTCACATTTTCAATTATTTACAAGAATAAAATAGAATAATTAACAAATTGTTATAAAACATACGAATTATGAAAACGTTAAAGATAAATATGTAAATTGTATTAAAACAAAAAAAATTATGTATAAAACAAATTTTAAAAATTATATATATAATGTTGGATTAGTTTGGTCACGTATTGACTTTTTCTAGTTAAAATCAAATCAACCCAAAGTATAATCGTATTTTTTTCAATACTAAATCATTAGTCGATTTTTTTTCTTTTGAGTTGACTCAATTTGTATTTTACGGTTCAATTTTGTTCACCCTTAAAAATGTACTAGAAATGAATGATTGCTTCTTCATTTTATTGAAAAAGAAGCAGCAAATTACTTGTATTTAGTATTGCTTGTATTTTTAATTTAAATCACTTTTATATTTTTTTTTATATGTAATTTTCTATTTTATTCCTTGTAAATAATTGAAAAGGGAGATTTTTTAATGATTTCGCGAAGAACTTAGGAGATTAGGGTGCAAATCATTAAAAATAATAGGATAAGGTGTAAGTCACAAAGAAATGCATACGTTAGGGGTACAAATCGCAATTACTCTATTTCTTATGTTGTGGTGCATTATAAGTATGAAGTAGGAAATAAAATTACCCTCTCTCTCTTGAAAATAAGAAGAAATCCATTCAACTGTATTATGTATTAATTGTATTCAATCAAACATATGTGTGAGTTTTGTATGTTATATCAATTGTATTCGAAAAACTGTATTTATATTTTTATATCAGTTGTATTTGTATTTATACGAAAATAATATGCATTCATCCTATCTGTCAACAATATTATGTATCAATTGTATCCAATCAAAGAGAAAAACAGTTGTACTTGTTATATTTTGAATACAATTGATATAGAATACAAAACAGTTGTGCATTAAATAAATACAAAATACAATCCTCTCCTCGCACTCTCGATCTCGCTCGCCTCTCTCCTCCTATTATGTTTTCATTTTAATACAAATCAGTTTGTATTTGTATTTTCTTTTTTTTGCAAAATCCGCAAAAAAGTACAAAAATACAAATAGCAAACCAAAATATTGCTGCCTAATATTTGTTGTTTTTGAAAGTTTCCTTCTTTTTTTCCTAGAGTACATTTTATTTGTACCAAACACACCAATATAATTAGATTTATTTGTGTTGTTCGTCGTCTCATTCATACGGAAAAAATGTCTACTGAACCTTTTGACTAAGATTCATATAATTAGATCAAAATTTCAAACTTCTCTTTAACTAAAGATTGCTTCATTTTTTCTATTCTTTTACTTTCATTAGAGTATACGTATACTTTTGGTTAAAAAATTACGAGCAAACATACTTGGAAGTGGTACTTAATTAATTACTTAAAAGATCATCGTATCGATATCATTAATGTCATAATAATGCCTTCTAAGTTGTAAAAAGGGACATTATGAAACTTTCAAGATAAAAAAAGAAAAAATATGAAACTTAACATCATATGTACTATATACGTATAAGCTCCATGCCAAAAAACTTAGATACTCCCACCATTTCAATTTGTTTATCTGATTTTGACTTGATACGGAGTTTAAGATAATAAAAAAGACTTTTAATTTTCTGATCTAAAACTAAAGATATGTAGAATGTAACCAAAATGTCCTTTAATCACCAACAAGGGTTGCGATGGAGAGTGGAAAGTACGAATTTAATCGGGCCCTAGTACAAGTATTGGACCTGGTGGACACCCAAAAAAAAGAAAAGTCATTTAATCTTGTAGTTTTAAATATATTATGTGAAAAGTTGAAATTAAAAAAATGTCAAAAGAAGGGAAAAAAATTAAAATTAAAAAAAAAAAGTAAGACAAAAAAATTGAAACAAAGAGAACATTATTATTTGTATTTACTAATTTTTAAATTACAAACATATCATGTTTAAGATCATAGCAGTACATTACACCCTTCTAGAGTTTAGAAGTATACAAAATTTAATGAAAAATCTTACTTTCAAAAACTCTTTGTACAATTAAATTGAGACACATGAAATGAAAAGGAAGAAATATTGAAGTGATGATCTATACCATCCAACTAGTGAATAGTGAATCCATCAACACATTTCATTAAAAACACATTATATATAGCTCATAATTTGACGTGTGGTATATTAATAGATGGATCGTATAATATACACATACAATTCATACTAGAGTCCTTGCCATCATGATATATTAACTCCTAGCTATGAAAACCATTTCATACAAAACATAGTAGCAAAATGTTGTCAAAAGTTACATATACACGCATTGAAACCATTTAAAGAGGGGACGGAAAGCGTGCATCTGGAATTAGTCTTGTTATAGATCAAACTTAAATAACATTACTATAGCATTATCTTCCGAAGAAGCAACTCAAATCTCATAAAATTAATTCCTTTTGGACATTTCATAATGAGGTAAAATAATTTCATCTCATTAATCAAATTATCCATCTATACTTTGGATTGGGGGTTAGGAATATATATCCATGATAGACATTTCATATCTAGCTAGAATAATATTCTTTTCTTCATAAAATAAAACGATTGGCATTGTTAAGTAGATGAAGCCAGAATGAAGTTGTGTCAACAAATTGATCGAAGGAATCAATACTACTCAGATTACTCTCTGAAGACGATTGATGATGATGAGTCGTTGCAGGTGGATTGCTCTCCAAGATAACCGTCTTTTCCATGTCAATCATCCGATTTGGTTCATCAATCTTTTCATTTTGATCGAATGTAATAATGCTACTGCTCGATAGTGAAGAAGAACCACCCATTGGTGATATCATCAAACTAGTGTTCATGTTACTCCATGTCTCAGAATTATTGACAAATAATTTGGGTTTTTCTTGAGCTTTGCTGGACTTTTTCTTCGATTTTCTTACCCTCCCAGACTTCACCAGGGCATCAATATTATTTATCTGTCCAAGATGCTTCTTTAGATGCGTGTGAAAGAAGTTTTTAACTTCGTTATCTGTTCTTCCTGGCAATTTTCCAGCAATAGCTGCCCATCTGGATTTACATATTCTGTTAGATACGTTACGATTACGCCTAATTTATTAAATAAACTTAATACTTCTCACCTATTTCCAAGTTGCTGATACATTTTGATGACGGTTTCTCTTTCTTCCATGCTAAAAGGTCCTCTCTTAACATCAGGGTGGAGATAATTCACCCATCGAAGTCTACAACTCTTTCCAGTTCTTGAAAGACCTGAATCATGATCGATCAGATACACAAATTAATTATTAAGCACAACAAATTAACTTAACATAAGAAAAGAAAATAAAAAGTTGATATTAATGGTGAGCTAGCTAGACCTGCAAATTTGGGCATGAGGTTCCAATTCCAAATGCCAAATCTCATAACATAATCTTTCAATTTTTGGTCTTCTTCAGGAGACCATGCCCCCTTCTTAATTATAATCTCTTCCATCTTAATTACTAATTTCAACACAATTCAATGTGGTTTCAACATTCTATTGGGAAAATAATTGAGGCTTATATATACACAAATTTTTTCCCACTTGTTGTAACAAAAGTCTTATTTCCTAGAAAGAAGCTACTACTTTCATTGGTTTGTCTTTTGATAACACTATAATAATTCTTTGAGAGAGGAGTTGACCTGAGTGTTTTAAGACTTTTAAGAGAGGGAGTACTGGGAGTAGAACATGAGGATAAATTATCTCTGGAAGCATTTATCTGAATTCAGTACTTTCAACTTTCGAGAATATTTGTATGTATATCAATCACTAAAATAACATAAATTCATAAGTTTAAAACTCTAGTGATTTCAATACTTGAAGGCCAAACCTATAAATTAAAGTTTAAATTATGAATTCATCTATGAAAATTAGCGGCTTATCGTACATGATGGTTTCGATTAGCCATTGTTTACCATTCAATAGTGAGTATATTTTTTTTTGTATCTGACATGATTAAATAACAAGATCAATCTTTAATGAGTTTGAAAAATCACAAATAAAAGTAAAAAAGCAATATGATAGAGGAAGTGCTTCGCAAATTTTTATATGTTGAAAAAATTGAAAGCTTTACAAATCATTTCTTTTATATTTTAATTATGAATTCGGGGATGAAACTTTTATGTTTTTTTGAAATAATATTTATATATTTAAAAATTACATAAAAAGTATTATAAATATTATTGAAGTGTTTGAAAAGGTCACAATTAAAAAATTCATTAATTAATTTTCAAAATTCGAAAGATGCCACTTAAATTGTGATCGAGAAATAAATAAGAAGAAACCTGAAATGTTTTGTAGTTATAATATAGGACATGGGAGTGGTCAAAATTAATGCATGCTTGTAGAACAACAACTAGATTATGGTAATTTAATTTGTTGATGGTGGCCAGTTGGAATATTATTTTTTTGCATGGACGCTAGCTATTATAAATCATTATAATGCACACGTTTTACTGTAAACTCTAAAAAAATTCTTATATATAATAAAACTAATGCACTTGCTTCTATTTTAATAATTATAAACTTTTTTTTAATTGAATATACATAACTTCTTTTGTTCTATTTCACATGATCATTACTTGCCATAGGATAGAAGCAAATTAAAATAGGAAATGAAGTAGTATATGAGAAGAAGAATATACATAATTTTTTGTACATTCACGGGTATACATAATTTTTTGTACATTCACGGGGTACAAAATTTAAACTCTTTCTTATATAGGAGTGGATACAGTGTTTTCAAAAATATTTTTTTTGGGCGCGTCCCGAGCGAGTCTTTGGGCGGGGCGTATCAAAAATACTTCGGGCACAAATTGAAGACGTAGATACATAGGGCGTAAGTCTTAGAATTTTGGGGCGTAAGCTCCAAGCATAAAAACGTTATTTTCCTTGGGCGTAAAAACGTACACCCTGGGTTTTTTTTTTTTTTTTTGGTTTTTGAACCTTTTTTGCTTTAAATCATAATTTTTTTTTAATAATTGTGTAATGATATTTCTCAAATAGTAATTGTAATATTTTTTTCTACATTATTGGTCATTAATACCTTTCTCAAATAAAATTCATAATATTTTTTTCTATATATTATAGGTTATTTATTAAAAGTTATTTGTAAAATAATTGAAAGTTATATTTTTACTTATTTTCCTGGTAACAAAATTATAAAATTGAATATATATACCTGAGACTACGCCTCGTAGATCCATAGGACATACGCTCGTATCTCGGGGCTTACGTCTCGTCTCATCCCATATTGTATAAAATGTCACGTCTCATGCCCCGCATTTTAAAACACTTAGTTGATATATATTCTCGTATCAATTCTATTGTATGACATAATTATTTAATTTGTCAAATTTGTACAATATACAATAGATATATGGTTGGGTACAGTAGCTTGCTAGCTTGTTTATTTATTTATTTGTATTATGTACAACCTACTATAGTTGATATATATTCTCGTATCAATTCTATTGTATGACATAATTATTTAATTTGTCAAATTTGTACAATATACAATAGATATATGGTTGGGTACAGTAGCTTGCTAGCTTGTTTATTTATTTATTTGTATTATGTACAACCTACTATATTTTTTATACCCCTTTTTCCCATCCCCTATAAATACTAAAGTATATAGTATATTGAATTAGTTAAATCAAAATTTAAGGGTACAACAGTGTCCCTTCAACTAAGCAATTTAAAAAAATTCCATTAACTGATTGTTTAGTCTGGTCTTTCATGGTCACTTAAAAAATCAATAACTTTTTTTTTAATATCTATTAAATACAAGAACAAAAATCTCTTAGATGTAAATATATAGTACATAATTAAACTAAACTAGATATATAAAAAGATTACAAAATAAAAATATATCTTTTAAAACAATATTATACTCCATCACTAATTAGAAAGAGTCAAACGCGGAAGGAATATAATGATGCAAATTAAAATGCTTAGCCGCCTCAAATTAAAAGAAATTAAAGAAAAAGTCTTGTAAAAAAGAAAACACACATTAAAGAAAGATTTAATAAGGATAAAAGTTGGACGGTGAGAGTGATGACAACAAGAGGCTTATGTATGTTTTATGATGTAAGCCCTAAAAATGTATACCCACTCTATCCATATCAATATTTAAGATAGCAACTTGCACGTCAAATCAAGTAAGGGTGTGTTTGGTATCCAATATTCTCGTGTTTGGTTGATCTAAATGTTTTCGAATAAATTTTTTTTTTTAAATTTAAGAAAAATAACTTTTCTAAAACATTTTTCAATACTCTCCTCTAACCTCAAATTACAATTTTCTTCTTGCCCCACTCTATCCAATCCCAGCCCTCCCCCTCTAAAAAAGTTGATTTTTAAATTAAAAAAAATTTACCCCCACCCCAAAAATCAGGAAAAACTAAGATTTTGAAATTTTGTTTTTGCAAAATACTTAAATTTTAAATAGTTCAGTTTTTTTTACCCCACCCTACCCCTGACCACACCCCTTCTTACAAAAAAAGATTTTTTTTAAAAAAAATTCTTTTTGAAAAAATATTTAAAATTTTAAAATATTTCTTTTTTTACCCCACCTCTACCCCGACCCCTAAAGCCCCCGCCCCCCCCCCCAACCAACCAAAATATATATTTAAAACTTTGTTTTTTTAAAAAGAAATTAGAATTTTTAAAATTTGATTTTGTAGACGTCACCTTTGCCCCGACTCTACTACCATCCCCCTCAAAAAGAAAAAGATAAAAAAAATTGAAATTTCAATTTGAAAGCCAGGTCCTGAATCGGGTATGGTCAGATTCCAATTTGAAAGTCGAGCTCGAGTCCCCATTAAAAAAATTTGGTCCCATTTTGGAAGCCAAGTCTTGATTCTAGTGTTGAGGTCAGATTCTAGATTAATCGATCGTGTCCAGATTTAGATATAGGAATTAGGTCTTGGGTCAAGTCTCGGAGTTAAATTTTGAATTGGTTGTTGGGATCGCGTCCCGATTTGAGTGTCGAGGTCGGAGTTAGGTCCCAATTCGGATGTTGAGACTCGGGTAGGGAGTTGAAGTCATGTCCCAAGTCGGATGTCGATGTTGGGATCGAGTTGAATGTCGGGGTAGGGTCTTCGTTTGAATGTTAGGTCTCAGGTGAGAGTCAGTGTTAAGTCTCGAGGTTGGATTTTGGATTGATCATCAAGGTCTAGTCCCGATTCGGGTGTCAAGGTTGAGATTGGGTCCTAGTTCGAATGCCGAGTCTCGAGTTGGAAGTCTGGTTCGTGTCCTGAATCAGTTATTAGGGTTGATTTTCATGTCAGAAACTATTTTCCTAAAAAATATTTTCTACTCTCTAACCAAAAATAAAAGATATTTTCTACTCTCTCTGTCCCTAATTACTTGTCCAATTTTCCTTTTTACTTGTCCATTTTGACAAATCAAGAAAGGACAATTTTTTTTACCTATTATACCCTCAATTAGTTACTTTGAAAATGGTAGAACTTTTTGAAAATATTAAATTTTTAATTCATCCACTTCATATAATTAATAGGGGTAAAATGGTAAACTCACTATGTAAATCATTATTTTCTTAATAGGTGTACAAATTCAACAGTGGACAAGTAATTAGGAATAATGAGAGTAGAAAGTATTTTTCATTCACCAACCAAACAATAGAAAATATTTTCCACTCACTAACCAAACATTAAAAAAAAAGGTTAGAAACCAACTTATTTTCCAAGAAACCATTTTCTAGGAAAACATTTTTCATGGAAAACATTTTCCTTCATACCAAACACAATCCTTTTAATCCATTCCAAAAAGAATGTCATCTTATTATAATTAAAAAAATCAACTTTAAAATTTCATTTATGCTCTTAATGAAGTGATTTACAACTTCACAAATATCTCAGGATTGTTTTAGACAATAAGTTTCAAAAGTCTTTATTTTGTTCTTAAACACCATGTCAAGTTAACGGTGTCACATGGATTGGGATGGGGGGTTATAACTGTACAAGTTATAGTACAATATTTGGTTGGGATTGGGGGAGTATATAACTATATAAGTGATACAATATTTGGTTGTTCTTTTGTGTTTTCTTTATCACATAAACAATGATGATATTGCTAATATAATATTTGATTCATATATTTATTTTACATTATAATACATGTTATATAGTTATGGTTGAGAATAAATAAATTTATGTATTACTTTATATAACAAATAATTATTTTTTACACAATAAATTATCATCGAATCCATGGCTGCATTACTAATAACGTATATCTCCGTGCATAACTATTCTCAACATGTATAATTCCAATTAGCAAATAGTAATCAACTACGTATACAATATTAGTTTTTTTTTTTTTTTTGTTATCTTTCACATAAAACATAATAATATTGTTAACATAATGTTTGATTCATATATATTTTTTCACATTATAATACATGTTATAATTTAATAAAGAATAGTTTTCAAGGGAAAAACTAGTCATTATACTCTTGTTTTGAAGCAACTATTAGTACAACGGGATATTTTTTTTTTCAAGTATGGGATATTTATTTTTTAGGTGACTAATGACGAGTATATTTTTAATCCACAAAATATAACAAAATAATATTAATCAATTAAGAATAATTCACAAGTATTTTGACTCTTTTCTCTTCTTAAAAAAAAGTAGGACCTTTTTTTTTTCCTCCAAGGAAATATAAGACTTTATTTTGATGGAGGGGGATCAAGTAATTGGGGTCGAATAAGAACGTTTATCAATTTTTTTCTCTCTTTTAAAAATTTATCTGTTTGCTTTTATTTGTCTTGATTTTATACATTCTTTAAAGATAATATGATAATAATTAATATGAATAATTTATTATAATATTTTTTTTATTAATTTATATTTGATTTTCAATCTTGAAAAGTAATTTAAAAAATAGATAACTAATACTAAAGAGTAAGACATGGAGAAAAAATCTTAATATGTGCTGAAATGAAAAAATAAAGTGAAAATTATTTTCAATGTAGTGAACAAATAAAAATGAAGGATCTAATTATATTCTAATTTTAACTATTGCTTTTATTTGTTTACTTTCACGTATTTCTTTATCAAATAAATTAAATAGTAGAATTGCCCTCGAAAGAAGTTAACAATTTATTAATGTATTTAGGGGTCTATTAGTTGAAAAATCAAATCCCTCACCTAATACAATTGAAGGTCCATAATGGTAAGTACTAAGTTCAATAACATAAGAACTAAAATTAGAATATAACATTAACTACACAAAGAATTAAAAATGTTATTTTATTTATGTGAACAAACGAAGGGTCCACTTGTACTATGTAGTAGCTCGTGTTGTGTGACCAAAGGAAAAAAATAGTGACCCATTTTATTTTTTATTAATACTAATCCCTATTAATTAATTAATTAATAAAGAAAAGAAGCCACCCTCGTGTTCTTTGTTGTTATCATATTCGTATTGAGAAAAAGTATCTCTTTCACAATTAATCTAAATAAATAGTATTTTTATATAATCGAAAGGATTTTTTTTTTTTTATAGTTTTATCTTTATTTAGCTATGTAGCTTCTTAATATATAACTAAGAAAATCACATTAAATAGATATTATTCAATTAAAAATAATTTAGTGTTAACACCTATATTAATTATTTTTAAAATATGAATTTTTTAAAGGTATTTCTGATTTAATTATCACATAATATGAACGGGAAGAGTATTATAAGCCATGATGATTCTTCGATTCAAATCATTCGGATTTTTCGATGAAGGCCTAAGGTGTTGCCTCTTTATTCACTACTTTCTCCGTTTTAATTTATTTATGTATTTTTCTTTTTAGTCTGTGTTTATATGGATGATTTCTTTTAGCAATTCTTTAGTTTCAACTTTCTATATAATATACTATTTAAGACCACAAAATCAAATAATATTTAAATACATTTAATAATATCTTTAATTTAAGATATAATATTCTGTCAAGTTAAAATAATTTTTATTTATTTGTGTGGTTGCGTCACCAAGCAAACATCACTATTATACGTTTGGTTTCGTATAGTAAATATAGTATGAGTATAAAATCAACACATATCCGATCTTTGATCAAAGGCTAGTCATCATTATCTCATTAGCTTGATTTCTAATAGCTATCTCTAGGCTAAGAAATTGTGCACACTACTTGATAAGCTCAGAATTAGTGACTATAGGGGGATAGATCAACATCCGCACTCATAACCTGTTGATAAACATTGGCAACTAAGTCGCGAATCACATGAACTCATCAGGCTATATTATTGTCACTCGATTTATTTATTTTACCACTCACCGGAGAGCTATTCCACCTTTGATCCCATGATGACTCGAACCCACAACCTTAAGATTGGAAATGGGGATGTAGTACCCGTATTTTATTATATACACTAAAAGTGCTTAAATTAAAAAGAGTAATTTAGGTTTAGCAAACATAAAAATCATATTTGTATGTTATAACTATAGTTTGTATGATTGCGCTCCATAGCAAATTTTATGTTTGTTATGGCTATTAATCTATATATTTCGGTATACATATACATAAAAAATATGTATTTGGGTCTATTTGTATATTTCGGTATACAAATGGGTCCTGTATTTGTATATTTCGGTATACTAATGAGTCCTGCATTTGTATATTTTGGTATACAAATGGGTCCTGCATTTGTATATTTCGGTATACAAATGGGATGACAAAAAACATGAAATGTTTGCAGCGAATTACAAATAAAATAAACTATGACTATAACATTTAATTTGAATTAATAGTTTGCTATTTCATATAATTTTCCCAATTAAAAATAAGTAATTGATGTGTTTAGCAAAAAGTGCTGATAAATTTTATTATTTGCTTTTAAAATGATCAAAATGCCCCTAAAACTGTATGCACTAAAAATATATTGATGATAAAAAGATTTTAATTCTAAAATTGGCTTCAGTGCAAGTTTATGTACATTTTAATTTATTTTAAATATATTAGATAGAGTTATTTTTGGTATGAGAGATTCTTTTCCACTCATCGTGTATTAGCCATATAGCATTCAGAATTCTGTTATAGCAAAACTTGATTCTAACAAAAAAGTTTTTACAAGTTTATACATTTATTATTTCGACTTATAATGTTATATAGGGAATTTTAACTAAACATTATCTCTTTGTGATCATATGTGATTATCTTATGGAAGTTCGTGGATAATGTTTAGTCATGTTCCTGTGGTTAAAATTTCTTTATTGAACAGATTCAAGGTAAATTATAATTGAGATAGCAACTAATATATAACATTCGATCATCAAGTTTATCAAATATGATCGAAGTATACACTATATATTTGACTGTATATTATATGTATATTATATATTTATATATACATGATCATCAAGTTTATCAAATATGATTGAAGTATACACTATATATTTGACTATATATTATGTATGTATGTGTATATATATATATATATATATATATTGGGACGAAGACAGGTGGGAGCGAGCCGAGTGAGAGCAAAGCAAGTTTCAGTGGTGGGCTGTCTTCGCGGTCCCATTTCATCAGATTTTTCTAGGCAAAAGTCGCTCGAATCGAAGTCAAGGTGAGGTTTGAAACCCACATTGGTCTATCTCTTTTCTTTGACAAGCGTAGAAAGTAGTTGTTGAGCTACTTCTCACTAAGTTACTTACAAAGGGCCGTCGAGAGAGATTTGCATGTGTTAGTTTCCCTCAAATATTATATGCATAGGTATGTATATTATATGTATATTACATGTATAATATATGTATATTAGTATAAATTATACACGATGTATATTACATGTATAATATATGTATATTAGTATAAATTATACACTATCTATTAATTGTGTAAATTAGATGTCCAAAGGTATTGAATTGTAATTTAAACATGACCGGGAGAAAGGCAGATAACAAGGAAGAAGAGACATAAAATTACAAACTTTAAGGGTTGTTTGATAGGGATATAAGAATTACTAAGTAGAATGTATTGATAATGCTGAAAACAATTATGTTGGAATTAGTTATCCTAGAATTATTTTTTATCCGCTGCTTAGTTTGATATATTCAAGTGTAGTTTGTTTTTAACCATGTTGATCCATGCATTAATAACCATGGCAATGCTAATACCATTGGTGGCTATGTATTAGTTATATACACCCTTTACTATACTAAATATAATGTATAACTAACACACATATATTAATTATACAAATGTTGAAAATACTATTAAATAAGGTATTAAATAATATCATGGCTAATACATGTATTATTTTCTCTAATTACCAAACAACATCCAAGTGTTTTTACGTCAAAAGGCAATAAGTTTGTGTAAACTAATTTATAACATTTGACACAATAGTATATCTCTTACACATATTCGGGGTGAGGTGCTATGGTGTATGTTATTTGAAGATGACATTGTTTTGATCAAAGAGACTCACGAGGGAGTTAACGATAGGTTGGAGGTGTGTCGATAGATTCTAAAGTCTAAAGGGTTCATGTTGAGTAAGACCAAGATAGAGTATTTGGAGTGTAAATTCAGTGATGTGACAAATGAGGCATGAGTGGAAGTGAGACTTGATATACAAGTTATCCCCAAAAGAGAGTTTTAAGTATTTGACGTCTCTGATCCATGAAATAAGGAGATTGACAATGATCTAGCATATTGTATTGGTGCTACATGGATGAAGTGGAGGCCTGCTTCTAACATTTTGTGTGACAAGAGTGTACCAACGAAACTTACAGTAGGTTTTATCAAGTGGTGATTAGATAGACTTTGTTGTATGATGTGGAGTGTTGGTCAATCAAGAACTCCTAGATTCAGAAGATGCATGTGGACAAAAATAGGGTTATTGTGATAAATGTGTGGACATACTAGGAGCAACAAGATTAGGAATGAGGATATTAAAGACAAAGTGAGATGATTTGTATATGTGAAGAGGTGATTAGATATATGGGGATAGAGGAGAGGCAGAAACAAGCCAAAAAGTATTAGAGAGATGTAATTAGACAAGATATGACGCATCTTCAACTTACTGAGGATACGACCTTAGATATGAAAATATGGAGGTCACAAATAAGGATAAACGATAAGTAAGTAATTAACACTTATCTTATTTTCTGATAATCATGTAAACAATATCATTAACAAGAAAATTAATACACCTAGAGAGCACTCATCTCCATAATCACTTTATAAAGTGTTCTAAATGGTGAGCCACCAATCGATACGCCTAGTTACCATGTTTGTGCATAGCACACCCTAAACTAAATGCAAAGTATTCTATATATAAATTTCATACTTCTATACACCCTCTTAAATTTACTTAACATCTAAATTTTATGTATAACTTCCTCTTTGATCTATGTAACTACATATATGGCTTGTATGATTTTATGTTGGAATATCTTCCAATTCCAAACTCTCCAAGTACAATATATAATCGCAACATATATAGTTGTAATTACTTATTTTTGAAATTTCTTTCGGTGTTTCCTTCTTATGGACATTAACACTTGTTTTATCTCCTCTGCTTAGATGTGAGTGTTGGTCCACAACAATAGTTCTTCTTTGACTGCAATGACCCAGACAGATCAGTAAATAAATGGGAGCTTGTCTCCATAGTCTGTGTTATCACACAAGCAACAATAAGGATCATCCATCCTTATGTGTAGCTTGTCATTCTCTCTTTGGTTAGTAATCTCCCTAATACGGCTAGCTAGCTACATTATTACTTTGTGCCTTGATTGAACTACTGATGTCCTTATTAAGTTTGTAATCTTCATCTTCTTGTGTAATCCCATCAGTTGGAGATAACTGCTTTTGATGGAGTATAATCTATTTGTCATTAAGTCATATACATTCCTATTATACCAGCTCATAATGTTGTCCTTTAGAGTGAAGTTTCGATATCAGCTACCATATATCTTATGGAGCTTTGTGGTTTCAAATGTTAACGTTGTTTTCCATATAGATTCCATGAACCCACCTTACCCATAATGAGTCCTTATCGACTATCAATTGCCAAAGAAGTTTCCCTAGTGATGCTACATTCCATGTTCTACATAACTTCACATTCAAGCCTCTTTTGTTCTTGGGCAAACATACTTTATCCCAAGAAATCAAACAATATTTCCTTTAGCCATCTGAGTTCCCCCCATAGGTACTCTCTACATTTTTTATCCGCTTCCTTCAAAATGCTCTGTGGCAAGATGAAAGTTGATCTCCAAAAATTATGTATTAAAAATAACACATAATTCAACACATGTAACTTGTCGGTATAGGATAATTACTTTGCATAAGTATTGTAATCCTAGTGATTATCTTATCAATCAATTGTTGACACTCTAGTTTACTCTATTTTGTGGCGATACGGACAGTCTCAAATATCTAATTGAGAATTCCTCTAGAGCGTAACATGTTTTTGTTAGCAATAAATTCTTCAGTTGGTCAATTACCCCAACAATGAAGATAGTAGGCTTCTCCATGTTCGCTACCAATGTAGTGGCTGAGCTAAAATGGTCCAATGCTTCTTTCACTCTACCCATTGTCTGCTCATCTCCCTTGCAAATTATCATTAAATCATCAACAAATATTAAGTGCATTAGTTTCACATCTATACACATGAAATTTAAGATATGACAACTGACTCATACATTTAAATATTCTTGACAAATATTTCATAACTAGCACAAAGAGAAGGGGTGATGTAGGGTCACACTGCCTCAATCCTTTTTGGCCTTCAAAGTACCAATATCCTTCTCTATTTATCTTGATGGTATTCTTAGGAGTTGAGACACATATCATTAACAACTTTATGAATATATTTGGGAACCCATATTCTTCCAGAGTTTTCTCTAGAAACTCCCAGTTCACCATATCACTAAGCCTTTAAAGGTCGATTTTTATAAGACATTTAGGCATTGTCTTCCTCCTGTAGCGTCTTAGAAAGTCATGACATATAAGTAAATTATAGACCATTGAACTTTTAGATATGCACTTATACACTACATTGCAATGACAGTATGACTTATATTGGCTTGCAACTTCAAGATAGTAAACCTTTGGTATAAGATTAGTATTAGTGGAGTTTATTTGTCTTAGTAGCTTATCATTCTTAAAGAATTCTAAAACTGCCCCCGGTTACTTCTTTTGCATTTGTCTTTGAGATTGTTTTAAAAAAGTTACTGTTAAGAAGTCCCACATCGGTAGAGGGATGGAAAATTGGTCTCCTTATATGGACTTGAACAAACCTTCCCTCATGAGCTAACTTTTAGGGTTGAGTTAGGCTCATGTGTCATATCTTTACATGGTATCAAAGCCAAACCCATCCCAATTTGTTGTTCACCGATGTTGGGCTCCCATTCATAAATATTCATGCTCCAGTTGAGGTCTGAGCGTGCAGCAGCCCATTCATAAATATTCATGCTCCAGTTGAGGTCTGAGCGTGCAGCAGCCCATTCATAAATATTCATGCTCCAATTGAGGTCTGAGCGTGCAGCAGCCCATTCATAAATATTCATGCTCCAGTTGAGGTCAGGTGTCATATCTTCACGGTCACTACGTTATCCAATTGTCTTATTACTAACTTATTCATGTAGTCTACACCTTTTAGTATTTTGATATCACTTATTCACGTGTTTAGGTGATCACACCTTCTATATATGTTCCACACTCCTTTCCTTTATATATATTAGTTGTATTACTGTAGTTCTTACTTTTGATATCTTGCATTGTTAGTTGTTTACTATGTTTCGATTATCACATTACTCTATTGTTCACCGTGTAGTTGTTATATTTGTACACTATTTTCTTCTTTTCTTTGTACTTGAATTTGTTGTACTATAGCCTGGGGTATTTCAGAAATAGTTTCTCTTCCTCAACAAAATAGTGATAAAATCTGCATACACTCTACACTCCTCAAACCTTACTTATGGAATTTCACTAGATATATTATTGTTGGTCAAGAATAGAAATTGCAGTGACTTGAATATAGAGCAGGTAGAAAACAGTTTACTTAGTAAATTAGTAAAATTATGTCACTATCAAATACCAACATTTGAATAATAGAACCAGAAAGTAAAATCATTGAATAAGTTCTTCATATTCCTTTTTTTTTTGGTTTTCCGCCCTCGACGTCCGCTCCATATTCCTTCATTTGTATGTCTTATATAATTATTAGAAAAATCTCCTGAGACGAGCAATACATTTCATAGAGTCAATGATCAATGCAGCAAAATAACTTGATTGTAAGATAATACTCATAAGCATATATATATTCACATATTTACGGTTAATATCACTCTTCACAATGTGTCTTGCCTCATCGACGCTTACTACATCATATTATTAATAAAACGACATTGAATGAGCATGATGCCTTTGCAACAGACGTTAGATACATATTCATTATTTTTTTGGGTCTTCACAATTTTTGATAATCATAATATTCGATTCAATTTACACATATCTCAATTAGTGTGATTAGTGATTTAGTGTGACCTCAGTCCTCGCGACAACCAATTGCTTGGAAGGTCATTAGGCTAAAACTTACCCGCAACACCGGGTGTATACACCAATCCAATACATGTATGCCATGTGTTTAAATTTATAGTTCATTTTACTTAACCTTAATTAATTAACATGTATTTTACTTCATTAAATCATATAATAATGAAAATTACATTAATTTGATGTAAACACCTGCTGCGAATAAATTTTTTCCAGAATTGAATGTCAAATTACAGCAAATCCCAAAAATACCCTTCTTCTCGGAACTTAAAAAAGTACGCATATTTTTAGGTGAATCAGAATTAAGAAAACGCTCCGCCGTAAGCTCGACAATGGCAAAGCAAAAGGAAACTTCCGCCATGGAAATCGACGATCAGAGTTCTATTCCTTCTGATCAGATCAGTAACCCTAAGTTCTCCGTCAATGGTATTCTCTCTCCCTCCCTGCCTTCCCAGAGCTTATCCGATGGAACTTCTTCATTCCTTTCCCCAATTGAATTAAATTGAAAATTGTGGAATCTTCTTTTCTTCTAGATTACTGAATTTTAGCTACATTTTTATGGTTTTGTAGTGTTACAACTTTTAAAATCTGCTCAAATGCAGCATGGGTTGCGATTCGGTGATTACGCTCGTTATAGGTGCTATTCCGTTACACATATGCTCCTCAGAGCAATGAATTAGTGAGTTAGGTATAATTTGCTTTGAGTGATTTTTGTGTAAAAGGTTTAAGAAAATTGGAATTTGCAGGAGGTATTGTACGGCTCGATTAAGGAGATTATATAAATCTCTCAAGTTCACTCACGGACGTTTGAAGTACACTAAGCGTCCAATTTCAATAACTACGGTCACTGAAGTGAGGTGTGTGTATTTGTATTTCGTTTGTGATGTTTTTATTCCTAGTGTTAATTTGGTTTACTATTTAAGTGATGGATTGGTTGAAAAATTCGGTTTTTTTTTTGTTCTATGAAGCAAGGGACCCCTAGCATGCCACAACATATAGAAATGTGTCTTGAAGATTGTATTACTTATTACAACAACAAAACTTACCTTTCCTTTTCAATCTAATTAGGGTCAATTATATGAAGTCTCTACATTTTGTTTGGCCAAATTTCACGTTTTTCTTTTTTAGATTACAGTGGTGTCTGGGCCACCTTGCGCGTGGCTCAACTATTCCACCGCATACTTGCTACCTCCTACTAGTAGAGTTACTTGGTAACTTTATCCACCAGGATTTAGGCAATTGGAAAGAAGTCACCTAGTGTTTCTATATTGGGATTCAAATGCTAGTCTCACATGATTTCATCCCACCTCATTGATCACTAGACTACACTTATTAATACAATGATATATATAAATCTAACAGTACTAAAAAAAGAGAAGAACAGTTGAAAAGTCACGTAGGCATTGCCTAGTGAAGGTTTATCAGAGAAGGGAAAAAAGAGAGGGAGTAGAAGAGTTTCTGCTGTATTGGGTTATTTGATTCAACAATTGTATGCTTGGAAGTCTTAAAAGTTCTAATTTACGTCATTGTTTGATGTTAATTAATCTATCATGACGCCTTTTTTGGAGCTTTTGGGTGCATTTTCTTGAGTTAATATCTAAAATGTTGTCATGTTAAAGATCTAGTTCCTTGAAGAAGTATAAAGAGAGAAGTGGTATACTAATTTTTGTAGTGTGACTGTGATCTATATTTTCGGGGTTAGATTGGAGTATATTGAGTTATGAACAATCTTACTCTGCCTAATATGACTCATATTTTCTTTGTTATCTCCTGAATGTACAAACTTGATTAAAACTTTACAATGTCAATGATCTACGCTCGTTGTAGATTTCTTCACGTGGTTCTCTATACAGCTGAGAGAGCTTGGAGTCATGCTATGGAAAAGAAAACTTTGCCTGATGGACCAAATGCACGCCAAAGAAGTTATCTCATTGGTCGGTTGAGGAAGGCGGTTAAATGGGCTAGTCTTTTCCAGGAATTATGTTCTATCAAGGGAGATTCGAGAACATCTTTAGAAGCGGAGGTATGCTTCTTGTGTCATGATTCTCATATACATGGCATTATGCTTGCTCATCAGAGCATTTGATTTTAGTCATTCATCCAAACCATTGGTCATTCGACCCCTGAGGTGCTACTGGAGGTGTTGAGTTGTTGATCTTCTCAAAATGCTTTTTCCTTTCTATCTGGAAGTTTCTTTGTTCTTTTTCTTTTGATTAGGATGATCTTTCTGAAATATAAAGTCAGGGAAAGGAAACTCATGCCACTAATGGATAAAAATGTAGTGGTGGCAGGAAGGAAGGCCATTGAGTCCTTCTTTACCAAAAAAATAATAATAAAGGAACAGGAAAGTCATTGGGTCCTTCAGAATAACAGTGTTACAGATTTTGGTGGACAAGCTTGATTCATATGTTAATATCTTGTGACTTAAAAAATATACTGAAAGAAAATAGATTCTTCTGTGACTTACTTCTCTGTTTACCTATCAAACTTTGCTTTTTGGCATCTATTTCTGTGTTACGATTATCAAAGAAAGGACTGGATTTATATCTAAAATGTCTGAACTTATTTCACAGAATTACTCTAACTTCTGACACTACCACGGCTTTATCTGGCAACAATCTTTTTGGTCCATGAGGACTTTTTACTTCCGGTTAAGAACCTGACCCTTCAAATGACATCTGAAGTTTTAGCCTTTCGGAGGGCCATTTGTTGTATGAAAGTTTCACGAATCAGCATTTGAAGAGCTTAGATGGGAGAGGTTTCAGGTCATCTTATGTTATCATATGCTTCTCTTCAACTTGTAGACAACGATCAACTATACTTCAATCCCAAATTAGTTGGATTAGAAAAAATAACCATCTATATATTTCATTCTATTTGGGTCCATGTCATTATAATGCTGGCAAGAGAATTTGTCTTTTGACGCAAATTAGATGTTCTTTAAATCTTGTATTTATCTCCATTTGGATCTAATGTAAGTGTAAAAACAATAATTGAGTATTAATCCCGACTAGTTGTAATTGCCTATATGGATTTTTTGCTTCTACTTGATCAACGGATGGATCTTTTGCTCCTATTCTGTTTTATTTTTAGTTAAGTCGACAGTGATCCCTAAAGAAAATTGTATATCTTTGAGACAATTTCTCTCCTTGTGGTTTTAATTTTACCTCGTGGTGCACCTATAAGTGGATATGACCCAAGCAAATAATATTACCATGAAGATTCATCACAGTATAACTTTTTTTTTTTTTTAATACTGACCGTCCACTTACCACAATCATCTTTAATTTGTTAATGGAACTGGCTTTGAATACATAGTGGAGTTGTCTTGTTCTTGCGAATGACTTCAAAAAACTGAATAAGTTCCCAAGTGTTAGAATCCTTGTCTAGGTTGTAGCTTATACTCTTGGAAGGATAAAACAAACTAATCCAAGCGACTTACTTGGATAGAAAGGATAAAAGCGAAGAAAAGAGCTTCATTTAGATGACCTTTAGGGGGTGAAACTAGCTGTTGAGGAAAAAAACTATACATATACTAGCTGGTGCGTATGTGTAAATGCTCGAGAGAAACGTGTTTGTTATCAATTGTGGTGGACACAGGACAGTACTGATATGTTCAACTACAGTCATTAATGTTGGCTATGGTCAAGGATGTGATATTCAACCACAATCTCAGAAGATGAAAAAATGTAGCTCCTTTCCTATCAATCCTGTTCTAAAAAACGGTTTTAAAGCTGCCGATTTTCACTTATCTTTCTTCCCTTTTGTGTTGCTAATCATTTGCCCAACCCGGTTTATCAATTTTGTTTAATGAGAACTTAGTTCAATGTTAAATCTGTTTTTTAAGCTTATATAATTGGTAACGCCTTTCACCTTGCCTTTTTGGCACCTACCTTCGTATGTTGGTGGTAGAACAAAGAATCAAACGTAAAGAATCAGATCATGTTGTTAATTCTCTATTCTTTTTAATGTACTGCTTTTATCTTGGGGGGGGGGGGGGGGGGGTAAAATTATTTACCTTGTATAAAAACAGAGAATCAAGCTATGCATATCTGCAGATTGTCGAAATAGGATTTTTTTTCTTGGTGGAGATTTTGCATAGACAATAGTTAATTCATCCAAATTACTGAACACCCTAATCACTCCATTCCATTTCTAATCACATCCTTTTAGCATTGTCATTATTCTTTTTCATTGCTCTTTGTGTAGGCCTTGGTGTTTCATTTCGTGTCTCAATGCTTAAAGCGACTCAATATAGTTTTTAATTATTGACCAAAATCTTAAAGAGATAGATTTTATAGTGCGACTCAGCAATCTGGTTTCCTAATTCACAGGCTTATGCTGCATACATGAAAGGGAGTTTATTGTTTGAACAAGATCAAAACTGGGACGTTGCTCTAAAGTGTTTCAAAAGCGCCAGGTACCGTAGCCTTTATGGAGATTTATTCTTCACTATTGCTGACAGTATAATGGCCAGATTGTCTAGTTTGTTTTCAAATGATATCCATAGAAGATGTTGTAGAATAATCTCTTCATTCTGCTCGGCATGTCCGCTTCTGTTATTCGAATTATACTATTGTTTCAACAAGGTCCTGAATGCTCACTATCTGACTAATTTGGATAGGGCTGTGTATGAGGAGCTTGGAAAATATGGAGATCTAGAGAACCAAGTATTGTGCCATGAGCGGGTTGAGGAACTAGAACCTAGTATCAGATATTGCTTACACAAGATTGGTGAGTCTAACTTACAAACTTCTGAACTCGTTTCCATCGGTGAAATGGAAGGGCCTGCACTGGACCTTTTCAAAGCAAAGTTGGAGGTGAGCTGTCATTTCTAAGTGTATTCTACGATTTATCCCGATAAAATAAAAGTGTGTACGGTTTATAGTCACTATTTTTTTGTTGTAAGATAATGCTTCCATTGTACTCTACGTGCCGTCTTTCTCAAGAATTTTTTGAAAAATGAATTTTGATGATTATTTGCTCCTTATTGATCTATGACTCTCTTTTCTTTGTTTACAGGCTGCTATGGCAGAGGCAAGATCTCAGCAGGCTGCATCTATGACAGAATTCCATTGGCTTGGAAATAGATTTCCAATTTCAAATGCAAAGACACGGGTGTCCATTCTGAAAGGTATGTAATTACTTCGATGCAAAAGGTAGAACTTTGAAAAATGCATCAATAGCCAACTTACTGGAGGTTCTAATATTAGGATTTTTTGCTCTCTAAGTTTGGAATTCTTCCACTCTACGATTTTGAACCAAATTTGTTCTTTCAACCTAGTTTCAGATTTCGTTTTGCATACTTGTGTTTGTTATGCAACAAAGCATTTCTAGGGCATTCGTTAATATTTTCTACTTATCTTTTGGATGTATGTATTTGAAGTTCTTGTAGGTTGCGGAGCACTCTCTATGACCCTTATGAGTTGCCTTCTAATGTTAAGGGTGTTAACAGTTGCAGATTTGTATGTCTAGTCATAGCAACAGCGATGAGAAATTTAACGGAGTATAAAATATGTAACAATAGGAGGCAAACCAAAATTGTAACGAATTCTCCACTAGGAATGCTATGTTATACATAATGCAACGAGTCCGTTATCTTACTAAGAATGAATTATACAGATGCATATATTATACTCCCTCTAGTCCATATTAAGTGAATTTTTGGGGTATGGCTCGCCTCTTTAGAAAAATATTTAAGGACTTAAATTAAATGCTACTTTCCACTATTATCCTTTTGATTATTCCAAAACTATTCTCCTAGAAAATATAAAGTAGTTAAGAACCTCATTTAAGGGAAAGGTAAATATGGAAACAGTCCCTATAATTCTCTTGAACTTTGAAAAAATCACTTATTTTGAACTGTGAAAAAAGTCCTAACAATTCACTTGATATGGACTATAGGGAGTACCTAAAACATTGCATTAACATTGTTGCTTTTAACTTGAGTGGGACATGAGAATTTTCATTGACTTTAACTTAAGAGGTCCGTAATTTAGTTCTTAAATTTCTCCTCCTCATTTTTGCATCTCTAGTGAAATACTCCATTTGTTCAATTTTATGTGACAGTCTTTCCTTGTTAGTTTGTTCCAAAAAGAATGACACCTTTCTATACTTGGAAACAATTTGACTTTGAACTTCTCATTTTACCCTTAATGTCATGCATTTATAATCACAAAAATTTCATGGCATATATAAACCACAAGATCTAAAAAAAAATAATTCTTTCTTGTACTTTGTTATCAGTCAAAACCTTCCACATAAATTGAAATGATGGGAGTAACTTTTAACCACTTCTTTGGATTTTGGTCAACTAAATGCAAATTTGCATATCTGCCTTTAAAACATCATGTTGGTTTTTACTTTATTTTAAGCTTATATTACACACTACCATTCATCAGCCCAGGAACTGGAGAAAGATATCCATGGTTCAGCTGCTGATTCTCTTCCAGCAGAGAAGAAACTTGTGTTGTATGACAAAATATTTGCAGCATATCACGAAGCCAGGAGCTGCATCCGGAATGACCTGGTGAGTGATTGCTCCTTATATTACATGGAAGTAGCTGACTCTTGGAAATTTCAAGTTGCTCTTGAATATTGCATACATCAATTTGAAGTCCTGATTTGGTCCATCTTATACATGGTTTTTCTTCTAGGTTACGGCTGCTAATTCGGAAAATGTTAAGGATGAGTTAAGTGGACTGGATAAAGCCATTGGTGCAATTTTAGGGCAGCGAACCATTGAGAGGAATCAGTTGCTAGTTAAAATAGCTAAAAGCAAGCTCAACAAGGTCCGTGATGATAAGAATGAAAAGGTCACAAAACCAGAGGAGCTTGTTCGGCTGTATGATCTACTGCTACAGGTAACAATTATCGAGTGTTATTTTTTTATTACATTCTTAATCAGTGCATTTTAGATCAGAGTTGGCAATATGACAAGACTCGCTTATATGGCTATTGGACTGCACTATTAACTGCTTGCTCTGTTGCAGAATACTGCTGATCTTTCTGATCTAGTTAGTTCTGGTAGAGATAGAAAAATGGAAGAAGTTGCCTTAGCTGAAGAGTGTGAGCTGAAAAGTATGGTTTTCCGAGCAGAAAGGTTCGACTTTTATTACTTCATTCAATTGAAATGTTTACTTTGAGCCGAGGTCTATCGAAAATAGTCTATCTACCTCCCAAGGCAATGGTAAGGTTTGAGCATTCTACCCTCCCCAGCCTCCACTTGTGGGACTATATGTTGTGGTATTGTTTCTTTCATTCTGCGATAGTTGAAATGACGTTTCTGGTGAGAAGGGGAGAGTGAAAGACTATCTTTATATGGTTTTAGCACTTCTTGTAGCCATCAAAAACTAATATTATTGGTGAATGTTTTTTTTTTTTTTTTTTTTTTTTTATAAAGCTAATATTATTGGTGAATTTACAGAAGGGAGATCCAGAACTTTTAAGGGTCGTTTGGTTGGGAACAAGTTATCCCAGGATTAGTTATCCTGGGGTTAGTTATCTTGGAATAACTTATCCCATCACTATGATATAAATGGTGGGATAAGTTATCCCAAACATGGCAACCAAACAAGATACAAAAATTTTATCCCATCACTATTTATTTTTATCCCTCACACCAAACGACCCCTTAGTATCTCAGATAAGGAAGTTGTACAAGTTCAATGTACAAAATGCTCAAGTGATGATCAATGAAATAAAGCTTGGTGTATTTTAATGTAGTCCTAGAATGAATATTTTCTTGTTTGAAATCAATTAAAAGCTTAAATTTCAATTTCCCTCCAGGTGCTTCTACTTAGCAAAGTCCTACAGTTCGGCGGGTAAGAGGACAGAAGCTTATGCCTTGTACTCTCGAGCTCGTTCTTTAGCTGATGCAGCTCTTATGAAACTGCAGTCTGCGAATGCTGCTGATCAGGTAAGCATTTTATTAGTCTAAGTACCTACTTTTATTATATTATGTTATGGTGCATGTGCTCTTAATTTTCATTGATAGAGCGTCCTAGCTGTTTCTTATAGGATGACTAGTACAAAGGTGCCCGTGCTAGATGCAGGCCCAACTCCAAAAAAATTCTACTCCAAAATGTTCAAATTTGTATCTTTATGTATTCATGATTTTCTAACTTCCTCAGAACTTGATATCTCATCTTAAGATCTTTCTTTTAACTTATAGTACTACAACATTAAGCATAAGTTGATTAAATTTTTTCGAAAGGATAAAATGGATACAAATTTCTATGGTTTTAAATTTAGTAATGTATTTTATACTCTTTTAATATTTACATTTGTTTTTTATGTTACTGAAAATTTAAAATATTATAGCCCATGCTGTAAAAGGTAGGACACACCTGGCATATAAGTAAAAAAATCCTTGTGTTTTCGTCATTTAAGTGCACACTGAAGCTTATGTTACAAGTAAACAATGCACAAAAGTATCACAAACTAACCACAATGCCATAAAAAAGGATTTTATGACTTTAAGCAGTCATGTTAACCTTCAACTGCCAACTCTCCCTTGTAGTAAATTCTGATGCATAATTATAGCATTCTTTTAATTTCTACTTATGCCGCTTCAATTAGTAATATGAGTGTGAATGATTCTCTTTTTTTTTTTTTGTATCTTCTTCTGTCATTGTTTTCTCTCCATCTGTATCAGGTCATCAAGGAACTGAGAACACTGAGTAACGAGAGCAGAGCTAACAGCTGTGTTGAGCATGCCAAAGGAATTATGGAGGAGGAAAAGGCTCCAGAAAATCTCTCGAAAAAGATATCAAATATCTCATTGAATGGAACTGATAAGAAGGTATGATTCGGCCTTCCATATGTCTGTTGAGTACTTTTGCAATCATTCCCATTAGTTAATTTGTTGTAGTATTCACCTTTTCTGTGATGTTCTTGGTGCATATGGAACCACATATTCTTAGACTACTATATGAAAAACTTGGGAAGAAACCTATAGAGATTTCTGTGTCGTAGAACTACTTCCAACCATCTTCTTCTATGACATTTTCTGATTGGGTTTGATCACATTGAGTTCAGAAATTTTGGATTTCTTCTGAAGAATATTATTGTCTGCTGGATTATAAAAGTATTAGTTTGAATTAAGAATTTTGAATTCTTGGTAATCAAAATCTAGTCAACATTAGATGAGCCTCTCGCTTATTCTTAGCAAAAACATTAATAGTTTTCTCCATCTCATGTCCTTTAGAGGATACTGCATTTTGTGTGCATGATTCCTCAAATTAATAGGCATAATGTGACATGAAGTTGTAAATTCCGTTGCTTTTCTAGTGTTTGTGCTGGAAAAGGTTTCAACTCATGAAATGATAATACAGTTAGAGAATTTCTTCTGGTGTTATAAATATGCTTGTGTCCCCAAAGGTGGTCAGACATGAACTACTAAGAGTGGTGTTTCTTCATTGATAATTCTCGCTGAGCACTCACCATTGTGGTTGACACAAATCCCCACCTCCACCCCACACAGTAGAAATTTCAGTTTTACTTCATTTCAGGTTTTTACCCAATTAGTGCTCTACATAGATGCTCCCAACTGGTGGACATATTTTCTTGATAGTTCTATATATGCTAGCACAACATTAGCGTAACCTGAATGTTTGAAGCACCAAGTATGATTCTGCCTTGATAAATTTTTGATACTCGATAATTCCATGCTATGTTGCTCGGGTTCTTCAAAAATACCAACGGGTGCGTGTCGAATTCTCCAAAAATACATTACTTTTGGAGAATCTAACACGGGTGCAGTGTCGAAAGTGAAGAATCTGTGCAACTTAGATTCCTTGGCAGTTGATTGCCTATTTGTCTTTATTCCAGGAACTGGGTCCTTTATATACTTATTTGTTCGGGGTTGTTTTTTAGGCATTATAATTTTCTTTCTTCCTTTTCTAGTTTGTCTTGTTCCTGCTTTCATTTCCATTTGTGCTCTTCTGATTCCCATGACGTGTGTAATCCATGTTTTTTTACTTCTTTTAGATGGAGAAACTTCTCATGGAAAAATTGGATACATACGAATCAGCTGTTGGTGAAGCCAACATGAAGGTTGCTCCTCGAATTGAAACTTTTCCACCTGCCTTCCAACCAGTTCCTCGTAATCCCATCGTATTGGACTTGGCTTATAACCTTATTGAGTTCCCATCACTGGATGCTCGTATGAAGAAAGATAAGAAAGGTTTCATTAGTAGGTTTTGGGGCTGAGCTTCTTTTTTTCTTGGTCATTGATTTGTCAGTTGCACCATAGAGTTGAGGCAATTTTGTGAAATTTTAAGCTGCGAAATTCTTGGACATGCCTTTAGAAAATTTATCTATACCTGAGAATTCTCAGAAAAATTATTCTATATGCACTCTTGTTTTTTTTAAGTTCCAATTTTGGAACAGATTTCAAAAGAATCTTGAACAGGCGAAATTTATTTAGATGTGCATTCTACTCCTATGTTGCATCTCTCTATATTTCAACCAAAAGAAAATTAACAAAGTTTGTTTTGAAATAAAGGGTAACATCCAACTACCTCTATTGCAATTTGGAACTGAAGTTAATTGCAAGATATTTTGGGTTGGATTCTTAAAGATGTGGTCTCTTTGTACTTGTTCTCAAACTTTTTAACATCTTGCGATGATTTAATGTCGTTCCTACCAAGTATTAGAAGCTACATCATACTGGCAATAGCTCAACTTCTGTTTACAAGAGGGCAATTTATTTTGGCCAGATTGGTCCATTTTCTGTACGCACTTCAAAATTTACCCTTTAAACATGTGTAGAACCATACAATCTGTAGATTGATTTTGGTTACATCAGCTCTACGCCCAACATATGTCACTCAAGAGCCAAAGTCATTACCAAAATGGTCAACATATGCATCTTGTATCAAAATCAATTCCCAGCGAATTGCAGCATATCATTGTTCTCTCTATAGATCAAAACAGTCAGATATGCAGCTGATATCTAGCAAAATGCTCTGAAGCTCACACAAAAATCAAACACTTGATCTAATTATGGGGTTGAATTATCTGCTTAACACATACATCCATGCTCGACACAGTTATGATTCACACTAGCCATACCAAATGCCAAAACGAAGATCCAAAACAAAATTACAAACACTTGTTTAGTATATGTTTGACACAAATACATCAGCGCAAAATGAAGAGTTCATGTACCATAGGTGAAAAGAGAAATATACCTGCAAACATCAGCCACCGGATCGCAACATTTTAGGTAGGTAGAGGTCCATAGAAAGAGCGATTTTCGCCCGAATGGAAGAAGAATCCGATGAAAACAGCAATTATCCACAGTAAGAAGGTCAGTGTCACCAAATGGAATTTCTTTGAGACAATGGCATTATAGCCGTCCTTGTCTTCTGGCAGTCCATAGAACTCGTCAACTACAGTGTTCATGACAGCATCGAGAAGCTTCTTATACCGAATATCAATATCTGTTGCATTCACCACCTGTAGTTGAGCTTCTCTTAGGTACTTTACTGCCATTTCAGCCTCAGTAGAGCCAAACTTCACATCACTGATTTGTGGTATTCCACTTCGGCTATTTGAACCAGTGCATTCTTTGAACCTTTCAGAAGTTACTGTCGATGACAATGGAGTCAGATCAGCAAGAGGATCCACTGCCTCTGATGAAGGAGAAGTTTCTGGAATCAACAACAAGTTCTGAGAGGAATAGGGATCCGAATGTTACATCTTAAATACCATAAGGAGTAGTGAATTTAGCAGACATGAAACTCACTCAATTCAAATATCTCAAAATTGAAAACATTCAAAATTGAGATACAAATAGCTTATTTATTGCAAGCAGTGTAAGAAATTATGAACAGATTTTCAATAAACTAGTGAAATCTAAGCGAATTGCATACTTCAACCCTAACAGACACGCTGTGCTGCTGAAAAGTGAAAACTGAGTTCATAGCTGCGAAATTCAAACAATACAGAGAAAAAAACACTTCAAATCAATAAAAGGTCAAAAAATTACATACGAAAATCTGATTTAATGAACGGACTCAGCTAACTCAATTTTGTGTAAATACTACAGTTTGTGATGAAAATTCGCGCACACATCCTGAATAATCTCAGCGGCGGTTTCAGTGAATGAAATTAACAGAGAAGAAATTAGAACTTGTTCGCTGTTAGGCTTGTGTGAGAAGTACAATTAGCGATGAAAATGCAAATAAATAGCTAGAAAATTGATGAAGCAGGAGGCATTTCAGAAATTACCTCAGCGGCGGATTCAGTGAGTAGACTATGATCATCTGAAATCAGAGAAGAAGTGCCGATCGATGATTGAGAAAATGAAGAGGCAGCTTGCGATTCAAACACAGAATTTAAGTTCTTCCTAGTGCTCTGCATACAAACAATAATAATATGAATATAAGAAGAGAAAAACAGAGGAGACATATGAATGTTCATTGCTGAAAGCTTCTGTATACTTTGATCTGCTTCTTAGTTTGATCGGCGGAGATGGATTTGGATCGGCGATTTCCTAGCTCCTTCAATGGTGTTTGAAGATGATGCTCTCTCATGTTTTTGATGTGCGCCAAATGCTTTTTGGAATTTCAAATAAAGCTTTGGGATCTCCTATATATATACGGATAAATTTACTCTATTTTCCAATATTAAAATATTAGAGAAGAGAATAGAAAATGATTTATGGTACTTTTTATTTTTTGGGTAAAATCTCATTGTACGTACTTTTGTGGTTTGAGCCGTCTTTCTTTTTCACTAGTAATTCAGCTTTCACCCCCTTCAATTAATGTTATAGAATATTTACAATCTTCCATCAACAGTACCAAGTAACTTTGTCGGATAATTTCAAAAAAGATTATACTTATCTTTTTTATATTTTTGATGTATAACTCACTCCATAAACATTTTCAAATACTTTAATTTCTTAATGGGTCTGTCAAATTTAAACTTCAAAAATTACTCATTATGAACATGACAATTTTTTATTTTTTAAAAAAGGCACATACTTCAACAATTAGTAAAACATTACTTAAATGATATTTTCAACAAATATTCTACTTACAATGAAGACAAAAATGCCTTTAAAAGGAAATATAATAATATGATCATTTTATACAAGATGATCAACTTAATAGCTTTAATAGTAGTTCAATACAGCAAAATGATGTTCTAACAAAGGACATCAATTAAAAACAAAACATGGACCAACTTAAACAAAACACACACATACTCGAATTCTCTAAAAATATTATCGGATTCATGTTGAACCCTAAAAACTGCATTACTTTGAAGGATTCAACACACATTCGATAGCAATTTTGAAATGTTGAAACAACTATTATAACAAGACTATTGACACTATAGATTCCGTCACACCATATTAAGAATATCTTATTAATCGCGAAGTCTGCGGAAATACTCAGATGGGTTACTCTCAAATTCATCCCTGTAAATGTAACTGTCGTTACTGCCTGGAGCTTTCAGCATTTTCTTGTTGTTAGACCCTCCATTATTAATTAGCTTACACAAACCCCATCCTAGCAATACTATTCCTGCACCAATTGCAATTTTTTTAATCACCTCTTCTTCTGATGAAAACCTGCCTATATTCAACTGCTCAATATTTTCACCACTTTTTTTTTCTTCAGAGTTTTTTGCAGTGCTTTCACGGGAACCCATTACAGATTATTTTTTAAAAAAAAAAAAAATTGGATTTGGATCTGTTTAGTTGTACTAAACAAAATATCCTAATTTATAAAGACAAGGTTAGACTGTAATTAGTTGAATTAATTAATTAGTGTGACGGTCCATTTCGCTCTGCATTGGAAAACTGAAAATTTGAAGGTAAAAAGACGTGGGGATAAATTAATTGAACAATTGGGGAATATCAATAGTCAACTAAACATGGAACATCATCCATGTATTCATATTATGATTTGATACATTATCTTTTAAATTATTTTTTTAATTTAAGGTACATTTTATAAAATTAATTTTATTAATGATATTTTTGAATTCTAAATTTTACTATGATTTTATATAGTTATTTAGTATTAAGAATAATATAAAATATAATAATAACACCTAATTTGCTAAAATGAAATATTTATTTTTAGTATAGAGAACAAGTAGGGTTTAATGGAAAAGATTTATTTTTTCTCTCAAAACTAGGGTTTGATTTAGGAGGATGAATTGATGAGTTAGTTAGAATCCTAGTTGACAGCTTAGGTGGAGGGATCTGTCCCACATGACTTGTCATGTCATTAAAAATTTGGAATGTTAATTCTTGAGGGGTTGTTTGGTGTGATGGATAAGAGGAATTAATCTCGTGATAACTTTTTAGTGGCCTTTAATTTATTGTTTAATTGCAAAGGTAGGGATAACTTATCCCAGGATTAACAATTAGTCCTGGGATAAGTTATGCCTCACTGGGGTGGGATAGTAATCCCAGGATAAGCTACCCTGGGATAAGGTGTGTATTAACAAAATACCCCCCTTAAACTCTCTTTTATACACCACTTTTACATTCATACATATTAACATAATTTTTAACAACATTTATAATAACATTCACAAACTTAATTATTTGTTGTATTTATGATAAATATATTTTTCTATTAAAAATTAACATTTTATAAATACAATTTTTATTTATGAATATATTATAAGTTGAATTTATTTGCATAATTATTGTGATTATTTATATTTTGATTTATCTTAAAATGTTCACTCCACTACTAAATTACATATTTTTCATAAAATAGTTTATTACTCACTTAAAAATTATATTTTATCTATAATTAAAATGTAGATTGCTTTAACAATAAATTTTCTTTTACTTCAATAAACTTAAAATGAAAGTTTTATTTTTAAGCTAAAGAAGATGAAAATTTTATTTTTAAACTAAATAAGATGAAAGTTTTATTTTTAAGCTAAATAAGACGAACATTTAATTTTTAAGATAAATAAGATGAAAGTTTAATTTTTAAACATACGGTACAATCATGGAAATTGCACACACACAAATATTTAAGCTAAATAAGATGTAAATTTTATTTTTAAGAGTGAATAACTAAAGCTTGCAAAGAAAATCTATATAAAAAAAAAAGGTGAGGATATTTTTGTAAACAAACAACTTATTATTAAAAATTATACAATGAATATTAGTTTGAATATGACAAATCAAACAACCAATAAAAACTAATTCCCGCATAGCTTATCCTAGTATAATTTATCCCAACATAACTAATCTCAGCATAATTTGTATTCAAATCAAACGATCCTTGAGAGTATTTGTTGTCTCTTGGGATAACAATGGGGATATTTTTTATCTCAAAATGTAATGAAAAATATAAGTAATCTATATTGTATAGTTTAAGGACAATTTTGATCCTTTTTCGAGACAAATTATGCAGTCTCAAAAAGTTATTTGCTTGTTTATTAGAAGTACTAATTATGTATTTTCCATCTCTAGTCTATCCATATTTTTTTTTAAAAAAAACCTTCCAAAGTTTAGTTTAATATAGATCATTAATTAATATTTATAAGATAAGCTCTTTCTTATCTTTAGATTAGATAATCCTTGTTTTTAACATTATTATCTTTAAGTCACCAGAACATATGATTAGGTGGCCAATTTTCACGAGAGCGCACACACCGGTCATATGAGCGGATCTAAGGGGTGGTGAAAGTGTTCATATACATTGTATTTATAAAGTAATTCTTTTATGCATACTATATAAATTTTGAATCTCTTAAATAATAAGATAACAAGTTCACTCAGTAATTTAGGGAATTTTGAAGTTCCAAATTGAAATTGTAAACAATATATTTTTATTGACAAGTTCAAACTTCGCCTTACCTTGGCGAAATCTACCAGTAGATATTTATTCCACCAAAGCATAAAAACCTAGTATTTACGGTAAGCTTTGTTAAAGTGCCAGCTTTCTGATAATCCTTAAATGAGGCAGAAATACCTTCTACCAAGCTTTTTTAATATATGGAGTGTCTTCCTAAATTCTCAACTCCAGCTATAGAAATGAATGAGTGTATTTTAGGCGAACTAAGAGTTTAATTGATGCAGAGCTCATCGATTCAAGTTGTTTTCCATGGCTGCAGGCCGGCCAACACATAAAAAGAAGGCATGGGGCATTGTATACACCATGATCTTCATTAGCATAGTTGCTCAACCATTGTAAGCATGTCTAATTTTAGAGTACACCCTTTAACATTAGATACACATTTTTAGAAGCAAATTAAAAGCCTCTTCTGATTCTTGTAACATATGAAAAATGAGTAGAAGGTGTCTAACAAGTCTTGAAATTAAAAAAAAAAAAAATGACAACTTTAACTAGTTAAAATCAAAACTTCTGCTAGTTAAGAATTAAGTTGAGTAGAATATGCAACAACATAATTTGTGAAATTTATATGCTTTTTCGTCTTCTTTAACCTAAATCATCATTTTCACAAGAAAATTGAAACCCTAACAATAACAGGAGCAAGACGACGAGGACAAAGAGGATGAAGACGACTCGAGTACAGAAAAGAAAAAAATAGAGAAGAAGAAGTTGAGAAACTTTCTCAGTTTTCTTTCGAGGAAAGGGCAGAGAATTTGAATTTTTAAAAGGAAGAAAGGAAAAATAAATTTGAACCTATGAGAAGGGGTTGATTATTTTTGTATTTTATTGAAGTTATAAAATATATAATTTAAAACCTACTTAACTTAATCTCTAATTAGCAGAAGCTTTAACTTTGGCTAGTCTGTTGTCACCTTTTTTAATTCAATAAGAAAACTTGAGGACTTATTTGAAATGATCAAATTTCATTAAATGGAAATCATAAATTTGTCACCTACACTGTTCTTAAAGCTTGAGTCACTTCTTTTATATTTTAAAAATTTTTTTGTCTCCCTTAATTGAATCTCCCACGTAACATTGATGCTGATGCATATTGGTATTGATGATGCCCTCCTTCCTTTTCATGTTTATACTAACCATTGTTGCTAACAAAATCCCGAAATTTCTACCAAGAGTGTAGCCTAGTGGTCAATGATGTGATAGAGAATTCTGAGATCTCAAGTTCAAAACTCACAAAAAATATTAGATGAAAAAATTACCTGATATCTATTGCTGGTGGGAGAGAGACAAGCGAAAAAGCTGGACCGAACACCACAATTATAAAAAAAAAAAAAAAATGCCCAACTTTCTTTTTTCTTTCTCCTCACTTGACATTAACATTAATTACTAATGGACCATTTTCAAGCTTGAACCATTCACTCCCAAGTTGAAGAATTACCAAACGCTACTCGTTTGCCCAGGCAGCTTGTCGGATGGTCACCTTTGCCATACTTTGGCTTCATGTAACTACTCTAAAAGTGTATTTCCAACTCTAGTCTTTTTTAACTCACCGTAGGAGCTTCCACATCTTCTCTTGGTGGATTGAACTCACAACTTTAGGGTTAGAAATGAGGGGGTGCTTACCATTCGAGAATCTCCCTCTTGTATTTCCAACTCTAGATCCACCAAAGTTTTGCACCCTTTCCTTTTTTTATAATCGTGGTGTCCGGACTAGCTTCCACGCACCTCGACTAATTCCACGGAATACCTACCACCTCCCACCAATAACAACAACAAATACCAAGTAACTCTTTCCACCAAAGCTAAGACAATGAAAAAAACCACCTAATATTTATTTTGTCTCCGCTGAAATTTGAACTTAAAACCTCATAATTGTCAACACTTCATTCACCACTAAGTCACACCCGTTGAGTGCCAAAGCTTTCTTGCTTTCTCCTCTTAAACTTTCATGTGATTTGCAATAGCAAGGATGCCAAGACGAGGCCAACTCTAAGGAAGTCTGAGGCCCATTACTAGAGGTAGCAAAATCAAACCCAACTTTACCAACTTGCTCAATTCGTTTAAGTTTCGATGGGTTGTTGGTCCGTCCGTTCATTTACCTCAATCCATTAAAACTTGGATTGATATTTAACCCAAATTAGCTCATGAGAAATCTTATCAAATATTTTTTAAAAAAAAACTTTGTTTCAATTTGATATGTTATATATATTATCATAAGAAAAAATAATTTTATTAGGTACTAAAAATAGTTTTAAAAACAAATAAAACAACTAAACTTAGTAAAAACTGAGTGTTGGGCCTTGAACGTTACCTAACTCATTTTGACCCAAACAAATTTGAATTGGATTGGATATCGACCCGATTAACGTCTTAACCCATTAAGACCCAATCAAATTTGACCCAACCTGTTCAATTGCCACCCCACCCATTACCGTCCTATGCAACTTGTTCATGCTGAATCCACGATCATTACACCCCCCCCCCCCAATATTTTGGTGGGAGGTCCCAACATAGTTTTTGCAATGAACCCCAGCTCCTTTCTGAACATCCCTTGCCCAGGCAGCTTGATTATTGCAAGAAAAATAACAGAAAAGAAACTAAATGGGCCAGGAACACCAGCATAGTCATAATAATGGTGTAAAGACTTGGCTGAGATACAGCAGCACAACTGACTCCACATAGTAAATCGCCGCGACAGACATTGATTCTCAGGAGGGTCAAACAAAATGGATCAATTATGATATAGTATTAACGTATATCAACTTGTACCAGAAAAAAATATGTTCTATCAACTTTGACTACAACCATATATCTGACAGTCGAAGCAAAAACTAAACAAGCCACATTAATTTACAAGATCTGGTTAGATTTTTATCTCACCAGAACTACTGGCTTTCACCTACATACAATGAGACATTATGCCATGAATCAATTATGTAAAGAAAAAGGGGGTTAATCAAGCTTTAATTAGAGTTCTAGTTTAATCAAAATGAGCATGGAATAGCCGCCTGATAACCAATATGAAATGGTATAATGAATAGGGAAAAACATGGCCCGAGCGTCAAAAAGTTGCTCAAAGTCCTGATATTGATTCAAGGTTGTATTTCTCTGCAGTTAAAGTTTCAGTCTCACGGATTTCTGGCATTTTTGTCTCCTTCATGGCATCGTGAGTGTGTAGATATGTATAGGAGGCACCTTTATTTGATGGAGGAGTAGGATTGCTGATTCTGCTAGCAAGGAAGCGGCGGATCAGGCCTCTGAGGAAGGGAGCCATGGTGTCTGGTTCATGCTCCAGGTAGTACATAATACCACCCATACAGGCACAAAACAAGGGCACCTGTATAACAATCAGAAATGACATATTTGCTTGGATAAGTTTCACTTCACAATTTCTTAATTAATCACCCCTGTACTTCAAGAGACCCAAAATTTCCAGAACAAACTTCCCGTAAATAGTTAAATTCTTTCAATGTTTATCCACAATATTGCTTTAATTATACAAGTAAACAATTAAGTAGTCATAAATTGCAGGATGAAATTTTATGAGTGGTTGACAGCCAAACACACCAAATTGCATGAAAGGTGAGACAAGATACCTCAGCATTCTTGATATCCGGGAGCAAATGGCGATTCACCAATATATACCACAAAGAATCTGCAGCTCGAGGAAGAACATACAGGGCAAGTTCTCCACGTCTAGCTTTCTTCTCCAGCAACACAGATAGGCCTGAGAGAGCCCCAGCTACCCAATATACAAGCTTATGGTCTTTTGATGCCACCTTCCGGTGGCAACATATGACAGCCTTTTATTGAGATAGAGAAGTTAATCAGTAAAGCTAAGCAAGTCAACCAGCACTCCCGCAGCATAAAAAAGAGAGCCTAGAGACTCCCAGATGTATGAGGCATCAAGAACATAAACTACCTGAAAGATTCCAACAAAGGCGGACAAGAAGGTTGTCGAGCGAACAGCCCCTGTAAGAGCATCCATAAACTGGGATAAGATCAGCAAGAATTTAATATTTGAAACTGTGATCAGCGAGAGTTTTGAAAAGAATTACTTCAGTAGCAACTCTTTTTTTTTTTTTTTTTAAGGAAAGTAACAGTATAACATATCCTCAGCACAAAGTCTGTGCTGGGAGTCATATAAGTTCAAACCACAAAACAAAAGTGAGTCCTTTCTTACAAGGGTTCTATAATGTCTAACAGTGAGTCTGCTTCTAAAAGTTCTTTACACCAAAAGTGGAATAAAATAGACAGATCATTTTTAATTTTTTGAATAGAACTACTTCTTTCTCCAAAATATCTTGCATTCCGTTTCTATTAACCTCCCAGTCATTCAGAATCTTCTGCAATTTAAATTCCATCCCTGTTAATCCCTACCTCATGAATTGTTGCATCATAATACCAGACTGAAAAAGTCAGGAAATAGCTCCTTCAGAAGAACTTGTTCCCTCAAACTATCCTACCAGAAGGAAATCTTCATTCCATTCCTAACTCTGTAACTAATGTTGCTTGCAAATGAGGCCATAAATCCCTGACACTCACTCCAACAGGGGTTGCGACTTTCTACGAGCATTGTTGTCCCTCTTGCTCATATTATACAGTAATGACTCGACTCCACAAATCAAGTTCCTCCAAACTGAATCGCCAAAACCAATTCATAAAAAAACTACTATTATGCTGCATCAAGTTTCTTATACATAAACCCCCTTCCTTTTTACTGTTCAGCAAAGTGCTTTTTTAAAAAAAAAACTGGTAACAACTATATATATTATAGTTGCACCATAATGGTGCAAAAAGACTACAAAAACCCAACCTAGCTTAGGCTACTGCTTCAAGGACTTAAAGCGCACTTAAGCCCTAAAGTGAGGCTCAAAACATATTGAGTGCCTCGCCTCGCTTTATGCGCGCTTTAGTGTTGTCATCAAGGTTCTAAGGCATATTTTTCCTTGCCAATGAGCCTCCTCTTCAGAGGTGACACTAAACAATTGATATTTCACTTTATCATAAAAAAAAAATCAATTTCTTTGGACATATAATTGTCATTCATGTTTATAATTATTAGCCTTGAACTAAACATGTATATTTGTATTTTTTTCTCCCTTTGCGCCTTTTTTCATTAAAGACTACGCTTCATTTGCGCTTAAAGCCCCAACAGACCTTAGAGCTTTTTTGCGCTTTTCGCCTTCGATAACACTGATCATATCAACTAGTGATTCAGCTTCCTCATCATAGCTCTCTTTACACAACAACAACATACCTAGTGAATTTCCACAAGTGGGGTCTGAGCAGGGTAGAGTGTACGCAGACTATCTCGTGGAGGTGGAGAGGCCAAGGTTAGCGAACTCATACTAATGCTAGGACTTGTCGCAAGCTAATTCAGAAATGAAAGAAGTCTACTGAAAAACCCTTGAAAGTTGGATCTCTTAAACCTATGAAACTCGTGAAAGGAGGTGAACCCCTTGCCCCTTCAATTAAGGTATTAGTGCTTGTTCTATTATACAACAAGGATTGCATTTTTTCATTTCGTTCAAACATTAGTTGTACCTGTACGGACCATTGGCTCAAGTGCAACAAATTTAAGTAAAAGAAGAAGAAAACAGTGAAGAAAGCATATCAATTAATAAGGAAAGCAACGCAAAGCCTACAAGAAAGGAACAATAACAACAACTAAATAATGTGATAATCGAAACACAATAAAGATATGTTGATAGATATCAAATGCGAGAACTACAAGAATATAACTAGTACTACAATAGACCCAAACAAGCCTAACCATCGAAAAGCAAGACAACACTCCACTACCTACTAACCTTCTACCCTAATACGCGACCTCCACACGTTTCTATATGAAGGCATGTCCTTAATAATATGAAGTAACATCATGTCATGTCTCACCTCTTCCCAATACTTTTTCGATCTACCTCTTCATCTCCTCGCACCCCTTATATCCAACTGACATACCTCCTCAGTGGAGCATCTGTGCATCTCCTCTCCATATGCTCAAACCATCTTAGTCTTCCTTTCCTCATCTTGTTTGTCATGAAGGCCACTCCCACCTTATCCCGAATATTCTCATTCCTAATCTTATCGCTCCTAGTATGCCCACACATTCATCTTAGCATCCTCAATTTCACAACTTGCATCTTCTGAACATGGAAGTTCTTGACTGACCAACACTTCACTCTATACAACGATGACAATCTAACCACCACTCTATAGAACTTACCTTTAAGTTTATGCGGTACCTTTTTATCACACAAGCCTCCACTTTATCCATGACGAACCGTTATGATGTGTGACATCGTCCATGTTGCACCAACACAAGATTTCTTAAAAAATGAATAATACAATTCATCTTGTTTTTCAGCACAAGATTATATTTGTCTTCAAAAGCTCTATAGTTCCACCAAATTTCCTCCTACTAAAACACAATATCCAAATGTAGAACGTCTATCAAAAGACAACCCTACTCAATCTGTGTCTGTATATCCAATGAACGCGCATGATCTCGATCCTCGAAGAGTAGTCCTTTACTTGGAGTTGACTTTATATATCACAAAATATGAACAATTGCATCCTAATGACTATCAAATAGAGAAGTATAAACTAACTTACAACACTCACAAAGAAGACATGTCAAGTCTAGACACATTGAGATAATTCAACTTTCTAACCAAACGCATATACCTTTCGGGATCATTGAGTGCTCCCCTATTCCGACAGGAGTTTAGTATTCATATCCATAGGGAGTGAATGGGTCTACATCCCATCATTCTTGTCTCATCAAGAATGTCTAAGGCATACTTACATTGAAAAATAATAATGTCTGATCTAAGACTGAACAACCTTAATACCTAGAAAATACTTCCAGTTTACCGAGGTCTTTAGACTGTAAATATTGAAGAGATGTTGCTTCAAAATAGTGATACCATCCTAATCATCGCCGGTGATAACAATATTGTCAACGTAATCCACCAAATAAATACACAAATTTGGTGAGTAAACACATAGATCAACTCTACTACGAGTCATGCCAAACTCTTGTTGTGTTGAACTTCCTACTAACCATGATATAGTGTCGTGATCAGATTTTAGCTAGTCATGCGATTCCTACAATTGATGAATTATTTCGACTCCTTTCTTCTCCCATCTCAAGCCATAGAAAAACAAACATCTCAATCTATGGAAAACAGACGAGGATGGGGTCATTTTGGAAGATCTTGACCTGACTCTAGTATCATGAGAGAAATATTATTGATTTGTATATCTACATTATTACACTAAGAACATATTTATAGACATTATATTACAATCCTTTTTCAAGTAGGACTCTATATACTATTCCTATTCTAAGAGAAATATCAAAGAAAAGAAAAGTATTTACAACAAAAATAGTAAAGATAGCCAAAGTAAAAGAAACAACAATAGTAGTAAAATAGAAGAATAAGATAATGATGGAGTAATAATAATAATACTGGTAAGGAGAAGAGGGAGCAGGTAAGGTTGTCTAAACTAAAACCATGTTCTCTCCCTCCCTCTCTGCACCCCCCCCCCCCCAAAAAAAAAAAAAAAAGAAAGAGAAATCTCTTAACTAACAACTTCTTACTCAAAGAATTCCTCAAATTAAATTTTGCAAGCATTCAACCATTCATTCCAGATACCACACCCCTGGTCTTGAGTAACTTTCTGTAAAAGATTTGTCTTCCACCATGAAATAAATTTTCATTTTCCATTGAACCCTTAAACTAAGTTTTTAATCAAACACTAGTGAAATGATTGAGAAAAAACAGTCTCTCTCTGGGAAGAGGGTGGGAAGACAAAATAAGACCTTAGGGGTTGTTTGGTATGGGGGATGACATAAACAAAGTTATCCCCTGGGATAAGGTATCCCACCCTATATGGGATAACTTATCTCAATCATTATAGTTTATTATTATGAGACTTATTTATATTATTAGCATTATATATATAGACTATGTAGGATACTATTTATAATATATCTATATTTTACTATTTATATTTATATTTTGTATTCCTATTCCTATATTCCTATATTCTATATTATATTGTGTATCTACTATCTATATTATAAAACTCCCCCTATTCTCTAACTACTCATGTTCTTAGCTATACAATTCAGTAATTAATTATTGCGAGGACCAATGAGATGACCAATGGGGGCTGGTAGGATATCTGCATGAGTTTCATTTCGACTTACAAAAAATGACTTCGATCAATTGACACTTGTCTTTATTAATCATAATGTCACTAATCTCAAATTTAATTCATTGAATCAAAATGTGCATAATATTCATGAATAAATATGATATAAAATGCATAAAAAAAGTGATAAAATTGAATATTTGAAAAAAATAAATTAAATTCAAAAAAATACCAAGAGCATTCAAAAGAAATCGTAATCAATCACTGAGCTACGATATTTTATCCATATAGTGCAAATCTAACAAATGTAACAAAAAAAATTGTCTAGTATAAAGTATAAAATCTGAAAAAAAGTATAGTAAGTAAGATTTTTCATCTAAAAAATATAGTAGTCTGGCTGATAAATTATATAAATCATACAAAACAAAAATCGGGTAAATAAATAGGGATGTAAGTAAATGAGAGAAATAAAAATGATAGTAAGGGATAGAAAAAATTGAAAAGAATGAATGAAAAAGGAGGGAATAATATGGTAAGGATCAATGCGAAAGTGAAAAATGCGAAAAAGAAAATTGATGTGGTAGGGTTGGGATGATGGTCACAACCCTACTGAGTAGACACGGAAAAGTCACCGAAAAAGTCTGAATCAAATCGATGCAAATCAAATCACAACTCGAACAAAAGAAGACACATGAGAAAAAAAAAGAAGACATGAGAAAATAAATTGAAAAAATAGTCACTTAGAATTAATATAAAAATGAGAATAAGAATAACAAAAAAGCAAAAAATAAGAAAAGCAAAAGGTCTCTTACAAAAATTAAATAAAAAGTACACAAATTAAATATGAAAAGTAGTCACTAGAAAAACGCAAAAAAAAAAACCAAATATGAAAAAGTAGTGCTCACCGAGAAATCAAATATGCTACACAAAATAATAATGACGGTAAAACCCGGACCCAACTTTTGCTAACAACTAACTTGACCGATCGATACATATACGGATAACATATATAATAGCGCAAGCCGCCTTGAATTGATTGTTTAGATCGCTCGTAAAGAGAAAGCTGCAAATAATATAGAAGAAAAGAAAGAATTATTATTAAATATTATTAACATCTACATCGTTATTACATTTTTTTTATTTTTATGTAATTTTAGATACAATCTAAGTAGAGAGGATACTTACTATTATATTTATATTTATATATTCTATTTCTATTCTAAAATAGGATGTAATATTCCATATTCCTATTTCTATGATTGTGTAAACCTATTCCTATTCTAACAATAGTATAAATGGTGGGATAACTAATACCCCTAAGCAAATACAGGATAATCCTGCATTTATACTGGGATTATTATTTTTTATCCCTCATACACGATCCCTTAGAGTATTACCTTGAGAAATGTGTCAGGGAGCATTTTTTGGAACTTCATTACTTTAGTAGCAATTCTACTACTCTAGCTTACAATTACATAACCTAAAAGTGTAGACCATCATAATTTCCATCACATGGTCCTCGTAATACTGCTTCCTACCAGGTCCAGGCAACTCAAACAACAAACAACAGAAGACAAATATAACCGAATCGACAACATACTTTGCACCCCTAGTATCTTAATCATTGTATTTCCAATTTATTCATATAACTGCATTTGAACTCTAGAAAGTCCAACATATATAAACCAAGGAAAACCCAATCATGTCGGTCTATGATCTCATCTTGTTTAACAGAAGTACCAGCAGCGTAGTTATATGATTTTTCCAATTTCCATAAACAGCTTAATGAGAAATCAAAGCAGAAAGACAGGTGAAACAGAAACCAATATTAATAAATTATACCTTCTGCAAGCGTAGAACGACAAAGGGCACAAAAGTCAAAGAGAAGTAAAGAGGAAATGTTTTCCGGAAAGTAGCTGCCGCTGCATTAGCATCATGAACTAAGCAAGATTTGGTCCCAGGGTGAATTACAGAGCATGGGATAATAGGAGGAAACTCTTCCAACTTCATAGTAGTAGAGCCCTTTGCTTTGGACAAATAGGCATGTAATGAAGCAACATCAACTGGAGAGCCTCTACAGCAATCCTTAACAGCTTTGTAGACTGGTGCTGCAACAGGCCCAGTCTTCTGAATGAAATCTCTATATGCTTTTGGAAGGCTCTCAGGACGCATTATGAAGCAATACATAACCTGCAAAACATTTTTTTAAGAACGAAGATAGATATATAACTACTTTGTCCAGATGTAAAAGAGAACAAGTTATCTAGTATCATTAGTATGATAGTATCGCATGAGAAGTTCAATCCCCTTGCACATTTGAATTATTTTTTTTTTAAAAAAAAAAAAGGGAGAAAGAACAGAAGAAGAAGTTTAATCTCCTAGGGTTTAAACTTGGATATTTTAACATTCATGATATCCCAGCCACCCCCTTCCAACCACCAAATTGTGTGCAAGTACAAGGAATTATAACATGGATGGAAAATGCTCTTAAACATTCACCAAAAAGGTTAAGCAACACGAGAACTACCTGGGCACATGCCAATGCAAAGAGTAAAGAATCCCCATGACTCCAGTGACTTCCCCAGAGATGAAACCGGTTCTTGGATTTGGCAGAATTATACGCGCACTGACAATTCTAAAGTCATCAGAATACAAGCCAGTAGAAAAACAGAAAAGAAAAACTTCAAGTAAGCTGGTACTGGTGACTTTGTTTTTCGCAGGTAAATCTAGTACTGGCCATTTTTATCTTTATCCTTTTTTTTTTTGGGTAGTTCTTTTGTTCCTTTTTTTCTATTTCTCCTGGGGGTGTGGGGAAAGGGAATATCCAAAGCATGGTTGTACCTGTGACAGCCTTGCCAGAAGATACAAGGCAAGAGTCCGCCGCCTGTTGGAATCATCTAATGCTAAAATAGACAGACCTGCCACTGAACCTGCTAAAATTCTGCCCATCATCCCCTTTAGCCAAGTCAAATATATCGGATAGGATATCAACTATCAAAAGCTTCTCAAAGCAAAACAACAGAGAAGTAAGTCAAAACTTTTAAGTTGAGAATTCAGCATTCTGTACTTACGCATTTAAGGGTGTCTCTTTTCTTCTCAGCTTTCTTAGCAAGCATCTTAGAGCATGATATGAACCACTAAATCCCCCAAAGAGCAAACCAATTCGACATGCTTCCTCTCTTACAATTAGGTCTTTTTCGGACACAAGTTGCTGCAAAAACACAAGGATTCAAACAAGCCCAGAAAAAAATGAACTCTCCCATGTATTCATAGATGAGATCAAGGACGGACGAACAGATGAACAGACAGAAATCAGCACACATGTCCACTAAAATTGTAATATCCTCTTCCAGAAAATCTTCTTTTATATTCTCTTTTGCTTTTTCCCTGAGGATTTGAGGGTTGTATATAGGGTCAAAGATCAGAATAACCTTCATTCATCCTTTATGCTACAGTTGAGATTGCTAAATTATTTCATTGAACTTCAAGAGGTTCACAACTCCAAGAAAACTTATCAAGAAGAAATTACCAAGGTGAAACAAATTTAAACCATTAAAAGGTCAAAAGTTCCAGCACCTTCAAACTTCCATTCCTTCAAATTGCAGTAATATAAGTATTTCTTAAGAATACACCCTGAATGATTAGATCATGATATGTTCATTTCTTAAAACAATTATGGAGATCAGAGCACAAAGTGTGATCTATCAGCATTTCACCACTAGGGAGTAAATTAATTGATGTTGAGCTACAAGAAAAAGGAACAAACAGTGGGACAGGGTGGGACAGGGGGAAAATTGGCTTTACAAAGTGTTTGGGAGAAAACCCCACATGGTTCGCCCTTACTGAAAGAGCAGACTTTTATCCAAAAAAATAAAAAGAGAAGGGAAGCGAGAGACAGGAAAGTAACACATGCGTAAAGTTTCATGTACGACTTTTGACATCATCTGACTGTTCAAATGGTGTTAAGATACACTCATGCAGGCAAAATGCATGACACACAGGAGCGTGCAACACACACTCACACAAAGAGGGAGAGCGAGTAGCGTTAGCTCAGTAATCTTTGATTGACTAAATATCCTTATGGCCAAGCATTTTGGTAACCCACATGTCCCAGTAGCAGATGAAATCATGGAAACACAATACATACACTGCCAGAACATAAACCCCTTGGAGTGTAATCACCATTACAATGGTACTCCAAGGTACTAAAATGACCAAGATATCCTATCTCGGAATTGATAACCATTCCATCAACATATCAATCAATCAACTAAGGCTCAATGCCTCAATCTGAGGATATCGAGTGACTCATATCCATTCAATCTATCCAGAATTAACATCAATATTCTTCAAGTGAGGAAATCTAAAAAATCATTTAGAACACAAAGCTAACAAGGATGTGGGTGCTTCTAGGCCAAAATGCCCATACTCTTGCAATCACAGGAATGCTGCCATGAATCATATCAAGTATAACATCTGTGCAAAATTATTTCATCCTAGTTTCATCAAAACTTGAGCAATTTCAAAAATAAAATACAAATCTTAAAACTGATTTCATCAGAACTGAAGCAATTTTGAAAAAAGAAAATTCTGATCTTGAAACTATACTCATACAGAAATATCTTTCTAATAAGAAAATTTATTCTAGATCATGATCTTCTCAAAACCAAAGTAGATGTATCAGGAACTAAAAAGGAGCAAGCTTTAGTTCAAACAAAGGCAAGCATTCAACAAAAGTACGAAACTGAAAAACTAAAGGAGTAACTGTCAGTTCAAAATATTTTAGTCTATTAAAAGAGATTGTCCAACCGACGACAGGAACATTTCTAAACGGAACCTAGCTGAGATCAGTCTAAAGGCGAAAAGAATGTAAAACTAAAAAAATCATAAATCAAATTAATGATAAGTTAATCTAACTTACATAATTAAACAAATGCTAAAGTAGATAGGCGAGTTTCAGAATTTTGGAACCTTGAGATCGAGTAGAGAGGAATAGGACTGGCGACGAGCTAGCTTAAAAGCACGGAGGAGAATTCCGATGCCAACGCGCACACCGTATGAGAGAAGAAAACTTTGGCAAACGTTACCAATTGCGTTAGCAACACATGATTCATCGGCATGGTCACAGGGCGGGTAGATACCCCTGGCACGACGTTGCCGGCGCTGAAGCTCTTCAATTGCCTCTCTTAAGCTCTCCTCTGCCTCATGAAGACGGCGCTCGGCGGAGTCCCCGCTCTCAGAAGCGTCGTTAGGTAAGACCGGCGGTGAAGAAGACGACAGAGGACGCATTTTGCAGAGAAGGCGATCGATGAGGGGTCTCGCATCTGATCTGGGAGAAAAAGACGAGAGATTTCGGGTAACTTCGAAAGATGTGCAGCGATTAGCCATTTTTGTATTTGATGATGTAATAATTCCAAATTTCCAATTATTGTTTTAAATCCTAGAAAATATGATTTATATATTTATCATTTTTCATGATCAAATTATATAGACATAATAAGGATCAAAATTGTCATTTTAAATGAACTAATTTTGCTTACAAGCTCACGTCAATCAATAAAATTATGTTATTATTTGTTGTATCTTATTTATTTATTTACAAATAATTTGTTAATTTAGGTTCTTTTTATCGCTTTATTTATTTCATCATGATAAAAAAATTATTGTTGCTATTAATAAAAAATTAAATATAATATTTACTTATTTTTTCAAAATATAATATTATGAAAAATTCGATTCAGTTTTAATATAGAAAATGTAAAACTCAACAAACAATAAAGTTTAATTGATAATTTTGATAGAAATAGCATGAACACGATGAATTAAATATGTATTTTTTATATTATGGGGATAATTAAATGGTTATTTTATCTAGTATAAAACTAAAATTTGATGTATAAGCAAAGCAAAAGATTTTTCTAAGATCCTTCACGCTAATAGATTATAATTTTTTTATAAACAATTAATTACTTTGAATAGACAACTATACTAATGACGAAAATATATGGAGCACAGAAGATTGTATCTTATAAAGAAAATTAAATAATAGTTTGAGAAAATTAATAACTCGTAATTTTGTTTATCTTGTTAAAATTAAAAAATGCATACATTTAATTTTTAATATAAAATAATCAGCTATGATTTTATACTATTCCTTTCATTTGTTTGTTCTACTTTCTTCTTAATTTTCACCTCTGACTTCCGTAGGGGTGGAGCTAGTAGCTCACATGTGAATTTTGTCGAATTCAATATATTTTATTCAAACAAATTTTTGTTAATAAATTCATTATATATGTACAAATATTGGATTTAGAACCTAGTTTTATCACTAAAAATCGTCCTTCTAAAATTCAGAACCCATTAAATTGAAATTTTAATTTGGCTTTTGATTGTCTCTTTTTTCTTTTCTTTAATTAATTTAGAGCTTGTTGCTTTTCACTTATAAGTCACTTATAACTTTTGGCTTATTTTTATCCTTTTTTACTTAAAAATAAGTTATTGTAAACACTTTTTACATTTACCCAAATATTTCAAAAGTGCTTAAAAGCTATTTTTAGCTTAAAATAAGCTAATTCAAACTGTCTCTTTAATTTGAACATTCAAGTTAATTTATTTTTAGATCCAGCTATTCATGTCATGAAAGGGTATACTTATTAATTAGGAAGCACGTAGAATTTATCATTTAAATGAGTTTTGTTATAAAAACATCTATATAAAGGAGACCAATGTAATATTTCAAATTATCTGGAGATCAGTGCTATCAAGACAAATCTAAAGAGAGATTTTTAAAACTATTTCAATATATAAATGTGTCATCCAAATATAACATATTTGTGGTATATAATTAGGCAATCATGGTGTGTGACAAATAAAATACAAGTCAATTAGTCTCATTTTTTTTTCTGTTGCTTGGAATCACCATTAGTAGAAGATTGATCTTGCCATGATGCTTGCCATTGCTTGTCATAAAATGTAGCTTCATCAGCCAGCTTCTTTAAATTATCAAAATCTGTCCTTTTCCTAAACAAAATTACACCTCCAACTGTTGCCAAAAGAGCAGTTTTACACAAGAAATTTCCCATTTGGCCTACCACGTCAAGTCCCGTTAGTACATCCACTAGATACGCCATGAAAAATCCCACCATTGCTGCTCTTCCTGCAAACTCTTAACTGCACTCTATTAGTACCGTCTCAGTTTATGTAACATTATTTCCTTATTAGTATTGAAACACAAATGTTATGACAACGTTTAAGGTCAAAAGTTCATTTTTTTTACTTAATTAACTTTGTACTGAATCAAACTATGTCATATAAATTGAAACACAGGGAGTACAATCTTGTGTACTTTTTCTAGATAAATACAAACCATTTAGCAGCTCAGCATCAGGGAGGTGAGAATGCATCATCCATGCCCACCATGGTATGATAGAACTTCTAAAGACCACAGGTTCTTGATTTGTTGCTGCTTCTGGGGATAGTTCAAGAAATTTCCTCCTCTTTGCTTCTGCAATGTACATATCGTTAATGAATAAATTAATTCACTTTAAAAATCGCGGTGCTTTAGTAATTGAAAGACTTGTTTGTAATTTTACCTGCTACTATGACAGCATCCCAATCCATTTTGCCATTTTTGACAAACATATTTAGATCCCATGTCCCATTCTTCCATCGCTTGTCCGAAAACCTTATTAGATCTTGAGACTCTGATGAACCTGTAGTAGTACCACCTTGTACTTCATCATCATTCCTTGTGGTCTTTGCATTATCGTCAATCAGCAAAGACGATTTATCTTTGATTTCAACAACATTTAAGTGTGTTTGTTCTTCGACTTTTGGAGTCATAACATTTGTAATCTTCATCGACTTGGCTTGACGAAGCCATTGTTTCTTCTTGAAGTGATGGGAGGTGCAAGGTGTATGTGTAAAGGAAGTAATGGCAAAAGCAGCCATGATTGTAAGTATTTTCTCTGGTTTGGCTCAAATTACTGATCTTCTCCTCTTGAATGAGATGGTGATAGGATAAGATGCAAAAAGGCCCATTCTGAAATAAATAAAGCTTATCCAATTCTGCAACTTTTTTCTGCCATATCAGGGGCATGGCAGCCCATGTCTAATCCTGACCATATCTGCTTCCACTTTTTGTGACTATTTTTAAGAATATGACAAGAGCGGAGGATACACGTTACCTAGGCTGAGAGTCTATTGAAAACAGTCTCTTTGTATTTCACAAGGTAGGGGTAAGGCTGCATACGCACTACCCTTTCTAGACCCCACTTACGGGACTACACTGGGTATGTTGTTGTATAATGAGAGCAGGGGATAAACTACTGGCACCAGCAGTGAATCAAGCATGTGCTGTTCATATTTTGGGGCATTGAGCCCCAATGCGTTTGGAGTAAAAATTTGGAAACCTACTGCTTTTAGTATGTATATGTCCATACAATTATGGCCTATTTGATTGCACCAGATAGGATACTATCAGAAGTGAAATAACTACTCCGTTTCAAATTGTTTTTCAGTTTGGCTGAGCAAGACGTTTAAGAAAGAAATGAAGACTAAAAACTTATAGCCGTTATTAACATGTCACAACATTTGTGTGACTATAAAAACTTCTCATTAAAGGCAAAATGAGAAGTTTGAAGTTAATTATTTCCAAATTACAGAAATGTTTTTTAAAGGAAGATAATATCAAACAAATTGGAAAAGAAGGGGTATTTCAAAACTACTACTTCTATCACATCACATAAGAGTAAAGATAAATCAATGCAATAATATGCATTCAACATGCCCTTAGTATAACTTACTCCATAACAGGCAATCCTCATGCTAGAAAATGAGAGAAAAAGCGGTTAAGCACCTGAACTCATAAGAAAATGGCCACAGGTGCCAAATGGCTCCAAGTTCCCAAATAAAAATTACATAAATCCTAAGCAATTGACGGCTCAATTTATGATTAAATTGCCTCAAGTACACATTTCAGTTCGTAGAACATTCTATGGTTTGTACTTGAAAGAAAGAGATGCGAATGATCTGCTGCAGGATGAGTACTTTGTGCTGTGAAAAAAGTGACATTATGCCTCCCAACCTCTTAATTGAGTGGCGCGTGCAACACGATTCACCCCCAATGTGAACGCACCCATCCGAAGATTGCAATTATGTGAATGGCACATGCCCTTGAGGTTATGAAAGGCTCTTGTCATGTATTTCTTAAGCTCCCTATTAACCTTCTCCTCATCCCACATAAATCCTTGAATATTCTGCATATGAAAGAAGATTTATTGAGAATAAAAACTCCAAATGTTCATTACCTCTCAGTTGTTTTTATCCTTATTTCCAGATAAAAAGAATAGACTAAGTACACGTCTCAACACCAGTTAAAGCGAGATTTAGAGTTTGAGAAAATTGAATATGCCTCCAATTCCTAGCCCTACCATTCCCACCAAAGTGTAGAAAATAAGCAACCTATATACCTAGAATCATTTGATCTACATGGTTTTCTATACACATCTTAAGATGTCGGTGAACTTAGTAACTATATTCCTAACATTTTCTTGAGAAACAGCTTTACAAAGACAGGAGTGATAAAGATGCAAGATTTCCAATTAACTGTACTGTTGCATCTCCCAGTACATGATTGCTTCAAATACTTTTCAACATAAACCCTTCACGATGCTCTATATTGTAATGGCAAAAATATCTGGGAGGCATAAATATCAAAAGTTACCTGAACCCATTCAAAATAGCTGACAGTCACACCTCCAGCATTGGCATATATGTCTGGAAGTATTACTACTCCTTTCTTCGATAAAATCTGCAGAAGGCAGTTGTGTGAGGAAAACTATGATTCATGCTAGTCCAAGAGACTCGAGAGTCCCGGAAAAAAAAAGCGATACCTCATCAGCATCTGGATCAGTAGGATGGTTTGCTGCTTCTATAATGAATTTGGCCTTGACGTTATCAGCATTTTCTCTTAAACAACAAAAAGATCAGAACATACAAGGAAAAGTAAGATACTCTACATTAGGTACATTTAGCTCTCAAAAAAGGGAGAAGTTTCTATTTGCTCCAGCGTATGCCCATAATTTTGGAACAGTTGCTGACATTGACTTCTCCATTCTCTCGACACAAAAGCAAATTTCAAGAATTAAACAACAAATTTCAGAGCAAGATAAAGGTTGAACCTGTTCAAAACTCCTCCCAAAGCACAAGGGATGAGAACGTCACATTCATGTGTTAGCAATTCATCAGAATTCATCACATCCGCACCAGCAAAATCGATGAGCTTTCCTGTTTTTTCTTTATGACGAAGCAAAGCTGGTATATCGAGCCCATTGGGGTTCTTGACCGCTCCAGTTATGTCACTCACTGCAACTACCTTGCCACCTCTCTCATGAATGAGCTTTCCTGCCCACGCTCCTACATTTCCAAATCCCTAAGGAATCCGAATACATATTTATGACATCATTTCGACCAAATATTGTGGAATGTGCTAGGACTAATCTAATTGCATAATAACCTGAATTGCAAAAGTTAAATCCTTAACATGCTTCCCATATTCAGCAAGCAAAGCTTCTGTAGCATAGATGACACCACGTCCTGTCGCAGCTTCTCTTCCCAATGACCCTCCAAGATCCTAAACAAAATGTGGCAAAGCATGATTACATGAATCATACATAAATTGTTTCAGTTTTAAAAGGTAATACTAGCATATTATGAAAAACTTACAATTGGTTTTCCAGTCACAATAGCAGGTGAGTGACCATGAAATTTTGAATACTCGTCCAAAATCCAGGCCATAGTCTGTTGGCAGCAAGCATCACATAGACTATTACTTGCATCTTATTCTAATGTTTCAAATGAAGAACATATATCGACAAACTTGCAAATAGAATTGTGTTACTAACCTGCGCATTAGTGCCCATATCAGGTGCAGGCACATCAGTATTAACTCCAATTAGATCATGAATTTTCTGTGTGAAAACACGAGTAAGTCGCTCCAACTCACTCACACTTAAATCCTTTGGGTTACAGCCTATTCCACCTTTAGCTCCCCCATATGGAATGTCAGCTACAGCGGTCTTCCAAGTCATCAGTTGAGCAAGGGCATTTACCTCATCAGGGTCAACCTTATAGAAATTTTATAGCATCTCAGTATAGAATCGTTTATTAGTGGAGCTCTAATCATAAAACGGTAGTAGACTTGTAGAAGGATGTAAACTGTAGTGAAGTTAAATTAACTATAAAAGAGAGAAATCCTTCAGATACAAATGTTATACCAAATTACCAGAGTTGATCATCAGAAGAATCGATAAACTACAGCTCAAGAGTGTGAATGCTCTGCAGCAATTCCGATGTATTCTGGAACTTCTTTGTTCCAATACTAAATACTATTTGTCTTTTAAAATAAATTAGGAGTTCTCTAAATCTCACATTTATCCTTGTGATTACAGTTAAGTGTTTAATCAACTAAAACAGCTTCTAGCATAACACCTCACTAAACGTAATTGTAACAACAACGACCAAGAATTAATTGCAACAAACACTTAAGTCTAGACATGGCTGATAAAACAACTAGTTTTTATCACTAGCTTTATTGCCAAAAGCAATAAAAACAAAAATTGATATGTGGGGAACCTCCGACTGCAAAATACTTTCGCAAAGCTTAAGAGCTAAATCCCATTCCACAGCTATTGTATCATTTTTCTTTTCTAATAAAACCAGTGCTCCATATCTGAAGCACCTCATCAAGTGTTGCATAACATGAGTTATCGATACCATGATTTTTTTTACAAGCAAATGTCTATACACATATATATTGGTAAATCTTATTGAAACTAGAATTTGAATAAATTATTAGTTCTAATTGCATTTGGATTCAGTAAAATCTAGCATCAATAACCAACCATCTAACAATCCTGGTCTTCATAAGTCGAGATGGTCTTATATGAGTAAGGAAAGCTTATCTTCGAAACACATATACACAAGAATTCACCTATCCCTCAAAAACCAACATCAGAGCAGCATGACTAATATACAACGATTCTCTTTGAACAAGAACACAATGGTAGATGATTATCTATCATGATTGAAATTCCATACATAATCCCCAATCATTAATTTTTTTACCATATCATATCCACCTAATTTTGATTACTCACAAAGTTGTCATAAAATACAAGATTCAATCACAAAATTGGAGTACAAACAACCATAGTTGATTTTAAAGACGATCAGTCAACTAATAGTTATTATTTACCTCAGGATGATATCTAATTCCGCCTTTCATAGGACCACGAGCATTATCATGCTGCACTCTGAATCCAACATAGGAAACTAACGTTCCATCATCCTTGGGAATTGTGCATTCCACCTGATCAAACATAATCTATATCATGAGAATTCTATTTTTATACTCGCGAATAATAATTTTAAAAAAAAAAACCTTAATTTCTCTGAAAGGAATGAGAAGACTCTTTTCGATTTTGGAATCCAAGCCAAGAATGCGAGCCGCTTGGCGGAAGTTGCGGTTGGTTGCAGCAAGAGCGTTCATGACAGCAAATTGGTCTGGTGAGAATTGTATTCACTTAGTAAAACTACTACTAGTATCTTTTCCTTGGTCCTACTTGCTCCTCCTATATTATATACACTATTTTGGAAGACTAAGAATAAGAAGGAAATTGACTAGGATGTGACACTTTTGCCAAAGAATTCCTATCGATCTCCGTTTAATTGACTAGGATGTGATACTCTTAAAAGAATTTCTATTTGTGTCTATTAATTTGACTAGGATGTGGCACTTGCCAAAGAATTTCTATGAGACACTTTGACAATGAATTACTATCTAACTGACTAGGATGTGACACTTGCAAAAGAAAAAAAAGATTTTTGTCTATATTTATTTAACTGATTAAGATGTGACACTTATTAAAGAATTTGTGTTTATCTCAATTTTACTGACTAGGATGTGACACTTACAAAAGAATTAGTACTATATATATATTTATTTAACTGACTAGGATGTGACACTTATCAAAGAATTCATGTCTATTTCTATTTAACTGACTAGGATGTGACACTTGCAAAAGAATTACTATCTGATTTTATTTAACTGAACAGGATGTGATACTTGTAAAATAATTATGTCTCAAACTAGCAAAATAATTCAAAATACTCTTCTTACTAATGGTTACTTCAAAAAATGAAAAAACGATCAAATTTTACCCTTGGACTATTCAAAATAGGATGTTTTCGCCCTCTATTTAAAGTTCGGGACAATTGTTCTTAATTGTAATGACTTGAGCCAAAACTTATTTTAGCGATTATGAGATTAATTTGACTATTTTAAATAACAATTTTTATATAATGTCAATTTTATGTTCTATATAAAGTTAAATTGTATACATTAATTTTTCAGCTAAACATTTATTCAATGCTAACAAAGTAAGAATATTATTCCAAAAAAATTATTTTCATCTTTAAGATAGACAAAATAAATGTGACTTTATCCAATTTTTTGTTATTTTGTTATAAACAAATTTTTTTAATGAAACTGTGGTTGTGCGAGTTAGATATAATATTTTAATATTATTTATTAAAATGAATTTATGACTTGACTTTATATATTACTAGCCCATTGAACTTGTCACTAAATTTCATTTCAATACTCAAACGACAGCGTGTTCCAATGGAGCATCTAATCACATGATATAGTATTCCTATCACACATTTTTGGTTCAAATTTTGAAGAAAAAAAAACTAAGTGCGCGTGGTAACAAACGCTTATTAGATAGTTATGTTAACCACATAAAATATGTCATCTCATTTAGTTATCTACATCCACCCAATTGGAACATGCTTGAGGTTCACCTTTTTTTTATATGAGTTGAATACATATAATTAAAGGAGATGACATATTTTATATCCAACATATGTGTTATTAATTCAATATTTGTGTCTAGCATAATGTTAAAATGAATATTAGATTACGTACTCTTTTAATATTAGTTGTGATAACTTATATAAGTTATAAGTTATTCTTTAATTTTATAAAAATTAAAAAAAAAATACTTTCAAAGTGCAATGCCTATTAGTACTCTTTAATTTGTTGTATTTACATGAAATGTTGGACATGGATTTATTGTTGAAGAATATGATTGATTAGTATAAATACAAGTTAACTGGTCTTTTCATATCTAGTATTATATAGAAGAGCCATAAAGTGAACGACCAATGACATTTTTGAAAATCTAATTTCATTTCTAATTAACAAAATATTTATGTCACACAAAGTATCAAAGGAATAAATATTGTCTTATATAAAGTCATGACATCAGAAATGAAGTAAACTTTAGTTAAGATATATAGTAGAACATTGTTTGATATTTTAGAACGTTAAATTAAAGTACTTAAAACTTATTATCTACTAATAAGATTTTTGAGAACAAAAACTAATGTATTGTATTATAACAAATGACTGACATTTTATTAATTTGAGATCTTCACTCTTCAGGAACTAAGCTATATCTATGAAGGAAATAAAATTACTCAAGTAATAATATATGTGTAAGTGAAAGTCCCAACAATGGCTATATAGAAGAAATTTATCAATCTACAAAGAAGGGGTAGAAGACTTTATTCAACAGCCCTAAAAACTCGTGTATTTCTCTACATTTAAATATTTAATCAGACACCCCGATTTATAATACTAACAAACTAAATTAAACTAGGATTAGAAAATCTCCTTAACTAATAAATTCTAATTAAATATAATTAAATAAATACCATAAATAACAAATCCTAAAAAACTAAGAAATCTTATTCTTGGTTTATTTCCTACATATGGTAACCTCGTCTTCAGCAGCCACGGAATCTTGCAAAGCGTGCTCAACAGCAAGGATAAAGCTAGCTTCAAGTAGTAACACTCTGAGATTGTTCTCAACTTGAGCTCTGATCACTGTTACGACTCGATTTGAAAACTAAGTTTCAAAACCTTTTCATAACTTTGCTATTTATTAATTTTGAAAATAATAGAGTCGCCACCTAATTTTAGAAAAATAAAAAGTCATTTTAAAAAAAGAATTTCTTTTGAAAGAAAACCTTTTAGATGAACCAGAGTTCGAGTAAGAGTTCTCAAGCACCTTAAAGTCACTAACACGAGGTTGACCGGCGGATAAATTTGGCTAACTTTAAAAGGAAAACTTTAGATTTACTTGAAAAATCACACTTTTTTTTAGAATAAGAAATCTTTTTTATACTTGTACATTCATGTCCCAAATAATGAAACAATTCAAATGTTAAAGTACCAAAATATAATTTCGAACTTAACAATTTATCCGAGTTAAGTTTTTGAGTCAAATAATCGACACAATCACTTAGACGTGGATTTGAAAGCTAAATACTAACTATGAAAGAATATGAATAATTCTCAAGTTAGTCTCGAAACTTAAGTTGCCTAACTAAAAATGGATTTCAAAATTTTAAATACTTAAAATAAATAAGTAATGAAATTGTGAAAGAGTGACAAATAAAACTCTCCCAAGGAATTGGGATACACCACAACTTGCACATTTAGTATTAAATCCCCTGACAGTGACATTTTGGAAGATATAGATAATGATATGGATATTTTAGACCTATGTTGTTCTTTGGAAGATGGAAGTATCGTGGACATATATGTGAATTATATGTGAAACACTTGATTTATGAACCACTTGTGGACCCCAGCCCCATTTATTAGAAAATGTTAGCCATGAAAATAAAAAGGAATTTGGTTCAACTTTTAATAAAGGGGATGAACAAAATGGTGGTCCAAACATTGTAGTTGGTGATGAGACTTTATCAGGTGAGGAACCTTTTACTACAACACCTCAAACTACATCTGCTGCTACTAGAACATCTTCTACCACAACTCCAATCAATACTACAAATCTTTTTACTATAGATCCAACTACCTACAGATCCAGCTACTGCAGATCATGTTATTGCAAATTCAGCTATTGCAGTCCAGCTACTATAGATCTTAATGATATAGATGTAGGTCTAGTTGGATCTGATTTAGTGGAAGAAGATGGTTCTGATACTCAACTGAAGATAGTATTAATACTGAAGGTGAATTAGTTAGAGATGATGATGAGGATTATGGTAGTGATGTGCATGAGGAGGTTAGGGAGTTGAGGGCTGAAAAGAGGACTTTTCAAAGAAAAAAAAGAAATGAGTGAGTACCAGCTGTCATTGAAGAGGTACCAGTAGGTAAAGCTGGACGAAATTTAGGTTTTGGTGAAACTGAAACAGAAAAAATAAGTGTTGAAGGAAGGTTAGGATGTGATGAGCCTTACTATACAAGTTCTAATGCTGACAGTTTTGAAATAGATGAAGACAAATGTTGTGATGAAGATGAACAATATTCTGGTGCTGACGGTTTTGATTTTGGTAGGGTTAATTTACCTAGAAGAGTAAATATATCAAGAAGGAAAAGGGCAAAAAAAAAAAATTATTCATGACCCTACTGCTAAGAAAGTTGTGTGGCAGTTGGGTGTGGTCTTTTCAGATGTGAATGAATTTAGAAGAGCAATAACTAAATATGTTGTCCAAAGAAGAGTTTGGATAGAAGTGGATGAATGAGCCAAAAAGAGTTAGAGTTAGGTCCAAGGATAGTTGTCAATGACTTTTATATGCATGTCTTGACAGCACAACAAATGATTTCATGATAAAGACTTACAATCCAGATCATACTTGTAATGTAACAACCAAAAATTATTTTGTGTAATGCAAAGCACATATTTACAGTCTTTAGACAAAGAATCCTTGAGCAGCCAAGCAAAAGAGTTTTCAAATTGCAACAGCTAATTAGAAAAAAGGTTTAAAGTTCATGTTGGCAAGAATACTATTAGGAGGGCAAGAGCTAAATGTTGAAAGATATTATGAGTGATCATATTGTTGAATTTGGAAGAATTCTTGACTATAAGGATGAACTACTAAGGACCAATTCAGGAACCACTTGTGTTGTTAAACTGGATGAACCTCATGCACTTAGTAGGCCTTTATTTAAGAGCTTTTATATATGTTTTGATTTATTGAAGAAAGCATTCTTAAATTGTAGGAAGTGCATAGATTTAGATGGTTGTTTCCTTAAAGGGGTTTGTAAATGCCAGTTGTTAGTTGATGTTGCCAAGGATGGTAATAACCAGATGCTGCCAGTAGCTTGGACAATAGTTGAATATGAGTACAAAAATACATGGACATGATTTGTTAAGCTATTAAAAAATGATCTAGGACTAGGAGATGGTGGAAATCTCACATATGCAAAATGTGTGTGTACTTTTTCATTTTTGATTTATATTTATTAGTTTTAATATTGCATATGCTAGTATGACATAACTACATCTATTTATATGGATTTTTTTGCAGCAATTCAAGATCGATTGCCTGCTGCAGAACATAGAATATGTGCTAAACACATCTTAGCTAACTAGGCTAAGGACCGGAGAGACCTTCAAAGAAGACAACAATTTTGGAGGGTTTCCAAAAGTACTTTTGAGTATCCATTAAGAAAAAAATGTGGAGAAGATGAAGTTTTTGGTTTACAAAAAAATGATGGATGACTTTATGTGCTACAACATAGAGTACTGGTGTAAGGTTTACTTCAATACTAAAGTAAAATGTAATTTGTAGGCAATAACATGTCTGGGTGTTTTAATGCATGAATATTGGCAGCAAGACACAAGACAATTATTACAATGCTTGAAGAGATCAAAGCGAAGATGATGACAAGGATAGCTAATTTAAGGGAGTTTACATAAATTGAGTGCATCCTGGCATTCCAAGCTTTAAGATATATATATTGGTGCAACCAAAGTGAAATCAGCTACATAACGGGTGATATTGGTTTTAAACCAAGTACTGTAAGCAAGTTTAAATGGAAAGGAAAATCAGCAATCTCAACAAGAAAACTTCAAGAAATGAGTGAGCAACAAAGAAAAAAACCAAAATGAAGTAGTTCAAACAGTCCAAGCCAATCCAGGGAGCCATGAAAAGTGTAGTATTGCAGCATTGTTTTAAGCCTTTTGTTTTTTATGTAGAATATTGATGTATTAGTACCAAACGACTTATGTTTTTATTTTTTATTGTAACTACAATATTTTCTCTATGTGAGATCTATTTCATAAATGATGTTATATCCATTAAAGGCATTCTACTATTTTCTCGTTTGTTTGAATAACTAATTTATAATTGCACAATCATTAGTTGAAATCTTCATTGTCATATATAGAGACATAAATACAAAGCATTACAATCAAAACATAATTCCTTATTACATAAAAATTTAACATAGGGTACCTTACTATGCCAAAGCAAAACATAATTCCTTACTATCCCAATTCAACTAGATCAATACTTGATTCACTACTTCGAAATATGTTGTTGATAAACATAGCAACAACATAAATCAAAACACACAAAATGATCTTCCAATAGAACCTACACCATTATTATTGTCGACCACTTGCTCATTGATTTGAGCCTGCCACTTCAAAACTTCTTCTTCCAACTCTTTGATTTTATTCACCAATTTTGGGAGAATAAATTTTGATTTTGGGTCGACTTTTTCTTTGTCTCTTCATCTAAAAAAATTACAATTCTTAGACTGAAATATCAAAATAGTACATTAACATCAATTAAATTCAACAAAATAAATAATAGATGAGAAGAGAAATCACATATACCATAGTAGGGGCAGGACCAAAATCGGCTTCTAGGATTTGACTTTGACCAAGAAATTTGCATATGCTGTAAAATTTCATGTTTGCACCGCACTACAACTTTGAGCATTGGGTGTGATTCTTCCATACAAAGCTTATTCAAGTCCGCATATTCCATTATTTACCCCAAAAAGCAAAAAAGGATAAATTTGAAGAACTTTTGAACCCTAACTGTGAAATCGAAGAAATTACAAGCCATAAAGCTTCAAACTTTTTCGAAATTGAAATTATAGTTGAATGCTTTGACAACTAAATTCAAGTTTTAAGCTGATTTGGGAGAGAATGAAGCAATATACAATTGAAAAGTGAGAAAAAGAGGAAGAAAAAGAGAGTTTGATTTTGGGAGAGAATATGATTATACTGTTGGAGATTAATTATAGCTGATTTGGACTCCTACGTGTACTTTTCTTCAGCTTTTGAAGTTTTATTTTTTGTCTTATGCACCTAAAGGAGGTGATCTCACCTTCTTCGACATGTCAGCAAATAATGGTGAAATAATAAGTAAAAAATGTTAAGGGGGTAATAGGACCCCCGTAAATTATGAGTGTGTAGTTGGAAATCCGGCTTAGGTTGGGGGGGGGGGCTTTTGGCCATTTTCTCAACATTTCTTCATTTGATTTGTATTTGTATACGATGGTTCATATTTGTATATGACGGTGATTTTCTTTGGTTTTTCAGTTTTATCATCAGATACATTCAATCTTTTTTTGTATAACTTTTTAAAGTTTGTATAAATGTGTAGTTTTCAAATTTTGTATAATATAATTTATATAATGTAATTTGTATAAATGTTTAAAGTTCATATGTTTATGTTTGTATAAATTTTCGTTATTTTGATTTTTATCATATTTTTATAATTTCAGAATTTGTATTACTCAATCATACAAAATACACACAAATTATACAAACGTACCCGCGAATTATACAAACGAGATGTGAATTATACAAATTAATGCCCTCTCTCACTCGCCTCTCTCCTTCCTCTCCCAATCTCGCTTGCTTCTCTCCTCCCCTAACATGTAGCTACGAATCGTAATTAGCAAACTATAACTATAGAGCTCAATTAAGTTATTTTGAGAAGCTATATGCGAAAATTCCCCTTTATTTTACTTACTCTAAAAATATTATAATAAAAGAAATCAAATTTAATTATAGTTTGTTATATTATATTACTTATCGTAACTTTGAGTCATCCCAAATTTCTGTCGAGGATCGATATAATAATTTTGAAATAAAATAAATATTTGTTCTAATTTTTTTGATTATGGGGAGATGATTTATACGTAAAAGTATTGGTGTCATTTATGTCTATAGTGAAAGATATCGTAGACAATGAAACTTTGTAGGACACTACAAGACATGTTCAATTCGAATTGAGACTCTAGAAAGTGTGTTTAGTTTCAATTATATTTCTTGGAGGTTGCTCAACCCTAAACCATTGTTCATGCCTATACAAATGATACTAAATTCTCTTAAAAGGCATCTCGATATATTCCGCAAATTCATGGAATATTCATATAGAGGTCAAATCTAAATCATCCTAATTCGAGAAATACGCCACAAACAATCCTCGAATCATGGATAAATCTTAGGAGAGTAAAATAAAGGGAGGAACAAAATTGCACCCGCACTATTATCAATAAAATATTCAAGTTTCTTCAGATTTTATTTGTGTGGTTGATTTATTTTCCATTGTTTAAAAAATTTTGCAAACAAATTGGCATGCCCAGTGGGACCAAATCTGCCCTTCATCTCTTCTCTCATAAATGAAATCTAAAAATCTGAAAATGCAAAGGTGGAAGAATAAGTACTTCAAGCCTTGTTTATGAGTTTCATCTAGTCTACACTCCGACAAGCCTTGAAGCAGGGGGAATTGTAGACATTGAAATTCTGTAGGACTCTACAGGATTTGTTCAATTTGAATTGAGACTCTAGAAGGTGTGCTTAATTTCAATTAGATTTTTTGGAGGTCACTCAACCCTAAACCATAGTTCAAGCCTATATAAAGGATACTAAATTCCCTTAAAAGGCATCTTGATATATTCTGCAAATTTATGGAATATTCATATAGAGGTCAAATCTAAGTCATCCTAGTTCGAGAAATACGTCACTAAAGGCCCTCGAATCATGGATAAATCTTAGGAGAGTAGAATCAAAGGAGGAGCAGAATTGTACCCGCACTATTATCAGTAAAATATTCATGTTTGTTCAGATTTTATTTGTGTGGTTAATTTATTTTCCATATGTTTAAAATTTATTGCAAACATATATCACATATAGTTTCAAAGCATAAGTTATGTTTGTAAGTTTTCTGTCTAGATTCAATTGATAAGTTTTTTTTGATAATTTTTTATTTATGAATTACGGTTACATATAAAATAATTTTAAAATTTATATTTGTCAATATAGTATGTTCATGAAATTTATTAATATTTCAAAAAAGAGATAATTTTCTTAAAAATAAATTAATTTCCCCTTCTCGTTTGAGACGAGGATAGTAGTATTGAGAATTAGTTTGTAATTTATCAAAATTTGCATCATTTGACTTCCAAAAAGAAAACTATGATAAGTATTTAAGAATGATGAGAGTAATAGAAATCACATTTTATTGTTTAAAAATAAAATAAAATAGAACATTTGAGTTCTAAAATTACCAAAAAATGATTTTAATCTTTAGAAACATTTTTAAAATTGTATTAAAAAGCTAATTAACTTGATTTTAAATTGTGAGGGCTGAAAATAGGGTAGGTAAAAGATATAGTGAAGATTGAATAACAAATGGGAAGCACAAAATATGAATGAAGTTGATAATGATTAAGCATTTTAAATTTATAATGGATAATAAAATTAAAATGATATAAAGAGAACGTGCCCGCATTGTTACACATGTTTAGAGGCTATTGATGAGGGAATAAGATAAGGCTAAGTACATAGTACAATTTTTGTTGCTCATTGTACAACTCTTCATAGTCATGATCGTCCTTTTCATGACTCTTCTATATACTAGATAATTTAAGGCCCGTGATACGGGCTCAATATAATTTCACATATTTTTTTGAAAAAATTACGTAAATTCACTACTTAAGATATCATAATCTCTAAAATTTCTACCATTTAAGAAAATTACAAAAATTCTCTTTCGGATACATCCCTATTCCCTTTTCAGATACATCCATCCCCTCTCAAATACATACCTATCCCTTCTCGGATACATCCTTCCCATGAAGTAATGTATCATTTGCAATGTATCGGACAACCAAGAAATGCATTCGAGAACAGTGAAAAATTTGAAATTTTGTAATTGAGGCAACTTTTGAGATAAGATGTAATTAGCCCTCAAATGTATAAAATTTCTATATTTTATACTATTGTTTTCGGTAAACAACTTCAATATATTACTCTCTCTATCTACTTGTATTTGTCATGTTGTGCTTTTTGAAAGTCAATTTAACTAATTTTAAAAGTTAAATTAGATTACATTAATTTGATATTTTAAATAAAATATTTAGATATTCAAAAATTATACGAAAAGTACTATAAATTGTAATTTTTTGCATATCAATATGATGAAAAAATACATTGTAAAATGTTAGTTAAAGTTTTTATAGTTTGATTCTAAAAAAGGAAATTATGACAATTAAAAATGAACGGAGATAATACTTAGTAATATGTTTCAAATGTTCATAAGACATAAATACGTCTTTTACAATCCAATTTGAGAATGTTGAAATCCAATTCCAACACCCGAAACAGCCAGCAAAAACAACCACCAGTTCCAACAAAGCACGCAGCCACCAAGACCCCTTTTTCCAGCGAATACCATCACCCCAACCCACCGGAAACCACCTCCGAGACCATCATAAAAACAACCTCCACACAGCCGCTCCGTTCACCTCTTTTTTTCGGAATAAACCCACTCGAAACAACAGCCACCGAGCAGCAGCTGAAACAGCAGCTAAAACAGCACCAAACAGCCATCTCCGGCGAGCTCCACCTTCTCGAAACCAACAGCGAAAAACAGGAGAACAACCGAACTCCGTCTAAACCCCATCCCCATTTTTCCGGCAAACAACCCCAAATCCACCTTAACAGCGAACCAGTCCCCTTCCCCTCTCCCCTTTGATTTTTGTTTGTTTGTTTGTATTAACAGGTATTTCAATGCCAAAGTCCGGCAAAACCCTATTAACAGACAAACTCATGAGCCAACAGTCACAAGACCACCGCAACATCACCATGGCTGCTCACCCATCTCTCTCACGATTGGATTGTACAAGATCTGGTCGGAAATCGTCAAAATCCGAAGCGGGTAACTCCATTTTTTATGGTTTATTACGTCTTTTAGTTATTGTTTGCGAGTATTGGCTGATTTTTCTTATTTTTGGCCGCTGTTATTTATGATCTACTGGTTAGTTTGGTTCATACATCTTTATTGATTTTTAATCATAAAATTGTCGATATTGTTAAGCTAGTGCATATTAAGTTGTCAGTTTTTGTTTTTAGCTTTAGTTAGGCTGTGAGTTATTTTATATTGCTTTATTCACATTTTTTTTTATTGTTGGCATATTGTGCCTTTGTTAATTTAATTAGGTCATTGGTCTGAAGTTGTCTGTTGTTGATAGTTCATTATTTATTTCTTATTCAATTTTTTGGGGTTGTTTTTTGTCTTGTCTATTTTAATTATTTTGTTACTGCTTGTTACATTAAATTTTGTTATTATTTAGTTTTGTGTTGATTTTGTACTGTTTTGTTTTATATTTCGATACTGTTCATACATATTTTGTATGGACAATTGCTCGAAATTTGTTCCAATTAATTTCATATTGTTTTGTATTTGGTTACTATTCATATGGTTTTCTTTTATATTTAAGTTACTATATCATCGTTGCAATTATTGTTTATTGTGTTCATAAGTTAAAATTGGCCAATGAAAAAATCTCTCCGTCGATTTTCGAGGCAAATGTGAAAGACGGAAATTTAACTTAAGTTTATATATTTTGTATGTTAAAATTGGCCAATGAAGAAATTACCGTCGATTTTCAAGGCATTCCATGTTAATAAGACGGATTTTATTTTTAAGTTATTATTTGAGTTATTCATTTTTATTCACATTTATTTAGTACTAACACTTTTACTAAGTGTCTTTACATGTATACGAAGCTGCTTTCCAATGAAGCTATTCGAACGGAGTTCGAATTATAATTTTTATTTATTACTGTTTCTTATTATTATTTTATTTTATTATTTGTGTATATTACTTGTTTATTATATTTATATATTTGTTTTTATCTCCTCAATTTGAAAAAAAAAATGAATTCAGTCAGGACCCACAATTGTGGATTTCGAAGGATGCCTAACACCTTCTCTTCGAAATAACTTGAACCCCTTACCTAGAATCTTGGTTTCGTATATCACTTAATGACTTCCTAGTTTTTTTCCTAAAATTAGGTGGCGACTCCTGTAAAACTCTTATTTTCTCAAAATTCTTTTAAAATTGATTCAATTGATTGTTTTTTGAGTCATCGCGACGTTTTGCCCTATTTGAATAGAGTAAGGATGTAAACAATACTTCTATTTAATTTGATTTTAACATTGAAAGAATTTATTAAAAAATTGATCTCTAACTCCACAACAATAAAAACAATCACGAAAGCAACTTTATTTCTATATACAACAATAACAATTATTTTAATGTTAAATTCTAAATTACATTAATAAATTTTTTATGATACTACACTCTAAATATCATGTCGTAAAAGAAAACTCTAAATTTTACCCCCTACAAAATAACTAATATACTTGTTTTTCTTTTTCAGATTGTTTTTTCCTAAATTTTTTTCTTCCTCTATATATATATATATATATTTTTTTTATAATCGAGAAATCTGTCTGTGACCTGTTCTTTGGATCAATCACAGCTTTCTAAACTCGGTGGATAATGGGCCCGCCCCTCTACCCTTCTCCACTTAAATATCGAGCTTCGCTTTGCATGGTGTGGAGCTTAAACCTGTGACCTAAGCCACAAATCTTCCACCTTTTGCCACTTGAGCTAGGCCTTGGGGGCTTTTCTATCTCTATATTTCTCAACCAAGTCCTTTTCTATTGACATTTTCTTTGGTTGTTCTTCTTTAATTTTTAACTCCTCGTTTTACTTTTAGTTCGTATTTTATTATTTCTTAGAATTTGAAGTTTAAACATTTTTTTTCCAAATTTTCTCTGTTAAATAGTTTATCATATTTGATATTAAGAAAATATCCTATATAGAAATGAAAAATTAATATTTTTTAATCTTTCAAGGAATACATTTTCAAATTATTAATTTCTAGATAGTCAAACATTGTACATTATTTTAGTTGCGAAATTTGATATTTTCTTCAAATTAATTAAAAAATATTGATACATTATTTTAAAGACTATTTTAATAGTCAAGATATAAATTTTAGTGGTCATATTATGTAACAAAATATTAAAAATATGTTTACGTACTTAAAAGTATTTTTAGGAACAAAATATGAACTATTCAAACACATTTTATTTAAAAGAGTTCAAAATTTGCTTTCTAAAACATGTCAAAACAAGTTTAGCATTTATTATTGTTTGTAAGAAGTTAACCAATAGAAACTCTTCATTTTAACACAATTATAAAAATATCCTTAGACCCACAACAAAAATAAAGACATGTATGTATTCTTCTAGATTTTCATTTTGACCATTAATTATAGGGGAAAGGGTCAAAAATACCCCTCAACTTTGATTTAATGTTTGACTTTACCCTTGCCATTAAAATGAAGTTAATTTTACCCCTCCTGTTACTAATTTCACCAAAATTACCCCTCATTAGACGGAATCCCCAAAATTGACCCAAATTGATCCAAATTACCCGAATTTTAAAAAAAATCCTATTCCCTATTTTTAACCCAATGACCCGATCCCTCTAGGATAACCCGGTTAACCCAACGCCCTGTTACCCATTCTCTCTCTTTGAATTGTTAATCTCTTAAAAAAATCATAGGGGAAAAGAGATAAACCAAAGACCTCTGGATTTCTTCTATCATTGCAGAAAAAGGGCTTCTACTGTCTGTAACTTCCACATCTTCATCTTCTTCATCTCCTTAATTGTACACAAATTCAATTACTAGAAGCAGTTGATCATCCAGATACCTCTGCAAACAACATTGTCTCTTGACTTCCATCTATACTACCTTCCGCTCCCTCACATCATCCCCGCCCATCGCCGCCTCCACCGTCGAATCTCTCCTTCGATTTCCACGGCGATTGGCTGCGGCGGCGATAGCACAGACGGTAGCAGATTTCAGCAGCACAAATGATAGGGCAAGTAGCACAAAACAAAGAAAGAAGAAAAGGAGAGCAGAGAAAGAGACAAAAGTAGCGTCGGAAGCGGCGACGATTTAGCCAAGAGGTGAGAATCATCGTGGAACGGAAAATCGGAGATGGATTTTGAAGTGTTGGGCGATTTTCATGTCGAATTGGGAGCAAATTGTGGGAATAAGGGTTGTTGTTCTGGGAATGGGTAAAAGGGCATTGGGTTAACCGGGTTATCCTAGAGGGGTCGGGTCATTGGGTTAAAAATAGAGAATAGGGTTTTTTTTAAAATTCGGGTAATTTGGGTCAATTTTGGGGATTCCATCTAATGAGGGGTAATTTTGGTGAAATTAGTAACGGGAGGGGTAAAATTAACTTCATTTTAACGGCGAGGGTAAAGTCAAACATTAAACCAAAGTTGAGGGGTATTTTTGACACTTTTTCCTTAATTATACCATTATTATTTTGCCCTTAAATGATGTTAAAATTACTAAAATGTCATTGATCGTCCTTCTCATGGCTCTTCTATAAAATAGAAATAGAAACATAAGAGTAAATTTAGTATTGAAAAATAAAATTTAAATAGTTATATAAGAAAAAAAAAATATGTGATAGTATGTTTAGAAATAAAAACACATATCAAATGTATAATAATAAACCAAAAGAAAAACAAGTTATATGTCATTGTTTCTATTTATTAAATTGGAAAATGTTTATATTACCACTCTCACACATTCAACTCCCCTCACCCTATCCCCCAACCCCCGAGCCAAAAAATAAAAAGAATAATAAGTAATAATTAAACGAACAAGGACAAAACTGTCCAATTTCGAATAGTTTAAGTGTAAAATTAACCCTTTTTTTGTTATGGAGCAACTGTTAGTAAGACGAGTTATTTTAGTAGCTATTTTGCTAGTTGGAGGGCATTTTTGAACAAAAAAATATAACGGTGAGGGTATTTTTGAGCTAAAAACTTAACGAAAGATAAAATTAACTTATTTTAAATAGTTAAGGAGTATATTTTACCATTTTTCCAGGATTACAATGGTTAGTTATAAAAATAAATAAATTATAGAAGGTGAGTCGGTGTAACGTTTGTTATATTGTAATATAAGAACCTCTAATGACCTGTAAAAGTAATGTGTGTTGGGTATGTGTTCTGAGTGTAATATAAGAACCTTTAATAACATGTGAAAGTAATGTGTGTTGGGTATGTATCCTGAGTGTAATATAAGAACCTCTAATGACATGTGAAAGTAATGTGTGTTGGGTATTTGCCCCGAGTCTTTTCTTTTTTAACCATAATCAGGATTTTCTTTTTCTAAAACGAAAACACAAAGTTTTCATATTTGGCTAGTTCCTTATCTTGTAAGAAAAAGTTTATGACTCTATAAACAGAGGCACATTCGTTCTAACTTGTGAGACATAAGTGTTATGTTAACACTTTGGTGCACCTCTTTTTATTCCAAGTGAATTATGTGAGGTTATTTCTCCTGATATTTTGTATTGTCATATTTTTATAGTGAATTGCTCATCTCCTCTTGTGGACGTAGGTTGTTTGACCGAACCACGTTAAATATTTGTGTTTTGGTATATTTCTCGTTTATCGTCTTACTCAGGGTCTTTCTAGATTTGTTTTGCTAGCTTTCGCATGACACCTGATTATTTCGGTCCTAACAATATGGCCATTCCTTAATAAGTATTAAAAAAAAATTTGGTACCACTAACATTTACAACAAACTTATTATAGAAGAAGCAAAAGTTTCAACTATATGTACTAAAACATGTTCTTGTTATTATCCCTCAATAGTTTTAATTTAAAATCAAATGGATTAAGCAAATTCATCACTACTATTTACACATGTATTATCACCACATCTATGTAACTGTTGAATAGAAAGAATGCTAAATGCTACTTCCATGGTTATAATCCCCTAAAACAATGTACATCATCTGGCAGTAGTAAGCAGTTGCATTATAAGACATTGTATTCGCGGAGTTTTCCCAAGAAGGTTTTTCCAACAGAAGATCCGTCTTTAACAAAAATGGCAGGATATCCAATTGGTGCTTCCACCCAAGCTTCAGAACCTTGTGTTGAATACAATTTTCCTGTCCAAATATGCTTCCATGGCGAGCTTTCTCCTCTCGGAAAATAGGCCTTAACAGTTTCCCTGCCTTTGTCGAGCACAGGCACCACAAGTATCTCTGTGCCAACTAAGAATTGCTCATATGTTAAGCTATGTACATGTTCATCTTCTGGATAGTGAAGGAAGAGATGTCGACAAATTGGTAGCCCTTTCTGAGAGGCTTCCTGAGTAATCCAAAAAAAAGTACTAACTCTTAGATATTTTTGGTTTAAAATTCTAGTTTTGAAAAACTAATTCTAGAGAGATTGTGTATATGTTACCTTAACTAGTTGAATCCTGTAAAACTTCCATGCTTTGTAGACCTTTGCAAGACGTGCGAAATGTGACAGAGTTCTGTTATTAGAGTAGAACTGGCTGTTGCAAGATGGCTTGTTACCCTGAATGAATGATCAGAAATGACAAAACATGTCAAATCTTTCAGCATGTGAGCGAAAAGAAAACAAAATACTCCCTCCATTTCAATTTGTTTGATTGGTTTTGACTTGACACGCAGTTTAAGAAAGTAAAGAAAATCTTGAATCTTGTGGTCTAAAACTAACTATACCACAATGCCCTTTAACCTTGTTGTCTTAAACATGAGTTCGTAAAAAGGAAAGAAACATTCTTGTTTAAACAGACTAAAAATGAAAGTGAGACAAACAAATTGAAATGGAGGGAGTAGGAAATGAGTCTGGGAGATATGCTGAATCTTACTTCATGTGTCCGAAACACAGTGGTGAAGGCAGCCAATTCCATCCATCGCAAAAGAAGCTCTTCACTTCTTCGATACTTAAAAAATGGTAAGTTTACTGCACAGTAGCCTCCAATGTCACTGTGATTAAGAGCATATCCTGAAAGCCCTCCGCTAAGCAAGCCAACGACTGCACTCTTGATGCCATCATTTTTTTGCCAACTTACCATTTGGTCTCCCTCCCAAAATAGCATTGCCCATTTAGGAGTATCCCTGTAACCAGCCCTCATGAAGAAAACCAAACTATCCTCTAGATCTTCTCCCCCTTTACCTACCTGCGTGCTTTTCCATTCGTCCACGAATTCCCTGTTGATTTTGGCCCATAATTCGGGATATCTATTATGTGCTGCAATTGGATCTTCACCTGGTTAATTAAAAGGACTATATATTAGTACTTTCTTAGACACAAATGTTGAAGAAGAAAATGATGTTGTTGGCGGACATGAATACAAGCAGGCATCCACAGGAAGGCCTTCGCCAAAATCTGCCATCCATCCTCTTACTCCATCATCTACCATTTCTTGCAGAATCTGCTTGAACCAATTTGCGGTACGTGGATGTGTCAAATCCAGCATCCCTACATCAAATGCTGTATTGGGAACCATATACAGTTCCCCATTCTTGTCTTTTACTAAGATATCCAACTTCTTTGCCTCCTCAAAATGGTGTCGTCTTATGTTTGGCTTTTTATCCATCTGCAGTTTTTTTGAACCAAAATTTGTAAAGGTTGTCTACGAGGAGTTCCACACAATAACGATAAGTTAAACAGTTATGATGAATACCGGAGCCAGACAAGGATTGCAATATGTCATCACTTTGATATGTTGCTTATTAAGGTCTTGAATTAGTAGTTTCCATCCCGAGTATCTCACTTCATCTGCTTCCCAATTCCACCAAAGTTGTGATCCAATGACTGTCTCTCTCTGCCCTACCCAATCCTGAACATAAAGAATATACGAAAAGATGTTACATACTTGGATAACTCATCTATTTTTGAATCAATCTGAGTATTCTTTATGAGGCCTGGAATCTTTTTAATTCCTTCATTTAAATGATCTTCTTTTGGTGTACCTGCAACCACAATGCTGATACTGGGACGTCATATCTTTGCATTTCATTCCAAATACTGCGGACAGTGTCCGTTCCACCTTGCATTCCCACCACTGCACCAGAAATAATCCACTCTGGAAGAAGTGGAGGCCTACCAATGCTTCCTGTGAAACATTCAATGAGCTCAGAAGGTGAGTTCCCGTGTAGTATCCGACCTTCCAATGAGTCCCCATGTAACTGCAACAAGATTTTAAAGTATGAGCCAGATTTGAACAAAATGTACATCCTTTCGTTCATATTGTCCGCTTTAACACAACATGTAGTGGGATTATTTATTCAGGCCTTAATGTTCTTTCGATTTGGTATTAGAACGAGATAAGATCTCGTCTTGTGTGTTAAGAGAAAATACAAGTTTTGTGCAGCAGATAATTCAGACACTACTGTTGTATTCAGTTAATGTTGGCCTAGTTAAGATTATCTGAAAGTACACCACCAATATTTAAGCTTGACTTACACTATAAATATTCAAAAATCAGAAAGAGAAATCGTCGAAACTCACCTGTATCTGAATTCTATCATCTTTTGTTAGATCAAACACTGAATAATCATAACCCTCCAAGTACATTGACCTCATCTTCGATGTCATGTAGAATGGCGAAGGCGCATAAGTTGTACTCCAATCACCCCCTGCCCTACATGACACAATAGTGCTTATTTCAGTCTTTTGATTTTAAAAACTTGGCACACTATACGATTGATGTAGTTCGATAAAAAAGAAAGGTATAATACATAAACAGACACTCAAATGTCGGCAAGTAAACACTGCAACTTTGAGAGTACCTGTAGCTAACTAAATTGGCTGCAAAGGTAATTGGTTGATCGCCGCGTCCAATCCCTTGTTCTTGAACAAAAATAGGGACCCTCTTTCCTTTAAAGTTCATATGAGAAAATTGCTCTCCAAAACCAAATATTTTCTCATTTTTTTCACTTGAATATGTTAAACAAATCCTATTATTAACAACTCCTTCACTACTTTTCATCACTATTTTCTCCTCAGCTAATGATGAAACAGTAACAGACTTCTTTAATCCTCCAAACCACCCACCTCTACGTCTCCGAATTCGACCAAATTTTAGAGAAAAATTCCTATAACTTCTTGGAGAAACTCTTTTTGGAAGTTCTACATCTGTTTTCCCAATCCTCACTTGGAAACCAACTTGATGACATTCTTTCTGATCAAACAGAATCCAATATCTTGCACAAATTGAATTTTCTTTGTCCGAATCTTTTCTTCTTGAAAATCTAACCTTTTTCTTTCGTTTACTTACCCCGAAAACCTTCCCTGTGATCATTATAACAGGAAACAGGGGATACGACGAAAAAAGTTGATCTTTATCAGATTCATTCATGATCTTTATGTCGTCAATTGTTTGATTATTTGAAAGAGAATGAACATGTTTATCCCTGACGATGAATGAACCTCTGCTTTCTTCCACTTCAGTTTCAGCAATGGCGGCAGAAATGAAAGGCTCACCAGGGAGAGTGGACCATAATGGCCTTGTAGGTTCAGATTTATGAGAAATTGATAAAAATCCTCCATTTTTTGATGACCAATTTAACTGGAAATCTTTGCCAATGGGGTAGATCTGATGAGAGGGGAGTTTATGAGAATTCAAGATTAAAGTTCCATATATGAATGGTGAGTTTGCGGTGGATGGAAAAGGATTATTGAAATGTTTGTGATGTTTTTTGGTGATTTTCAAACTTGTCATGTTAGAAAATATGAAGTGTTATTCTAAATGCAATCTATTTATACACATGGTACATTAGTATGGAAAATATACATTAGTATGTTAGGATACCGTGTTATTTTTCAACAAAACCCACTTGACCCGCTGTAGGTCCGCCCCTAATCGACAATCTCATAAAAAAGAAGGGTAATTATTTGAAAAAATAAAAATAAATAAATCTTTGGACTTTGAAAAATCCATTGATTTTGGACCATAGTTAGTTTAGTTACCTTAGCAAGACCGAGACGTTATTTTCTCTCTCTTTTATTTTTCTTGATAATTCAAAGACGTACTTGGTCAGCTATACAGGGAAGATTCACTTTTGTATTTGTGGGATTTGTGGAAAATGCATAGAGACGCAATAATGGCTATAAATTAATTGGTTCACATAATTGGTACATTAGCTTTAAGTTACTATTAGGAATTTGAGGATTGATAAACATAACTAAAATTCCCATATTAGGTATAATAAACAAGATTCTATTTTCACTAATTTTACTAATACGAACTTGTTATATATGTTTGGCTTTTTAAACTTGTTCGAAATTTTATCTAGACATTACTTAAACTAAGTTCATGACCTATTGAATATCTGATCCTCCTTGTGTTGTTGGTATAAGTTTAGCTTGTACATAGTTATTAATTTTTAGGACAAAGGGTCAAATATACCCCTGTACTATTGGAAATAGTTTAAATATGTCCTTCGTTATACTTTCAGGCTAAATATACTCCTCACATCATACTTTGATACTGATTTACCATTATATCTAACTGAGGGACACGTGGACAGCTAAGATTAAAAGAATCCATTCAATTGTAAATAGACCCAATTGTGATACAACCCACCCGTCCTAATAACATAACCCAATCTAATTAATTATATTGACCACCCAATTCAATCTTCAAAGAAGAATAACAGAACATTGAAGAAAACTTCTTTGTTTAATGGGAAATTACAAAACATTGAAGTAATTTTTAGCTAGCCATTAATTTGATGGTTAATCGATTGCTGAGAGAAACCACTTTTCAGTACAAATTTGATTCACGAGTTAATATAAGAATTCAGTAAGGAACACATTGGTTGGCAGCTATCTTATTAATGAAGTTAACCAAGCTTTTGGTTTGCAGCATTTCGTTTTCTAGCATCATTAGGAAATGAGATTTTAGAGCTTAATAAATGAGACAAACTGGGAAAGAAGGATGTGTCAACAACGGTATACCACAGAGAGAACTTCAATCATGCACTAGGTTTTCTTTGTTTGAAGACTGAATTGGATAGGTCAATATAATTGATTAGATCGAGTTATGTTAGCGGGGCGGGGCGGGCCGGATTATATCATAATTGGGTCTTTTTTAAATTGAATGAATTCTTTTAATTTTAGCTGTCCATGTGTGCCTCAGTTAGAAATAAGGGTAAATCAGTACCAAAATATGATGTGAAGGGTATATTTAGACCAAAAGTATAACGGAAGGGGTATATATAGGCCAAAAGTATAACGAATGATATATTTAAACTATTTCCAATAGTACAAGGGTATATTTGACCCTTTGCCCTAATTTTTAATAAATCCTAATCCATGTGGTCTTTGATTTTAAAAAACAAAACAAAAAAAGTACATCTAACTCAGGAACGACTCAAATACATTAGTGGCCAAGATCCAAATTCAGGGCCTTAGACTATTATTTTTTTAAGTTTGCAGAGCCGCCCCTGATTCTGACACATGCTCAAATGATATCAATTTTTTTACAATCAAAAGTGCTTAATATATCGCTTGATGTGACATAGCAAACTATAATAAAAGGGAATGTAATTAAGACAAGGTAGAGGTCGTGGTAGTAGAAGAGTTGAAGATAACAATTGGCCAGAAATTGATTAGTTTTTTATGAATAACTTCATTTTTTTCAGTCAAATACGTGCTCAAGTCGAGGTGATTACCATGCACCTGCCTTTTCATCAAGTTGTGTTCAATTGACATGTTTGATTATAAGTCGTGAATTTACTTCAAAGGCATAATACATAAATGTGCCTTTTAACTTGACTTCAACTGGTATCTAGCTATGCCTTCTCAATTTTGGGTGTACACAAGTAGACACTTAAACTTATATAAAATTGAACAAGTAAACACACGTGTCCTACGTGGTAGGATGCAAGATAGGATGTTATGTAGGACGTATGTGTTTATTTGTTCAACTTTATACATATTTAAGTATTTACTTGTGCACATCTATAGTTGAAGGACATAGTTATCGATTAAGGCCAAATTAAAGAACATGTTTATTTGGGAAATATTCAGAAACCAGTATTGATGAATATTCCCATCATATAGTAGAGACTAAAGCCTTCCATTTAAAATTTTAAATTAAATAGAATCTTTTGACCAATGAATAAAGAAAAGAATAAAAGCTGAAATGGAAACTAATTAATTTCTCCAGACATATTTAATTTGATTATATTCCATCTCTCAAGTTTATCTTTTTGCATTTTTTCTAAGATGATGGTGGAATTTGTATAAGATGTAAAAAGTAAAAATGAAAAGGAACATATATACTATAAAATACTAATGTAGCAAATTTTATATCAACTATAGCTCGGACGCTCTAATAAAAATATCATTTGACATTGAAATTCAAAATATCATAAACACGATCAAATGATTAGTGTAAAAGTTATTTACACGTTCACATTCTGTGTATATAAGTTAAACTCCCTGTATATTTCCATGTTCAATATTACTTGTTTTCAACGACCTGAATATCATTTTCACTAGTGCTAGTTACCAACCTCTCCTTTACAGCTTTAATATACAAAGTTTTAACCTTCGAAAAAATATTTATCATCAAACAATCATATGGAAAAGTATCATAATTCATAGCAAATACTCCTTTCGTACTAATTATTTATGTAATGTAGTTTGACTTGACAAGAAGTTTAAAGAAGAAAAAATGACTTGAAATTTGTGGTCTAAAATAAGTCGCATAAGTTTGTGGGGGGAAATGAGCATTTTAAAGTTAAACTAATATCAATTATAGAAATATAACATTCTTTTTTAGATTGAATAAAAAAGAAAAATATATCATATAAATTGAGACAGATGATCAAGGAACTTGAAGCAATGTTGCTTAGAGTGGATTGTATGTGGATGGTGTCTTGGGAAGATACATTATATTATGAACCTAGACCTAATTAACTCCAATATCTACCATTTATTGAACTCAAGAAAGTAACATGCACCTTTTTACTTGTGGACCTTATTCAAATATAGGTTAAAAGAACGGGAAAATACATAAGTTGTCCCTTAAATGTGTCCGAAAGGCTAATTGGATGCAAAATATACCTGACTGTTATAATAAAATGTTATTATAGAGAATGTAGCTTAGTTAACTATTACCTTCATATTGGACCCTAACTAACCATAAATTAGAAAATGAACTACATGCGCTCCGAATCACTGTCACCTAAAAAACCCTTTCAAGTTCTTTTTTCTCCAAACAATTATTTTCCATCTTCGTATTTCACCCTCCCCCTAAGTCCCATATATACTTTTAACGTATGCTTGTGGGAGAGTGGGGTTGCACATGTAGGAAGGAAGTTTGAACTTGATGCAAATAGCTAAAATATCATCTGATTTATATGATTATATTATCAATTAAATAAAAAATAAAGTTATTTTATGTATCAATCCTTACATTTTCGACGACCAAAGGAGTGGCAGATAGCTTTTGACAAATTATATGTTTGATCTATTCGGAAGGTTTTTATTGCTTGAATTTTATGTTTGAGTGGTTTTATAGATGTTCACGACTGAAATAAATCGTTTGAAGTTCATTCAAAAGGAAAATTGGGATGTTGCTCAAAAAAGTGAAACATAGCTTTAGTACTTAAAAAAGTTCACAACATGTAATATACAAACAATTTAGCTATAGCTCTTGAAAATAAAAGGGATAAGACACAAGTAGATGATCGAAATTTCAGAGACACACCTTAATTAAACTAAAGCCTTATTACCCCCTGAACTCATTTCTTTTTGTAATTTCACACACCTTTTGGCTTACGGGGTACAATCCGTGACTCCACATAGTTGAGGCACGTGGGAGATGTTTTGATGCCAAAGGTGTACAAAATTTTAAAAAAATTAAATTCAGGAGTAATAGAACCTTAGTTTAGTTAAGGTGTGTCTCTGAAATTTCGATCATAGTCTAGGAGGATACTTGTGCCTTATCAAAAAAAAAAAAACTGTTCCCGCAGTAAAAGTTTTATCACTTGTATCTAAAAAATTTAGTTTGCATTGCACAATGCTAGTTGTTTGTATCCATCCAAGGTGAACAAAATCGAACCAAAAACACACCAACAAATCAAGTCAAACATGTGACATATATCTATGTAAACAACTTAAACAATTACAGATCCTATCCAAAAGAATAAAAGAAGAGTGGATATATGTAAAAGTTAAAACCCAGCATTTGCTTTGTGAAGTCGACAAGAATTCCTAGTGAAAAGGGAGAAACCATCTCATATACGAGTCAAATACTCTAGAATGCAATATCGCTTACATCTACCACAGAAACCAACAAATTTCTAAATTGTCTTCACGCGTTCAATCCTTATTTAACACGTTCTATTATGGGTTGCAAACAGGTTAACCCATATTTACTGTCGAGATTTAAATGAGCACATTGAATATGAATTTTTATGGGGTTTGGGAGGATCAAACAAATTTGAGGTTATAATTGCCACCACCACTTGAGGGCAAGCTTAGAATTGTCAAGAAAACACTTGTAATTCAATTATACTGCACAAGAAATCATCAACATAATATTACCTCAAAGTTCCATATAAGGGATGAGAAACCATATTCAAGGACTTCATTAGGCTAAAGTAGCACACTGGACCTATTCAATAATAAGCTATTTGCTGGCTGGCATGCATTTCTCCAGCATGAGAGAAAAGAGAAATGGACGTTTCGATGGTATTACAATTCCAAGGTTTAGCTCCTTACACTACCACATGAGCTACTATTAGCTTCAGCAGCACAACAGGCGACAGCAAGAGTAAGCTGATGAGTGATGGCCTGCAGAAAGAACTAAAATTTCTATTATTGTTTTGTTTTGGGGTGCACCAGATTGCAGTATACAACTGCCAAGCTCCATTCTTGAAACTGAACGCAGCAATTAAACAGGGGTTGCTTCTTTTCTAAAACATAGGAGGTAGTCTAATTCCATGGATGATCACCTACAAGTGGTTGTGAAATTAGATTCCATGAATAGGATGCAACATAGCAGTTATAGGATAATTAAAGAACCAACGCAGGCAGATCCGAATATTTTAACACAAAGTGATATGTTCAGTGTAATGCTCCTATAGAACCCAAAAAGCCATTCTTAAATTTAAAGAATTGACATTATCAAGATAATGGAAGAAACACATCATATGCTCAATTGGAGTATACCCAATTTTCCGCTTAAGCATATATATAAGTTTAATGAGTGGTCACAGAGTCGCAAGTAGGTCAATTTGACCAACCATAATAAAGTATAAGCACAACACTTGATTTTACATTGGAGGAACTATGTGTTAAGTATACAGGAAAGAGTACATCTTGTCGAGAGAAGGACACATGGCATAGTGTCTAACTGAAACTCATAAATATATATGGAGAAGCACTTCACTTGGCCAAAAAGGGAAATGAGATGAGTGATTACATGGAAATCCTTGGAATTCCGTTTGTGGAAGTGCTACAGCTGGTATAATTTTGTGTGCTGCACTTAATTTCAGGTCAACAGATCTAGGTTGTACCAATTCTAAAGTGTCACACTACCCAATTCAAGCCAAATGGATAGGGTTCCTATTTTGCATAGTTTTCCGGAAAGGCAGTAGGCCCTTGACAGTCGGTACCTGCAACTTTGAGGACACGAAGTTGGAAGAGTCAAAGGGGAAAGAACAACTACAAAGCCAAAGGTGGGGGATAGGAATTCATACAGGCTAGCCGAGGCAAGAGAGAGGAGGGACCGTAACCTTGTCCAAGTGAAGTGCATCAAAGACAATAAAGGCAGAGTATTAATGGAAGAGGCACACATTAGTCATAACTCATACTTCCATGAACTCTTGAATGAAGGAGGAGACACGAATATTGTGATGGGGGATTCAGAGCACTCAGATAGTAGTCCAGATTTAGGGAATTGTAAGGGTTATTAAGTTTGAGGAGATTAAGGAGGTTAGTAACATGAGAAGTGGGAGGACGACTGGGCCAGACGAGATCCCAGTGGAATTTTGGAAGAGTGCAGCTACTGCATGCAAGGAGTGGCTAACTGAGTTGTATTACACAGGGTTGGCATGGTACAGAACTGAAAATTTCAGTTCGGTAATTTGATTTTTGATTTTTAAATATACTAATACCATTACCCTACCAACGTAATTCGGTATGGTTTGGTATTTTAAAGTTTGACTTTGGTATTTTGTGGTACGGTAGATAACCATAGTTTGGTCAACTTCAACTCACACAAAATATATTTTATCCGAACTCACGTAAATCATATAATAGAGAATAATGATTTTGACTTTTCAAAAAACGTCTCAATTATACCATACTAACACCTTAAACATGTGGAAATATTCAAAAGAAAATACATGTAAATCCCCTTTGTTAATCAAAAACCAAAAAAAAAGAAAACATTTTAATCAAGATCGAGTATTCAAAGTTCCAACGACTGAATAATTAGTTTTATATTAATATTATTTTATATATTTGCTACTATTACAATAATATATATGAATTTTTTACATGTAACTATAAACTTCGGTATGGCATTTGATATAATGATATTTTTCTTACAAAAATCGAATACCAATTTTTTTAAATGCATACCAAATACCATACTATTAAAGTCGTAGTATCAAAATTTTTTATTTCGGTATGATATTCGGTATTACTATATCATGCCCACTCCTAGTTTAACATCACTTTTAAGACGTCAAAAATGCCCAAAGAATGAAGGTGGAGCATGATAAGCCTTTTGTATACAAGAACAAAAGTGATATTCAGAATTGCAACAACTATAAAAGTATCAAGCTGCTAAGCCACACTATGAAAGCCTGGGAGAGGGTGATGGAGATGCGCATGTGGGGTGGGGGGTAGAGGGTGTGTCTATTATCGAGAACCAATTTAGTTTCATGTCAGATCGTTCAACTACTGAAGTCATTCATCTCGTAAGGAGATTGATGGGGTAGTCTAGAGAGAGGAAGACAAAGTAACATATGGTCGTCATTGACCTAGAGAAAGCACACGACAAAATCCCCAAGGGGTAGAAATTTTGACAAACCATTAAATGGTTTCACAAGTTGAAGCTTGATATTTGCATACCAATCATGTCATTGATGACATTAAGAGAGAGAATTCATTTTCTATAAATAGGTAGCTCTTGGTTCATTTGTAACACACCTCTCATTTGCCTTCTCATCTTCTAAGGCATTTTAAACTTTTTCCTCTCTTGAAGTATTTCACTTATGTTCTTTTGGAGTATAATAAAGTTTGGTTGGATTTGACCGAGGACTAGGCAAAAAACAAAATTTTGTCGAACCTCATAAATTTTTGGTGTTCTTTTTTATTATTGTCTCATTTACTATTTATTAGTTGTCTCTCAATATAGAAGTTGTGATTTTATCACTCTAAATATTCGGCTTCCGCAACAAGAATGACAATACATGTAGGATAAAAACAACTAGGTTCCAACTTAGGTTGTGTACCATTGGAAGAGTCAAAAAATGATATGTAAGATCTAAGCAACATCATGACACTGAATGTTTGGTCATGGTGGAAAATACTCCTCCCATTTACCATAGATGATAGGCAAAGGTTCGTAAACTTAGACCACACTAGAGAAGCAGCTCCTTCATTTATCATCAAAGTCTGAAGTTCATATGTTAATACGGTGATTGGAACTCTTCACTCCATTGATAACCCATTATTGCTGTAAGTGTGCATTGGCAATCCTCCAGTCACCTATCACCAGATGTCTAAACTAAAAGCCTAAGAAATTAAGCAATTGAAACCACAATGCGGGCATCAGAAGAGTTCAAAGGTAGGCTGCTTCCTTTCTGTTTTGGTTACTTGGTTTGGGAAAAAAATTAGTTATATATTTATTTCTTAAAAAAATTTGATCCTAAAGCACCCAACAAAAATGTGTGGTTGATCTCTCGCAAAACTTTAGTGCTATGTTTTCTGACACGAGAAAGAAAGTACAGGTCACTGATCATGCTTGAGACTTGGTAAGGACTCTAAAATTCGACAAACAACAAATCACACTCTTAATAGGATTTCATAAATGCGTTTGCCAATGAGGGAATTGCAACACTTATTCTAAAAAAAATGAAATCATGGGGTGCAAAATGTATTACCTTAATTCATGAATTAATTGATAGGAGATCTGTGCTATGAGTAAAAGAAAATCATCCGTCTTTCCTGCTAAAACAAAATTATCCAAGTCATTAACTATGTCAGAAACATTCCGTCACAAATCTAACCCTAAAATATAAAAACATAACAAGAGGGAGCATGCAACAACAAGCTTTGACAAAGTTTTCACAGTAAGAGAAAAGTAAAAGACGAGAGGAAATACTTTCTCTTTCTTCGATCAACAGAAGCATTCCTTGGGTCAGTTTTAGCAAGACCTGATCCAGGAGGGATGGCATACTGCATTGGGGAAAGAGCTGCAGCTGTAACAGGTGTAGGAGCAGGAGGTAGAGCGGCTGGAGGAGCTACACTTGATGGTAGTGATGCAGGTGGAGCAGAACTTGGTGCAGTTGCAGGCTCAGGAAGCGGCCGCGGCAAAATATGTTTCAACCGGTTATTTCGATAGTTCTTCCAGAAGTAAAATTGCTGCCTATGTGCCACTTCCTAATAGTTGTTACAAACATGTAGATCAGATCCTATCACAGATTTATGTGCCAGAACTTTAGGTTGGCAAAACAAAGTGCAATAGTTAATAAAAAGTGAAATGAGATGAGAAGTCCTCGGGGAGAGAATTTTTATGTCTAGAAACTACAAGAAAGTTAAGAAAGGGAAATAAGGTTAATGGCTAAGACGATGAAGTAACATGTATTATAAAGTGCTTTGACTGCATTTTTTGTCCATAGAAACTGTGTTTACACAAAGTGGGACGAACTTTCTTTATAGTGGCTGACAGTCTTAACTAACTAAAGGGTATAGCAAAAGTGGAGAAGGAAACCAGGACAACACATGACATAACTTTTTACCTTGTTAGCAGGATGCGCCATTGCATTACGAAATGTTGGATTTTGGAGAAGCTCAAGAAAGAATAGGCAGTGTGGATACCTGCATTAACATCAAGAAAGGGAAGACCAATACTGTTAGTTAATGATACCCATAGTCCACAGCAAACAGAAAAGGAACAAGGACCATCAACCAAATAAAGCATGGAATTGAACTGCATCTAAAAAGTTGCAGGAGAAAGAACATACAAAACTATTATCATATATTAATACTAGAAACTAGCTTACATTATAAACTTTATGTACTCAGGTCGTTGCCAGTATTGAAGATATTTCAAGTACCCAATAAAAGCTTCATCTTCAAAATATCTATTCTGAGCCAAATCTGCATCAGAATCAATACAAAGTCCAGAACACAAAAAAATAAAAAAGGGATAGAAAATTGAAGCTTTTGCACCCCAATTTGACTTGTCCAATTGAAACACAATGCATTTCACACACTTAAAAATAACGAAGAAGAATGAACCATCCAACAACATATATAACATAAAACTAACAATAATTGGTCATTTTGAGAAATACCCAGAAATTATCATGTTTAATAAGAGAAGGGAATCGATAGATACAGTGAATATAAGTTGGGTTAGCGAGGCATTGAACAAATTCGAGTTCCAGTAAGAAACGTTGGCGCCCATCATCCGGATCTTTGTAGACGCTTTTCTGCCTGCAAATTGGAACAGAAAAAACAGTTGATTAATGTGAAGTTGGGAAGATGCAAATTGATTTGAGCAAAGGCGAGATGAATTGATCTGCTTACGGTGATTCATGGGTGTCTCGATTCGATGTAGAAGCCATTCGCTAAACCCTAACTAAATTCTACTTTTTCTCCACTCTGTTTTGCGGTACCAAAAGTTAGCCGTTGTTTGTATTGCTGCGCTATATATGCAAAAAGAAAGTCTACATATACATATGAGCATAAAAATAGGGATTTCGGGCATAAGATTATGAAATTGTATTTTTAAGATTTGAGTGTTGATTCGAACTCTATTTTTCGACTGAATTTTACGGATTAATTAATTTTGAAAGAATTTTTTAGTTTTGAGATGAGGGTTCCGACATCTTGTATTTGATTTTGATCAAAACTTTTATATGTCAATACGAGTGTGATTAGATTCGTTTACTCACCTAGATTATATACTCGATCATATTGGAATGGTTCGAAGTCTTTTAAACAAAGAAGGTAAAGTCATAACTCCGAAGTTTTTTTTAAAAAAAAGTAAAGTCATAACTCCAATTGAAGAGATTTTCGATGGGTGTTTCTTGTATGAACAAGGGGTATGTGATTATAACTAAGTTTTGACCCTTTTTTTTCATAAATACCCATAAATTTCAAGCTTAAATCCGTAGTTATACGGTAAAATCTCACTAAATTAATATAGGTGGGACCATAAAATATTATTATTTTGTAGAGGTACTATTTAATCGATAGATTAATATTTATTATTTTAAAGAGTGTTTAGACACACAAAATTCATTCGGAGATGAAATCTCGGAGAATTTGAATGACCCACTTGTGAAAAACGTCATTCATAAATTTGAGGTCATGATTAATGATCTTAGTTACCGCAATAAAAATGAATGTTAATAACATGTTGGATGGGTGAAAATAATACATGTTCATAGGTCCAGTAAGAAATTATCGACACCATTGAATAAACAATGTTGATGATAAAGTTGAAGATGATACAATAAATTTGAAGCCAATTATGGGTAAGAAAACACTTATCTCATTTAGAACTCTTCACAATTTTATGGTGCAGTTCGAAAAGACAACACCGAAACTTTTGGATACAATAAAAAAAGTGTCAGATGAGCTTCAACTAAATTTAAATTTTAACAAAAACAATATAATCATATCTCGCTAAATTGTCTTAGATATAGTTATACTTTTAAAGAATTATTAATTTATAATATTAATGAGATCATATATTTATATAGGGGTCTTCTGAAAATATATTAACTTACCGAAAGGGGTGATTTTTTTCCATTAGCCCAAATCGGGACCAAAGAAAAATATTATCTTAAAGAGATTATTAATTAATCGAGTATTAATTTAGTAAGATTTTACGATATATGTGGAAATTGTGATTTTAGACCTAGTGATAAAAAGTATAAATATTGGTCGATTTTGGAGGCAACCTTCATGATTTTGGTTTGGAGTAAAATTCTTAAATCACTTTTGATATTTACACACTATTTCATCATTCAATTCATGTCTTGAATTGAAGTTGATTCTATTTCAATTCTTTCTCAAAGAAAGGTGCTTCGATCATGTCTACGGGACACAATTGAATACAGATTTCATGAACATGAGCTGCAGAATACCATGTCAAAAATGAGCATGGAAAATTGAGGATTTTGGACCTAAAACTATGAAAATCATATTTTGATGACTTAAAAGGTCTATTCAATTCGACCTATGTTTTAGACGAAATTTTGGATTACTTGTTTTAGACGAAATTTTGGATTACCTCTCTGTGCAATTACCAACTTGGGCTACTTCAATTCTTATGTGTGTAAGTTTTCAATTCACGAGACGCTTTACCACATACTACAAAATCTTCATCTCCGTCGGTACCAAAACATTTTGTATCCACCCTGACATGTAATAAATAGTCCTATTGGAAAACTAAACACCATTGGTCTCATTGCATGTAGACAATAGGATTTGAACTTGGGGACAAGGTGGTTTAGGAGAGGGGAGCTTAAGAGTGACCAAACCACAACCATAATTCAAAGAGAATATAACCATCTCCAACAAAATGTCTATTTTATTTGTCTTTTGCTACCCAAAATGCAAGCACCTGAGCAAGCTAGCAAAGAAAAAACTTCTCAATCCCCACAAACCTAAACCATCATCCAGAGAGTTGAAATTTATGTCAGCTTATGACTTATTTGAATTATAACATCCTTTGCCCTCAACCAAAGAGAGTAAAACTAGGAGATGCCTTTTTCACAAAGCGAGCCCCATGCTTCTCTCGGGAAGGCTGTAATCCAGCTTAAGATCCACTAGTATGGCCTGTAGCGGATGGAACGTCGGAACCTTGGAACCCTTCTGCAAATAAGAAGACAACACAATACTTGTTAACTAAAGTTTGATGTAATCATCAAGCAGGCATCAGTTTGAATCATGTGAAGACAAAACATGACAACGACAGTGAACATCAAACAAGAGAGTAAAAATTGCACAACTGTTAAATTATAGCTTATAAAAGTGAAGAGTCAAGGAGGACAAATTGAGAGCACGCTAATTAGGAAAACTGTAATCCAGATGAACAAATATCTGAAAATTTACTCTTCCATTAAAATCTAGGGAAGTTCAGCTCTCTGTTGAAGGGCATAAAGCATTCCCACCAATTTAAGTTCTCTTTGATATTAAAAAGATTAGTACCAGCCTATCAGGAATACATATAGGATAATAGGAAATAAATTCAACTCAACAAATCTTATAAAAAAATTATGTTGGACCAATATAAGTTGACATGTGTTACTGCCGCAATACCCTACAAGTAAGTTTTATATTATTCTCATTTAACAGTTTAGTGATGCAACACCTATTTTTGGAGTTCTGAAGGTTTACTTTGTATTACTTAACTGGTAGTAGTACAGGGAGCATTGTTGCCAACATTTGCATTAGTGTTGCAAAAACAAAACAGCTGATTTTGGCACATACTACCGGTACAAAAAGTCGGCCAGGGAATGCATTGCAAGTGTTGTGATGCAACGTCTTAAAAAAACAGTCAAGTGATGCATTTTAGATAGGTATATGTAACAGTGATTGCGTAAAATAGATTAGACATAGGAGTCATCTAGTTTATTTCAGTGAACTGCTGACTAGACCCTTCCATAAATAAGACGAGACTCTAGGTTCATTTTCTGAAGAACACTGATAAACTTGAAAATAGACAAGTTCGAGTAGCTGAGCTGCTAATCCAGAAGCGTAGGACTTTAGGTCATATTTAGTCAAAATACCAACAGAAAGAAGTAACCCCTTCGAAAGAACATTAAACACAAAAGTTAACATTTCAGATCAACACAATTACCATGGCACATGCTCTGGCTTTACGAGAAACCAAACATACTACTTTGTTTAAAGGAAGTAAGCCTAGAAACCCAGCCAACCAAAGACAACACGAGATTCCATTTTATTTGGGAGGCAGGAAGCACTGAACTACTGCTCATGTAGGGGCAACAGTGTAGGTCAAACAAACATGTGTTGAAGTAGATTATGTGGCAAGTGCAGATCCCATAAGGCATCAGAGTAGGCTGTATCCAAGTTGGGAACCAATTAATATTCAACTTGACTTCCTTCAGAAATTGAGTGATAGATAAATCTATGAAGTTGCAACTGACAGGATACTGGTACTTAAATGAAATTCGCAGAGTAAGGAGATAAGCTGAGCTTTAGCCCAATGTTTATTGAAGTAACAAAGGCCAGGACGGAAACTGCTCTGAGCTATATGTCCCAACCACCTCTTTGCTCCTGATCCTAGAGATCAGACAAAGATGTCTAGCCCCGAAAGAACGGTCAAGCAAAGATCCACTTTGTTTTGGACAAGTAAACAATTTGATGCCTCTTCTTTTTGGGTTGGGGTAAAGAAGGGGAGGTTGTACTTCAAAGATAGATCAAGATTGACCAAGACAAAGTTGTAAACTTTTTCCTTTTCTTTTGCAACACATTTTTAAAGATATTTTTAGCCTTTTCCCCAAATACAAAACCACCGACCCTACTCGTCACATACTATCGAAAATTCCTCGACTTCTTTTCATGATTTTGTAGCTCATCCAGCATCTAGGGTGGCAAGTTGTACTATGAATTGCTCCTATCTTGATACACCTTTTAAGTTTTAAGCACCTCCATACCCAGACAAAAACAAAAAGGAACAAAAGGAAAAAGAAATTGCCCCATATAATAAATAAAACACTACCACTCTAGCATTCTGAAACTGACTAAAACATAAAAATCCATGGAACCAAAAGTTCAAGCGATGAAACTTGAATCATCAGCTCCTCTCAGAAAAGAGAAGTTGGAAGAAGACCCAAGGGGAGGGATTCTCTCGAGCACAAGATGGTAGAAAATAGAAGCATCATCACATTAGAAAATAGAAGATCCCTCCCCTTGGGTCGTCTTCCTACTTCTCTTTTTCGAGAGCTGAGGGTTAGAGTTACATCGCTTGAACTTTTGGTTCCATGGATATTTATGTATTAGTCAAGTTCAAAATGCTAGAGTGGTACTGTTTTATGTATTACATGGGGCAGTTTCTTTTTCTTTTTGTTTCCTGTTTCTTTTGTTTTTGCCTGGATATGGAGGTGCTTAAAAGGTGTATCAAGATATGAGCAATTCATAGTACAACTTGCTACCCTAGATGCTAGATGAGCTACAAAATTATGAAAAAAAGTCAAGGAAGTTTCGACAGTATGTGACGAGTAGGGTTGGTGGTTTTGTATTTGAGGAAAAAGCTAAAAATATCTATAAAAAATGTATTGCAAAAGAAAAGGAAAAGGCATACAACCTTGTCTTTGTCAATATATATATATGCATACACATATATACACTCTAAAATAAGGTTCTGCAGAGGATAGCATCATTGTTAATTACCCAAAAGGTGGAATGGCTGGAGCACCAGGCACAAACGCACGTCGAGGGCGGAATCCAGCATAAGGATTAAATCGCCTGCCTCGAAATTGCTTCATACCAGGAACATTTGTCCGCTTGGCAGACACCTAGACATGAAAAAAGAACATAGTTAGTAGAAGGTCTAGAAGGTGAAACAGAGTCGATAAATCATTAAGATGATTGCTATGGACCTTCAACTTCCGCCCGTGAAGCTCTGATTCGTTTAACAGAAGTGCATTTTGAACAGCCTCCATTTCAAAGAACTCCACATACGCAAAGCCTTTTGGCTGGCCAAGCTTGTCAGTCAGGATAGTTACCCTGTTAACAGTGCCACATGCTTGGAAGTGCTGCTTCACTTCCCCAGGCAAGCAAGCATAATCAACCTGAAGTTGAAATGCAAAAAAAAAAACACAATTCAAATGACAGTTATGCTAAGCATTTTCACAAGAGATGGGTCAGCATTTTTTTTTTGTGGGATGGGGGGCTGCGGCTGGCCTCATTTCAGATAGCGTTACAAATATCAAACCACATTCAAAGACTAACAATGAGGGGCGCCTTACATGTGTTTTACTAACACAATATGGTGTTACTTTGGTAATACGTGCAGGGAACAGTATATTGTTTTTTTGCTAGTTCGTGATTTAATGTGAGGTTAGCTCTATCAATACAGCAACTCAACCTAACGGCAAAATGCAGCAACTAATCCCGTAAATGGAACATTCAGACCAAGCAATCTATAGTGCTGCCTTATCCTGTCATGTATTTCTGAACAAACTTATCCCAAGTATTCATTCTTCTGCACACAACCAAATGCAAACTAAGGCTACAAGAGCAAAGCTGAGAAAGTAAAACAGAAAACAAAAGTAAAAGAACAAGTAGAAGAGCAACAAACCAATTTTCTGTGTCCATAATGAAAAAAAGAAAATCTCAAAGTACAGCAATTAGACAACTGATGCACAAAATAAGTCTGTTCTAGAAAGTCGAACACTATTATTGCTTTCTAGGTGAGTTCATGTTAAAGTTGCATCTACAGTGTCAAAGATCAAAAAATAATATAAATAGAAGGGGGCAAAAACTATAGGCAACAAATTTTTGAGCAATAAAGTATTCTACAGTTTTATTGGATTAAAATGTGAAAGCAAATAACCAGATAAGGTTGAAGTATAAATTAATTCCTGTCATTGATTAACACAATATTAGTCTTATGAAGAGAAGGATGATGCAATTAGTAAAAACATGTCACGTAGGGAAAAACAAATTTACATGTTGAGGTAAAGGCGATAAATCTCACATTACCAACATATATGGATCGCGAATCCACCTCCTCCTTTTCAGCCTGAGTAGCAGAAGCAGTTGGATCTGCACATTAGCACAATTATGAACAACCAAATACCCCATAAGCAATTTTGACAATGTCTATCACATAAGATTGTTTGGATTTCCCTAGTTTTCTGGGAGGATGGGGTTTGCTATCAAAGGAAAAGAATTCCTCACACACACAAAGACAAACACACTCTCTTCAAAAACAGAAGTCCAAAACCTAAGATAACTTAAACACATTCACTGCTCTTCTATGCGTCAGATAATTGAGAGACCTTCCGAAGCACCCTAAACTTTCACTCATGTTTTTAAAAAGCTACCATTAACTTGCGTTTCTTTCTCTCTCTCTCTCTCTCTCTCTCTCTCTCTCTCTCTATCTCTCTCTCTTTCTCTCTCTCTCTCTCTATATATATACACATTCACACACACATACCAATTAACAACTACATACCTAGTGTAGTCTCACAACTAGGGTTTGGGGAGGGTGGTGTGAACTTACCCCTTTCTTTTAAGGTAGAAAGGGGTAAGGCTATATATATATACACACAAACATAAATAGAAGTCCTATGGGACTTTAAGCGAATGGCAAGAAGCAACACTCACACATCTTTTGAAGGAAGCACCCAAACACTGGAAGCAGAAAAATCACGTAACATATATGAATTTGAAAAAATCATCTAACATGTATGAATTAAGAAATTATAATATAAAATCGCAATTATAATCACAATTACTACCACCCGATGTACAATAATGGCAATATTAATACAACAATTCAAATTAAACATAATTCACATGTAATTTCAACAAGGCCCATATACAATAACTTCAATCACATTGATTTTCAATTTGCAAATGATCAACGATAAGAAAAGAATTAATTTGCAACATACTTCATATTAACTACTCAAATATATGTACTAAGAGAGTAAAAGATGAGGAAAGAAGAAGTTCAAACGAAAAAGACTTGCACACTAAGATAAGAAGAAAGATTCATTGCTTGAAGAGGAAAAAGAGAAAGATGTAAATCAAAATAAGTTGAGAAACAGAAAGAGTATATGTTATTATTGAATCCATCACAGCAGTAGAGCAGGTGTTAAACCTCAAGAAGAAGAAAACAATGAAAAATCTTAAGAGCGTAGCAGCATACTAGTTTCCTTATCTTTGTCTATTCTTTTCTTTCTATAGTCAGATTCAAAGACTCAACTGCTTCTAGCTGCGATCACTCTGTGTTTCTATATATAGAAACAATGCTTCACCCATGAGGGATAACCCATTGCCTACCGGTACTCATCACATAAAGCAACAAAATATTGACTTCCAATAATACTGAATTTCTCATATAATCATATCATGAAACGAGCTACAAATTAATAACATTAATTATAATAAAAGGGTCCTCATTTTCCCCATTTTAATGGATAGCTAATGCAAGCCAAATGTGTCACTTATTGTTGACCACAGTTTGGTCTACTTCAGTATTTTCGAGAACCCAATCGGTGTAGCCCAATTTCACATTTACACTCGACCAGAATCACATTCTATCTACAAAAAAACATATGAGTAATCAACTATAACCAAATTCATGGCCAAATAATAGCTTTTTTTTCCTTTGACAAGTCAAATGACAAGCTAGTCTGTCCAACAAGAAATTAGCACCTTAAAATATTTTCATACAAGGATGTTCCAAGTCTACAAAATCATTTTGATTACAGGAAGGACATAGCAAACACAAAAAAGCAGAAAGGCAAAAAGAAACCGGAGAAAATGACAAGCTACTGTGTGTCCAAGAAGAAATTAGTACCAAAAGGAATTTCTATAAGTGGATGGGATCTAGACAATCATCCCAATTACAGGATGGATATAGCTAGCAGACACAAAAAAGGAGGAAGAGAAACCAATAATCAAAGAAAGAGGAACAAACAAACAACCATTTTCACCTAGAAATAGATTTCTTTTTCTAGATATATCTGAGATTAAAAGAACAGAGTGCAAAAAGGGAAAGAAAAAAAGCCCACTCTTAGGTTCTGGAATCGGCCACAAAGATCGCCTAGGTTCAAAGCAGCGAACTTCTCCAGTCATCTTCCTGCAAGATATCCTGTCTTAATGGTGATTGGAAGAACAGATGAAGAAAGCCAACCTATAGAAGAAGATTTAGCTTAACCAAGAAGAAAATCTAATTTAAATAGGGGACAAAAATGAAGTTGTAACGGAGGAATCTTTTAGAAAAAATCAAACTTCTCCGAGGAAGACAAGTGGTCAAATCCATTTACCAATAGAAAGGAGACAAATCAAAATTAATTTGGCACAAAAGCAGTTCAAAGTATATTAAGGACACACAAGAAAATTGCAATAAATGCTTATTTATTCAGGTAGATAACTTTGCCATCAAACTAACAATGTACTGGAAGATAAACTAGGGATTTATGTAAAAGGATTCACACTAATGTATTACACATTAGCCAAGCTTCTCATAACAGAAACAATACCAGAGAAATGGAATCCCTATCCACAAATGACAATTTTCAACAAATGCAAGAATAAGTAGTCCCTCTATTGAAATGCAGGAGAAAATTTGAAACTAGTTATTGTAAAAATTCCATAGCTATGACGGTGCTAACTAGATCTACCTGGTCGGGAATCATGAGTCCCAAACAACAAATATTACAGTTTTGGCATTCATCTAACGGTATCTTATTTAGATACTCCCAAGTTTGAGAAGAAAAGAACTCTGAGTTTTGCAGTAAGAAGCAACTAAAACAAACTTCGTAACAAGAAAGATTTGAAAAACTCAATCATAGATACAACCCATGGAAATCGTGTAGAAGAATGTCTAGAAACACTCTAAACTTGCAACAGAAAGAGAGTCTAATCTGAAGCTACATGGAATTTATTCTCAATTAGGAAAGAAGATCAAGCATTTATGAGGAAAGCCAACCTTTTCATTTGTTTCCTTAAGAAATTCTAGAGATCTAAAATGATGGAACCAAAGAAAATAATCTTAGTACATCTTATACATTGATTAGGAAAATACTTATTATAGTAGCATTAGAAAGTAGAAACACACTTCTCCAACCATGTAGCTCTTTTTTGTGAAGATCTAAACACATATATCACTTGACTAATGAAAAGACCAAGAAAAGGTAACCCAAAATGATCCTTCCGGAAGCATTTAGCCAGTTGTTAAGGTTGAAAAGTCTTTTGAAGGTGAAACAGACGCATGCCATTTGGGGTAAGAGAAAGCCGTTGTTGTACATTGTCCTTTGTTTACTCTTTTCATGTTTCAAGCAATAATTTTATTTTTTTGTACTAGACATATCTTTGCAACTACAGAGCTTTCTCCTAATGGAGTCATTGATATGCCTCTCTTTAATAGCTAATCAAAAGCTGGTTAACACCTTGAGGTTTGGGAATAAAAATTAATCTATATTGAGCTTCTAAATTGTGGTGATCACATTATCAGAACCAAAAAAGTTTCTGTCCATAATTGATTCTCTCGTAGGTGCCTAAGGAGAATTCCAGGATAACATGCATAATCAAATCGGTTTTTCTGTTGCATTCAACAAATCCATTCCAGGATAACATGCATAATCAAATCGATTTTTCTGTTGCATTCAACAAATCCAACTAAAAGAAAAATAAATCCAACAAAAAATTTAACAAATTTCTCATTTGATAGAACTCTTGTCATAAGCAAAGATGTCAATGATGACGTATTACTGACACTCGACGTGGACTCTTCATTATCTTGTCTTCCATTTCTACTACAAATACTATTTATTAGCTAACAATTGGTATCAGAGCTCTATCTATGTATGCTATGTGGTTGCTCTGAAACAAATTTGTTAAATTTGACAAGATTTTATATGAACTAGTGTGAATATTTGGAAGGAAGATAATTTTTCACTGGGACAAAATGTCAAGGTATTGAATTTGTAGTAGAAATTTTGGCAAACCATTAAATAGTTTCACAAGTTGAATCTTGACATTTGCATACTAGTGATGTCATTGATGACATTAAGAGGAAGAATTCATTTCCTATAAATATGTAGTTAGTTGTTCATTTGTGACACACTTCTCACTTGCCTTCTCATCTTCTAAGGCATTTGATTCTTCTTTCTCTCATATAGTATTTCACTTGTATTCTTATGGATTGAAATAAATTTTGGTTGGTTGTGTTTGAGGACAAGGCAAAAAACAAAATTTTACCGAACCTCGTAAATTTTTGTTCATTTTTATTATGGTCTCATTAACTATTTATTAGCTGCCTTTCAATATAGCAGTTGTGATTTCATCACACTCTAAAGATTCGGCTTTCACAACAAGAATGACAATACATGTAGGATAAAAACAACTAGGTTCCAACTTAGGTCATGTACCATTGATAGAGTCAATCTGAGCAACATCATGACACTAAATGTTTGGTCATGGTGGAAAATACTCCTCCCATTTACCATATAGCTGATAGGCAAAGGTTCCTAAACATTGGAGAAGCTAATCCTTCATTTACCATCAAAACTTAAAGTTCACAAGTAAATATGGTGATTGGAATAACTTCTTCACTCCATTGATAACCCTAGAAGAGGTGAAAAGTAGGTTGCTTCCTTTATGTTTTGGTTACTTGGTTTCAGGAAAATAAAATTGTTTTTATTTTTTACTATAAATTTGATCCCAGAGAACCCAACAAAAATGTGTGGTTGAACTCTCACAAAACTTTAGCACTATGTTTCCTGACACGAAAAAGAAATTACAGGTCATTGATCGTGCTTGAGACTTGGTCAGGACTCTAAAATTGGATATAAAAAAAATCACACTCTTAATATGATTTCATAAATGCATTTGCCAACGAGGGAACTGCAACACTAATTCTGAAAATGAAATCATGGGGTGCAAAATGTATTACCTTAATTCATGAATTAATTCATTGGATGTCTGTGTTATGAGTAAAAGAAAATCATCCGTCTTTCCTGCTAAACCCAAATTAACCAAGTCATGAACTATGTTAGAAAGATCAAGTTAATATATCTAACCCTGAAATATGAAAACATAACAAGAGGGAGCATGCAACAACAAACTTCGACAACGTTTTCACAGTAAGAGAAAAGTAAAAGACGAGAGGAAATACTTTCTCTTTCTTCGATCAACAGAAGCATTCCTTAGGTCAGTTTTAGCAAGACCAGATCCAGGAGGGATGACATACTGCATCGGGGAAAGAGCTGCAGCTGTAACAGGTGTACGAGAAGGAAGTGGAGGGGCTGCAGGGACTGCACTTGATGGTAGTGATGTAGGTGGAGCAGAACTTGGTCGTGCAGTTGCAGCCTCAGGAAGCGACCGTGGAAAAATATGCTTCAACCAGTTATTTCTGTAGTTCTTCCAGAAGTAAAATTACTGCCTATGTGCTACTTCCTACTAATTGTTACAAACATGTAAATCAGATCTTATCACAGATTTATGTGCCAGAACTTTAGGTTGGCAAACATAGTGCAATAGACGATAAAAAGTGAAATGAGATGAGAAGTCCTCGGGGCAAGGATTAACCTGGACAACACGATTAACGAATTATAAGTTTTATACCTAGAAACTATGAGAAAGTTAAGAAAGTGAAATAAGTCTAATGGCTAAGAGCTTAAGACAATGAAGTAACATGTATTATAAAGTACTTTGGCTGCATTTTTTGTCCACAAAAACTGTGTTTATACAAAGGGAGACGAACTTTCTTTATAGTGGCTGACAGTCTTAACTCTTAAAAGGGAATGGCAAAATTCGAGAAGGAAACCAGGACAACACATGATATAACTTTTTACCTTGTTGGCGGGATGCACCATTGCATTACGAAATGTTTGATTTTGGAGAAGCTCAAGAAAGAATAGGTAGTGTGGATACCTGCGTTGACATAAAGAAAGGGAAGACCAACACAGTTAGTTAATGATACCCATAGTCCACAGAAAACAGAAAAGGAACAAGGACCATCAACCAAATAAAGCATGGAATTGAACTGCATCTAAAAAGCTACATAATAAACTTAATGTACTCATCTCGTTGCCAGTATTGAAGGTATATCGAGTACCCAATAAAAGCTTAATCTTCAAAATATCTATTCTGAGCCAAATCAGCATCAGAATCAATATAAAGTCAAGCACAAAAAGTAAATAAAAAAGGGATAGAAAAATTGAAGCTTTTGCACCCAAATTTGACTTGTGTCCTATTGAAACACATTGCATTTCACGCACTTAAAACATAATGAAGAAGAATGAACCATCCAACAACATATATAACATAAAACTAACAATAATCGGTCATTTTGAGAAATACCCAGAAATTATCATGTTTAAATAGCAGAAGGGAATAGATAGATACAGTGAATATAAGTTGGCTTAGCGAGGCATTGAATGAATTTCGAGTTCCAGTAAGAAACGCTGGCGCCCATCATCCGGATCTTTATAGACGCTTTTCTGCCTGCAAATTGAAACAGAGAAAACAATTGATTATTCTGGGATTGGGAAGATGCAAATTCATTTAAGGAAAGGCGAGATATTGCATACATGATTCATGGGTGTCTGGATTTGATGTAGAAGCCATTCGCTAAACCCTAACTGAATCTCCTTGTTCTCAACTCTGTTTTGCAGTTCCCATACAGGGAATAGAGCAAAACTACTAGCCTATCTGAAATTTCTAATGCATATGCCAAAGGAAAATACTTACCAAATATTTTTGGGTGTTTGACCATAAATTTTTTAAAACATATTTGACTTTTTTTAAAAAAATATATAATTCATATTGATAAGTTTTAAAATTTATAAAAATTTTCATAAATTTATATTATTATTTTATAATATTAATAAATGTGTTCCATAAAAAAATTAAATTCAAATATTATAACCTTTAAGTGGACATTCAATTTTTATATTTACATTCTTTTTAACAAATTGTATGGAACAATATCACTGCATATTTAAAGGTTCAATAATGACAAAAACATAATAAATAGAAATATGTTATTAAGAGATCTATGTTTTCACTGATAGGATTTGGGTACTATGGGTTCCTTAGTATATAGAGTGTGTTGTGAAAAATAAGTTTGATCAATATATACAATTTATGATAGTGCGTTGGAGTTTATGTTTGAGTCCAATGTTGGATTACATAACATTCATGATAGACTGAAACTGTGGGAGGACCTAAGGGATTTGGTTGTTAATACTCAGAGGCCAATAATATGTTATATGTATGTAGGATTATAATACTAAAGATAGAGGATACACCCCAAGACAGTCAACTGCAAGATATATAAGTCAAGGATTTTAATAAATTTATGTTAGATGTTGGGATGAATGACTTGTAAACAGTCGGGGGTGGGGGGGTTCATAAACTTGGACTAACGAACACATTTGTATCAAGATTGACAGGGTATAGTAAATGTTGAATGAATGATTCATATGCTAGTTATGGAGGTAAAGATCTTAATGGCAGGAATGTCTGATCATGCCCCTCTGAGTCTGACACTTGAATCCATATTGCAAAAAACTTATAAATTTTTTTTAATTCTTTAATTGCATTACAGACTATCCTAAATTTCTTCAACTATTTAATCAAGCTTGGCAATGACATAAAAAAGGAGACATGAAGACAGCTTGATGGAAACTTAAAAAGATGAAAATTGCACTTAAAAAAATTGAATAATACTGAATTTAGAGAGATAAAGAACAAAATTCAACACATCAAAAAACAACTTTACCAAATACAAACTGATATGATAGACCATAATATGGTGCATGTTAATAGGGAGCGAAAAAACAATTGAGACAACAATTGGAGAAATAGAGGTTGGTTGAGTAAAGTGCTATGAGGCAAAGGTCCATGAAGCAATGGTTGAAACTAGGTGATACTAATACAAGATACTTCTTTGCTCGTATGAAAAATAGAGTGGACCAGAATACTGTAACTAGCTTCACTACTGTTGCAGGTATTATTTTGCATTCTCTAAAAGATATTTAAGAGGAGACATTGAATTTCTATCCGGGATTGCTTGGGCATGCAGTTACTTACTTACCTGTGAATATATATAAAAAACTAATATAATAAAAGAGGGAGCAATGCTAAATAGAGCTCAACAGCTTCAACTAGCAGCTCCAATAACAAAGATGGAAGTGGAAACAACTCTACAGGGCATTAGTGATCTAAAAGCTCCAAAAGAATGGATTAAATGTTGTGCTTTTTAAAAGAACACGGTCGATAGTAAGGGAGGAGATCACATAAGCAGTTCTAAATTTCTTTAACACTGGTGAAATGTACCAGCCTATCAATTGTACTGATATAGCACTCCAACCTAAGATGAAAAATTCAACTAAAATAAGAAGGTAGATGACAATTTCATGTTGCTCAACAATATACAATGTTATATCTAAAGTGATCACTTCTAGATTGAAACTGATCATAGAGAGGCTAGTGGATCCTAACCAATCAACATTTGTACTAGGAAAAGCTTTGAATGACAATGTGATATTGAGTCATGAAATTGTGAAAAGATATAAAAGACAGAAAATTTCTAAAAGATGTTCGATGAAAATTGACATGAAGAAAACATATGATTCTCTAGAATAGACATTCTTGGAGCAGATACTGATGGAACTCAAAATGCCAACTAGAGTCATAACTGGATAATATAATTGCAATAGTCATACATTCCATTCAGATCAATGGACATAGTACAACACCATCTAAAGCAAGAAGAGGGATAAGACAAGGTGATTCAATGTCCCCCTTATCTATTTGTGTTAGCAGTGGACTATTTGACAAGAATTCTAAAGAGTTTGCATACAAATCCTAAGTTTCATTCATTATCATCTTAGATGCAAAAATTAGAGGATAACGTAATTGAGCTTTGCTGATGATTTATCAATAATCAGCAGAGGAGTTATAAAATTAGTAAAGTGTTAATATCAGTGTTCTATAGAGTTTTCTAAAGCTTTAGGTCTGATTGTAAATATAAATAAGAGCGGTGTCTATTTTGGTGAAGTTAAGCAACAATTACAAGTGAAAATATTGAAAGAATTGCAATTTGTCAAAGAAATATTTCCTTTCAAATAACTTGGAGTCCTTGAGTATTTAAAAACTATCCATAGTCCCATGCGAATCATTACTGGAGAAGATGCTAAGTAGAATTACAAGCAGGATCACTAAATTTTTATCATGTGCTGATAAAGTTTAGCTCATCAAAAGTGTACTGTATGCTATTCAAATGTTTTGGTCCCAAATATTTGCGCTTTCTAAGAAGATTATTCAAACAATGAAGGCTTCATGTAAAAGATTTTTATAGATAGATAATATTGAAATTTCAAGGTAGACTTTGATTACACGAGACAAGCCGTGTTTCCCTAAAGCAAATGGAGAACTACATTTTCTTGACATATATACATGGAACAAGACTGTAATTGAAAAGCTGTTGTGAAATCTATACTAGAAAAAAGACAAGTTATGATTGCTTGGATACATAACTATTATGGATAGAATAATGTGTAGACAATACAAGCAAAACAAGCTCCTTGGATGGTTCAAAGAATTCTGAAAGATACTCAACATTTATAAGAGGTTGGCTGTGCTCAGGCATGGAAAAGTATTTCATTGACAAAATATATATGCAGATGAGGGGTACAATGAAAAAGGTAAAGTGGAGATAACTAGATTGGATAAATATGAGATCTCCTAAATGGATGTTCATTTTGTACCTAGTAGTAAATAGAAAGCTTGCGATTAAAAATAGATTGGCTAAATAGAATGTGATACAAACATACAATCCCTTATATGCCCATTATATCAACAGATGAATGAGGATCTCAACTACCTATTTTTCAATATTCGTATACTGAAGTGTGGAGTAAAATATTAACTTGGCAAAGAATGAACAGAGGCACAATGAACTGGACTTTGGACAATCAAATATATGAAGGATAAAGATAGCACAATACTCGTATATAAATTATCAATGGCTAGTTCACTATATTACCAAAGGTTAGAGCATAACAAGAGAGTATTCACACAAAAAAAGCAACTATCAAGTTCAATCATTAGGCATATCATTCAAGAGATGCATGGAAGAAGCAGTACATATCCTAGATTAGAGGTGTAAAAAATGAGCTCAATTATAGATAACCCGCCTAGCTACTAGATTCTATGATTTGAATTGTATCTGTAAAAAGCTAGCTAATTAGATATGAATATTAAGCTAAAGCAAGGATGAAACTTATGTCCATACCTACAGTTTTTTCTTGATTTGTAACGTTCACTTGTAAATAAAATTTAATTACCAAAAAAGAAATCATTCGTAGTTATAAATGTGGAAAATTGTGATTTTAGTCGTATAGGTAAAATGCACTCCATCTATCCCATATTAAGTGAATTTATGAAGTAGTGTAGGGGTGTGCACTATTTGGATTAAACCGAAAAATAAAACCAAATCAAACCGAGTTCTAATTTGGATTGGTTTTTTGGATTTTTGGTTTGGTTTTGGATTTATAATTTACTTTGTTTGGTTTTTTGGTTTGGTTTTGGATTTAGAAAAATGAAAACCGAAAAACCGAAAAAACCAAATTAATATTATATATATATAGAATTAAGTTGGAGTTAACCACTTTTGTCCCTTTTTAGTTATTTTCATTATGGTTTAGTTTAATTTTTATGTTTGGACATCTATAATTGATATACTTTTAAGTGTTGTGTTTTATGTTTTACTTGTGATTTATATTAAAAAGTATATTTAAGAAATTGAATATTATATATATATATATATATATATATATTTAAAGTTGCAAATATAACTTTGTTATGTTTCTAATTATTCACATAACCGATTAACTGAACCGAAAAAACCCAAACCAAAAAGAGAAAAACCAAACCAAACCAAATTTATTTTGGTTCGGATTGGGTTACACTTCTTCAAAATCAAAAACCGAAAAACCCAAACCAAATAGAATAAAACCAAACCGAAAAACCGAATGCACACCCCTAAAATAGTGTACACCTATTAAGAAAAACATTTATGGACATAATTTATACCATATTTTTCATATTACCCTTTTGTAAAATTATAAATATAACTTTTTAAGTAGTGTAATTTATCTCCTAGAAAATGTACAACTTCATTAAAGGAAAGGAGAAACATAGAAAAAAAATCAACTATTTATCTTGAACTTTGAATAATTCAATCATTTTGAACAATAAAAAAAACATCAATAATTCACTTAATACGAAATAAAGGGAGTAGAAATTTTTGGGAGATTTTGGAGGCAACCTTCATGATTTTGGTTCAAGGTAAATTCTTACATCGCTATTGATATTTACATGCTATTTCTTCATTTAATTCCTATCTCAAATTAGGTTAATTCTATTTCGATTCTTTCTCAAAGAGGTGCTTCAATTGTATCTCCAAGGCACAACTGAATATAGATATCATGAACACGAAGTGTAGGATATCATGTTGAAAAAGAGCATGTAAATTCAGGATTTCGATCCCAAACTTATGACATCATATATTTTATGATTTGAAGGTCGATTCAATTCAACTCTACTTTCGACAAAATTTTGGATTTCCCCCCTGTGCAATTACCAACTTGGGCTACTTCAATTGTTAGGTTCGTGCGTTTTCTATTCACGAGACACTTTACCACACTACAAAATCTTCATCTCCGTCTGTACCAAAACATTTTGTATAGTCCTATTGGAAAACTAAACACCATTGGTCTCATTGCATGTAGCCACTAGGATTTGAAGTTGGGGACAAGGAGGTTTAGGAGAGAGTAGCTTAAGAGTGACCAAACCACATTATATACCCATCAAACTAAAAACACACCTTTTCTTTCCCCAGTAAAATCAGAGGACATAATTCAAAGAGAATATAACCATCTACACCAAATATCTATTTTGTTTGTCTTTTCCATTTGCTGCCCAAAATGCAAGCACCTGAGCAAGCCAGCAACAGAAAAAACTTCTCTATCCCCACAGACCTAAAATATCATTCACAGAGCTGAAATTTATGTCAGCTCATGACTTAAATGGTACAAGAAATTTGAATTATAACATCCTTTGCCCTCCCAAAGGAAACCAAAGAGAGTAAAACAAGGAGATGCCTCTTTCACAAAGCGAGCCCATGCTTCTCTCAGGAAGGCCAGCAATCCAGCTTAAAATCCACTAGTATGGTCTGTAGCGGATGGGGCGTCTGAACCTTGGAACCCTTCTGCAAATAAGATGACAACAGGACACTGTTAACTAAAGTTTGATGTAATCATCAAGCAGGCATCAGTTGAAACATGAGAAGACAAAACATCAGAATGATAGTGAACATAAAACAAAAGAGTAAAAATTACATAACTGTTATATTATAGCTTATAAAAATGAAGAGTCAAGGAGAACATATTGAGAGCATGCTAATTAGGAACACTGTAATCCAGATAAACAAATATCTGAAAATTTACGGAAGTTCAGCCCTCTGTTCTGCAGGGCATAAAGCATTCAAACCAATTTCAGTTCCCTTTGATATTAAAAAGATTAGTACCAGCCTATCAGGAATACTTACAGGATAATAGGAAATAAATTCGACTGAACAAATCTTATAAACAACTTATATTGGACCAATATAGGTTGACATGTGTTACTGCAACAAGATACCCTACAAGTAAGTTCTATATTATTCTCATTTAACAGTTGAGTGATGCAACACCTATTTTTTCAGTTCTGAAGGATAACTTGTATTTTGCTTAACTGGTAGTAGTACAGGGAGCATTGTTGCTTATATTTGCATTAGAATTACAAAAACGAAACAGCTGATTTTGATACGTACTGCCAGTACAAAAAGGGGCCGCAGAATGCGTTGCAGGTGTTGTGATGCAATGTCTTAAAAAAACAGTCAAGTGATGCATTTTAGATAGGTATATGTAACTGTGATTGTGTAACATAGATTAGACATAGGAGTCATCTAGATTATTTCAGTGAACTGCTGACTTGACCCTTCCATCAATTAGAGCACACTGATAAACTTGAAAATAGACAAGTTCGAGTAGCTGAGATGCTAATCCAGAAGCATAGGACTTTAGGTCATATTTAGTCAAAATACCAACACAAAGAATTAACCCCTTGGAAAGAACATTAAAATCAAAAGTTACCATTTCAGATCAACACAATTTCCATGCCACATGCTCTGGCTTTACAAGAAACCCAACATCCTACTTCATTTAAAGGCAGTAATCCTAAAAACTAAGCCAACCAAAGACAACACAAGAATCCATTTTATTTGGGAGGCAGGGAGCTCTGGACAACTGCTCATGAGGCAGGGGCAACAGTGTAGTTCAAACAAATGGGTGTTCAAGTAGATTATGTAGCAAGTGCAGACCCCATAAGGCATTCAAAATAGGTAGAATCCAAGTTGAGGGACCACTTACTATTCAACTTGACTTCCTTCAGAAATTGAGTGATAAATAAATGACATATGAAGTTGCAACTGACAGGATACTGGAACTTAAATGAAATTCGACGAGTAAGGAGATAACCTGAGCTTTAGCACAATGTTTAGTGAAGTGACAAGGGCCAGAACAATATTATTGGTCAGGGTGGAAACTGCTTTAATCCCTGTCCCCAGCACTTTGCTCCTAATCCTAGAGATCAGACAAAGACGTCTAGCCCCAAAAGAATGGTCAAACAAAGATCTACTTTGTTTTGGTTAGTAAACAATTTGATGCCTCTTCTTTTTGGGTTGGGGTAGAGAAGGGGAGATTGTACTTAAAAGAAAGATCAAGATTGACAGAGACAAGGTTGTATGCCTTCTCCTTTTCTTTTGCAACACATATTTTAAAATATGTTAGCCTTTACCCCAAATACAGAACCACCAACCCTACCCGTCACGTACTATCGAAAATTTCTTAACCTTTTTTTATGATTTTGTAGCTCATCTAGCATATAGGGTGGCAAGTTGCACTCTGAACTGCTAAAATCTTGATACACCTTTTAAGCACCCCCATACCCATACAAAAAGAAAAAGAAAAAGGAAACAAAAGGAAAAATAAATTGCTCCATGTAACAAATAAAACAGTACCACTCATGCATTCTGAAACTGTCTAAAACATAAATATCCATGGAGTTCGAGGGATGCAACTCTAATCCTCAGCTCTCGAAAAAGAGAAGTAGGACGAAGACCCAAGGAGAGGGGGTTCTCTCGAGCACTAGATGATATAGTAGAAGCATCATATATATATATATATATATATATATATATATATATATTGGCACACTAAAATAAAGGTTCTGCAGAGGATAGCATCATTGTTAATTACCCAAAAGGTGGAAAGACTGGAGCACCAGGCACGAACGCACGTCGAGGGCGGTATCCTGCATAAGGATTAAATCGCCTTCCTCGAAATTGCTTCATACCAGGAACATTTGTCCGCTTGGCAGATACCTATACATGACAAAAAAAAACATAGTGGTTAAAGGTCTAGAACGTGAAACAGAGTCGATAAATCATTAAGATGATTGTTATGGACCTTCAACTGCCGCCCATGAAGCTCTGATTCGTTTAATAGAAGTGCATTTTGAACAGCATCCATTTCAACGAATTCGACATAGGCATAACCTTTCGGCTGGCCAAACTTGTCGGTCAGGATAGTTACCCTGTTAACAGTGCCACACGACTGGAAATGCTGCTGCACTTCCTCAGGTGTGCAAGCATAATCTACCTGAAGTTGAAATGCAACAAAAAATAAAAAATCAAATGACATTATTCTAAGCATTTTCACAAGAGATGGGGGGTCAGAATATTTTAATTTTTGGGGGGTGGCCTCATGTCAGATATCCGGTCCCAAAAGCTTGAGTCACATAAGGAGTATTAAGAATATAGCATTGCAAATATCAAACCACATTCAAAGACTAACGATGAGGGCGCCTTAGATGTTTTAAACTAACATGATATTTTTTTTTTTGAGAAAGTTAAAATTTTATAGACAACAATACACCAATGGTGTATTTCAGCAGTAATTACATGAGGAGTATACAGTAAGCAAAACCAAAAGATCTATCATTTATACCCCTCCTAAACTATCTAAAAAGTGAGTAATAGCCTCCATCTCTTTGGGGAGGACATGATTACACCAAAAATAAAGGGTTATACGACAGTTCAACTTCAAACTCTGGAAAGGGATGCTCTTGTTTTCGAAGCATCTCTGGTTCCTTTCCTTCCAAATTGTCCACCAGATGCAAGCAGGGACAATCTTCCATCTCTCCTTGTGACCTGATGTATTCCCTTCTCTCATGCTAGAAAATCTGAGGTGTGTCTTGGCATGGACCAGCTGATTCCCCTCATATACAAAAAGACCTGCCACAATTTCTGTGTCACACTGCAATGGAGGAAGAGATGGTTTGTCTCTGTTTCTATTTCACAAAAAAAGCACCTAGAGCATAACTGTCTTCCCCTTTTCATTAGATTGTCCTGAGTTAGTACTGCTTCCCTAACTACCAACCAGGTGAAACAAGCCACCTTGTGAGGTACATTAATTTTCCATATCATCTTCCAAGGCCATGGTAACAACATTTCAGCTGGCATGTCAAAATGTCTATAAGCTGATTTTATTGTGAACTTCCCATTGTTGGCCCTCAACCATTGTAAACTGTCCTCCTTTGCGTCAAGGTTACTTGCCTGCTCCAAAGACTTGTAAAAATAAAAGATAGGTTCCATCCTTGGTTGTCTTTGACTTCTGCTACTGTTGCTTCCTTCTGTTGGTTCAGATTATAAATCTCAGGATGCAACTGATGCAACTGTTTCAGAGAGTGTTGTCCAACCCACACATCATTCCAGAAGAATGTCTTCCTTCCATTTCCTATATCAATTTTTGAATTTCTCCACATTTTAGGCCACAAAGTCCTGATTGTTCTCCATAAACCAACCCCATAAGGGCTTCTAACTTCCTTTGTAGTCCAAGAGTCCTCCATTGCATATCTGGAGATTATAACATCTTTCCACAGACCTTGTTCTACAGAAGCAAACCTCCACAACCACTTCAAAAGGAGACTCTGGTTTTGGACTTTGAGATTCTTTATGCCCATCCCCCCTTATTTTTTGTTGTTTATCACCACTTCCCATTTCACCAAGTGATATTTCTTTCCCCCCTCTCCATTTCCTTGCCATAAAAAGTTTCTCCTGATGGATTCTAACTTCTTTAAAACACTCCCTGGCATAGGGAATAAAGACATCATGTAGGTTGGCATAGCATCAAGCACACTATTAATTAGTGTCGATCTTCCACCCAAGGATAGGTATTGACTTCTCCAATTTACCAGCTTTTTTTCACACTTCTCCACCATTGCATTCCATATGTTCTTTGATTTACTGTTTGCACCTAGAGGCATCCCTAGGTAAGTGGTAGGCATTTCTCCCACTTTACCTCCTAAGATGCTAGCCAATCTGTTGATTTCCGGGACTTCATTCACTGGGTAAACAAAACTTTTGCTCCAGTTTATATGAAGTCCAGAAACAGCTTCAAACAATATAAATATGATTCTTAGATGCTTATGGTGTTACTTTTGTAAGACGTGCAAAGCAACAAACCAATTTTCTGTGTCCATAATGAAAAAAAAATCTCATAGTAAAGCAATTAGATAACTGCTGCGCAGAATAAGTTTGTTCTACAAAGCCGAACAATATTATTGCTTTCTAGGTGAGTTCCTGTTAAAATTGCATCTTACACTGTTAAAGAACAACTAATATTTCTATTATATAGAAATGCCATCAAAAGAACGACCAAGGGCAAATCCGTAACTTTGCTGAAAGACAAGAAATAAATAGTTTTTGCTCAACATTTCCAGAAGATTCCATTGTTTCATCTCTTTGTTACAACAACAGAGAATTTCCAGAAGACTCCTCGCAAGTGTTCATAATTTCCTTTCATCCAAACTTAAATTCAAAGCCTGCTCATTGACTTCATCTTCACATCTGGGTGTACATTCTTAAGTCAGCTTTTGTCCTAATCTTTTCCAAAAATTTTTTGACAAAGGTTGAGTATTATATTTTCCAATTTCATAACTAAATTCATAGCTACTGTGGTTATGTTCTACCTAACTCTCTTCCATGTTCTTCCACGATCACTCAAAGCTCATAACTTCTCTTTTATTTTTTCATCCAGTACTGCAAAATCAAATTAGTTTTTCTCTCGATATTTTCCTATTCTTCTTCTGGTTGTGTTCAGAATTTCCAATTTTATGGGTTAAATTGATGTCTGCTACTGTTATTGTTCTGCCTCATTTTATTTATTTTTTTGAAATTGGTAAGACTGTATTCTTCAACATTAAGGGCATGCTGGCCACCAAATCTACAATCTGATCTGTGTCTACTATACACAACTGTTTACACCAAAAAAAAGTAAAGATACTATACAATTCCATTTGACCTTGTGTATGGAATTGGATCTATCTTCGAAACATCTACCATTTCTTTCCTTTCAAACTGACCAACATATACATGATGGTAGTAACTTCCACCATCTCCTCAGACTCTTGCTGCCTCCTCTCATTACCCAGCTCTTCAACAGCTTTGATGCGTACGCTCTGGCATTGTCCAATTCAGATTTGAAATGCTAAGGAACAAATTTCAGATTTGAGCAGCGAAATTACAATGCAAGAATAAGCGGCTGGTAGTTTCACCTGTCAAATTGCATAAAAAACACCTAGGGACCAGCTGTCTACCCTTCTGAAATACTTCCTATGTTGAACAAGCTCTCTTTATCACTAGCCAAGTGGAACATTACACTTTTGTAGGGATATCCCCCTTCCAGCAATAGTTCCAGAGGTGTTTTGGTCTCCCAGCCATCACCTGGAGGCCTATTCTGTAGGCACTATTGACTGAGAAAAAGTCATCTTTGTTGTGCTTCAACAACATCCTGTCTGTGGCATTTGTGTTTATGATCACTCCACATAGCATCCCTAATAACTCTGCCACCTTTTCCACCTCCAATCATTGAGAAGTCCCCTAAAAACTAAATCCCAACCCTGTTCAGTCCAGCAATCACCTACATTAGCAACAGGATTTTCACAAATTTGGAAGAGATCCCTAAGAGGGGATTAATCTATCCAAACATCCTTCCAAAATTTTGTTTTAGTGCCACTTCCCACCTTGATATATATAAATTTGCCTCCATTTGTGGTCACAAGAGTCTAATTGATCTCCATGCTCCCACACCATAAGGTTCTGTTGTGTTCTCTGTACACCATGGGTTTAACTCACCATATTTAGCTACAATCATCTCTTTCCAGAGGGCATTTCTCTCCTCAGTGTACCTCCACAACCACTTCTTCAATAGGCTCTCATTTTGTAGTATCAAAATTTTAAATCCCAGCTCCCCTGTCTTTTCTTTGCTAAGGAGAGCAGTTTCCCGGTTTACTAAGCTATTGCCTTTTCCATCTTTGTTGCATTGCCATAGGAATTTTCTCCTTAACTTATCCAGATTTGTCGCTACTTTTGCTGGGATTGGGAATAGGGACATCACATACGTGGGCAGAGACTTAAGAACAGAGTTTATGAGGAGCAATCTTCATCCAATAGAAAGATATTGAGCCTTCCATCCAGAAACCTTCTTTTCAGTTTTCTTCAAAATACCATCCCATATTTCCCAAGGCTTTGTGATTACTGCCCAATGGCATGCCTAGATAGGTGGTAGGGAGCCTCCCAACACTACACCCTAGTATACCGTTGTATCTGATGTACCTCATTCACAAAGAAGCGGCTACTTTTTCCCCAGCGACTGCTTCAAAAAGTACCAATATCACTCTAATAAAGCTGATTTGTTCTGCTACAGGATCACAAAGGATGATGGTGTCATCTGCATAGAGCATATGACCAATTTCTCTTACCCCCCTCCCCCCTCTGTCTCCCACTTTGAAGCCTTTGATCCATCTATTTTGTGTAGCAATCCTCATCATAGCATTAAAGCACTTGCCAGGATGAACAGGAAAGGGGAAAGAGGATCACCCTGTCTCGGTCCTTTTTCTCGGTCCTCTTTCTGATTCAAAAAAACCCAGAGGTTCTCCATTTACAAGCACATACAGAAAATGGATCCAACAGATCCAAGCTAAAGCTCTGATGAAGAAATGCCTTCCGGAGGAGAATACACTGTTCTGTAGATGCTTGGTAGGGAGGTTTACTAGTGGAGATGAAGCCCCTACTCGAAACGACGTGAGGAGATGGGCAAACCAAACCTGGAAGGGAGTCCTCAACCTTCAGGTGTATGATTTGAATGACTTCCTATTTCTCGTGTATAAACATAGCATAATATCTGCTCCCATTAAGCCATCAACTATCTTATTCTTTCTACTGCCTTCTGATTTACTTCTCCTCTTTTCATCTAGTTTCTGATGGCGGAGAGAATGGACTTGATTCTTTTCCTACCTTTCAATCAATTTGTTCACCGTATCAAGAATTTTAAATCCAAATCTTATAATGTGGCTTGAGCTATATCCGACTTGAAATTTCTAATGCTAAATTTTCTATAAGCTACAAGAGGGTTTCACAGTCATAAAGCATGGAGCACTAGATTGCTAAAATTTACTACAAACATTTCATCACCTCATAGTGATGAAAAGAATGAAAATATTGTTCTTCTTGCCTGACAGTTGACTTGTTCTGTTGTGTCAATTGTTCAATCTTCATTTCAATTATCTTGAAATTTATTTGGATGCTCATCTGAGTCGAATATTTGCAATGGTATAATAGTTAGTATGAGCTTCAAAAGTAAAAGGTGCACTAATAATGATGTATTGTTTAGGTTTCTCCTTATTCCCTCTAAAATCTCTTGAATTACCATACTTGCTACATTAATTTTCATATTTCTTTGGCTTCTTGATAATGTTGTTAAAGCTTGCTTAAATCCATTAATCGATGAAGCTCACCGAAGCCCAGTTTATGCGCTTCACCTCGCTTAATTGGTGCTTTAGTATAGGTGATGTGGTGCTAAAGTGTGTGCACCTTTATTGATTGGTTCTGTCTTAATGTACTACAACATATATATAACTTAATTATTGTTTTTCCATTCATTTGTCCAAATAATAATTATTTAAATTTATAGTGACATTCTTGCATGCATTTCCATTATAATTTTTCCTGTATTGTGCTTTTTTGATCTAGAATATTGTTGAACTCAGAATATATATTGACTCATCACTATATTGGGTCATCTTTCTCCTTTTCTAGCTTGCTCGCAGGAATATTTGAACCTTACATCCCTTTTATAGGTTGATGATCTGACACTGCATATTCATTTATGGATATATCTCATTGAAAGGTTTGTGTTGTATAGTATGTAAACATATCCAATTTTTCTTTGAAGTGGATGAATGAAAGGTATTTACACTTCTGTTGGCATGTCTTTGTTAGCATTTTCATTTATGCAGTTAACCCTTTTGTTAATTTAAACCTTTTCTTTTATCGATATGCCAATGATGACATGCCATAGTCTAAATGTTGTAGAAGAGTTTTCTTCGTTGCAGCTTATTAACCTCTCAATTGTAGATGACTTTCATATTTATTTTTTATTTTTTGTTAATTTTATGTTACAAGGTTCTCTTTCTTTTTGTAAGGTACATGAAGTTAATAAGATTTCTATTTTGATAAAGTGAGCACGACTAATGACTAGCTTGTTGATTCAGGTCCGGAGTCATGTTCTAGTTACTTCTCTAGCAATTAGTTGGTCTATAACACAAGTCAGAGGTGAGACACATTCATACACCATCAAATTGTGTCCATGTCTAAAATATCTAAACTTGAGATTTCAATAGATCAGAGGTAGTTCATGCAATAGCTTAAAAATCAATTCACCATTTTAAAAAAAAAATCAACAGTTCTTATGACTCTATTTTCTATATATGTTTTTACTTTCAATAAGTCTTAAACAGTTGAGCACACTCATAGAGGCAACATGAATGCGGCAGAAACTTAGTTGTAGGTGGATAAATCTACTCACCTACGGAGCTTAATCATGCATAAAGCTTAATCTTTACAGGTTATTTTTATTCTTGGATTATAGAGAAACTAAAAACGTGATAGTGCGAACTTTGAGCATTTTTTGAGTTTCAATGGTCAGAGTTTTATCAAGTGCATGGCTTATATACCTCACTTTCTATAATTGGATCATCTTTTTTGGTTGGAAATTAAATAAACATTTGAAATTCTTATTGGTTTTGCACATTGTATTTTTTTAGCAGTGTGTTTTGCAATTAGGAAAACATTGTTAGTCCTTCTTCTCCACTGTTACGTTGGAAAAATAACATTGTGCTTGTCAGTTAGAGTACTTTTAGAATAGTTTGGCATCCATTTCAATATTTTAATTAATTATTATTTACTTCTCTTTTGCAGGTATTCATCCTAAACTTCTTCATATGGTGGTTTATAAAATGATAAAAAGGTTGTCTTATAAGTTGATGACTACAATTGTTACTTATAGGAAATGATGAATTCAAAATTGCTTATGCACATATTGTAGATGAAAAAAATCCTGTTATATGAATAATGATGTACTGGTACATAAGTATTTTCCGATGATCATCTATTTCACACATTGTATATAGAGATGACATGTTCTGTTGTGTTAGTATGGAGGCATTTGACTGAGTTTAGTCTAATTATTTTAGTTGTGTTACCCAAAAAATAACTGTGAAAAAAATTGCATCAAAAACCAACATGTTGGGCCCTTGAGCACGGGCCATTGCCTATCTAGTATAAAATCGAAGGGAAAAAAACTATAGGCAACCAATTTTTGAGCAATAAAGTAATCTGCAGTTTCTGTCATTGGATTAAAATGCAAAAGCAAATAATCAGATAAGGTTGAACTATAAATTAACTCTGTCATTGATTAACACAATATAAGCCTTATGAAGAGAAGGATGATGCTATATGTAAGAAACTTGTCATATAGGAAAAAAAACAATTTTATATGTTGAGGTAAAGGCGATAAATCTCACATTACCGACATATATGGATCGTGCATCCACCTCCTCCTTTTCAGCCTGACTAGCAGAAGCAGTTGGATCTGCACATAAGCACAATTTATGAACAACAAATAACCCATAAGCATTTTTGACAATGCCTATCTCCTCACTTCAAATACAACATTTAGGACAAGAAATCACAGAAGAATATTAGGATTTCCCTTGTTTTTTGGGGAGGATGGGGTTTGCTATTAAAGGAAAAAAATTCCACACTATCTCTTCAAAAACAAAAGTCCAAAACCTAAGATAACTGAAACACATTCACTGTTCTTCTATGCGTCAGAGAATTGCGAGACCTTCAGAAGCACCCTAAGTTTCACTCATGTTTTTAAAAAGCTACCATTAAGTTATAATTTTTGCTATATTTGAGTAATTAATATGCAGTATGTGTTGCAAATTAATTCTTTTCTTATTGTTGATCATTTGCAAATTGAAAATCAATGTGATTGAAGTTATTAATATATGGCCTTGTTGAAATTACATGTTAATGATGTTTAATTTGAATTGTTGGATTAATATTGTCATTATTTTACATTGGGTGATAGTAACTGTGATTTGATATTTTAATTTCTTAATTCATATATGTTACGTTATTTTTCTGTTTCAATTAATTGGGTGCTTTCCTCAAAAGAAGTGTGAGTGTAGCTTCTTGCATACACACCACCCTCTGTAATCCCACAAGTGGGGTATAAGGAGGGTGCTATGTATGCAAGAAGCAACACTCGCACTTCTTTTGAGGGAAGCGCCCAATTAATGGAACCAGAAAAATCTCATAAACATATATGAATTTTTGATAAGATCATGTAACATATATGAACAGATAAATTAAAATATCAAATCGCAATAATAATCACAATTACCATCACCCGATGTACAATAATGACAATATTAATCCAACAATTCAAATTAAACATCATTAACATGTAATTTCAAGGTCATACATCAAAAACTTTAATCACATTGATTTTCAATTTGCAAATAATCAACAATAAGAAAAGAGTAAATGTGCAACAAATACTGCATATTAATTACTCAAATAAATGTACTAAGAGAGTAAAAGTGGAGGAAAAAAGTTCACGAAAAAGGCTCACACACTAAGAGAAGAAGAAAGATTTACTGTTTGAAGAGGAAAAAGAGATAGATGTAAATCAAAAGAAGTAGAGAAACAGAAACAGTAGATGTTTTTTGTAAATCCATCACAGCAGTAGAGAAGGTGTTAAACCTTGAGAAGATGAAAACGATGAACAATATTAAAAGCGTAGCAGCATACTAGTTTCCTTAATTTTGTCTATCTTTTTCTTTATATAGGCAGATTCAAAGACTCAACTGCATCTAGCTGGGATCACTTTGTGCCTCTCTATATAATAAAAACAACGCTTCACCCATGACGTAATAACCCATTGCTCGTCATTTATAGCAAAAAAATAAAGACTTTCAATAGCACTGAGTTTCTCATATAATCATCATGAAACGAGCTACAAATTAATAGAATCAATTATAATAAAAGGGTCCTCCTTTTCCCCAATTACCTAATTTTAATGGATAGCTGATGCAAACCAAATGTGTCACTTATTATCGACCACAGTTTGGTCTAATTCATTTCTTTCCTTTTATATACCCAATGGTGCAGCCTAATTTCCCATTTACACTCTACCAGTATCACATTTTATCTAGAAGAAACAGACGAGTAATCAACTATAACCAAATTCATCGGCCAAATAAAAGTTTTTTTCCCTTTAACAAGTCAAATGACAAGCTAATCTGTCCAACAAGAAATTAGCACCTCAAAGTATTTTATACTAGGATGGTCTAAATCTACAAAATCATGTTGATAACAGGAAGGATACAGCAAACACAAAAAAGGAGAAAGGCCAAAAGAAACCATGCAAAATGACAAGTTCCTGTGTGTAAAAGAAGAAATTAGCACCTAAAAGAATTTCTGAAAGAGGATGGGATCTAGAAAATCATGCCGATTACAGGATGAATATAGCTAACAGACACAAAAAAGGAGGAGGACAAAAAGAAACCAATAAATCAAAGAAAGAGGAAAAAATAAACAACCATTTTCACCTTGAAATAGATTTCTTTTTCTAGATATATCTGAGATTAAAAGAACAGAGTGCAAAAAGGGAAAGAAAAAAAAAAAGAAACAAAAGCCCACTCTTAGGCGCTGGGATCGGCCACAAAGATCGCCTAGGTACAAAGCAGCGAACTTCTCCAGTCATCTTCCTGCAAGATATCTCGCCTTATAGGTGATTGGGAGAACAGATGAAGGAAGCCAACCTAGAGACAAGTTTTAGCTAACCAACAAGAACATCTAATTTTTAGGGTGACAGAAATGAAGATGTAATGGAGGAATCTTTTAGAAGAAATCAATTTTCTCCAGGAAGACAACTGGTCAAAGCCATTTACCAATAGAAAGGAGACAAGTTGGGATTTATTTGACATGACAGTACTTTAGAGTATATTTTAAGTACATACAAGAAAATTGCAATAAATACTTATTTATTCAGGAAGATAACTTCGTCATCAAACTAACAATGTACCAGAAGATAAACTTGGGATTTATGTAAAAACAATTCATTCACTAATGTATTACACTGTTACATTAGACAAGCTCCTCATAACATAACCAATACTGGGGGAATGGAATCACTATTCACAAATGACAATTTTATTTTTATTTTTTTCCTTCTATTTCAAAAAATGACAATTTTTCCACAATGCAAGAATAAGTAGTCCCCCCGTTGAAATGCAGGAGAAAATCCGAAACTAGTTATTGCAAAAATTCCATCGCTATTACTGTTCTAACTAGATCTACCTGGTCTGGAATCATGAGGCACAAACAACAGATATTACAGATTTGGCACACATGTACCGATATCTTATTTAGATAATTCCAAGTTTGAGAAGAAAATAACTCTTTCGCAGTAAGAAGCAACTTAAACAGACTTTGTGACAAGAAAGATTTGAAAAACCCAATGCGAGCTATTGCATAGCAGCGGGGGTTTTACCCTGTGCGCACCCAAAGGGTAGCGGCTGCGAGGTTCCCTTGTCATCAAAAAAAAAAAAACCCAATCATTGATACAACCCCTCAAACTCAGACTCCTGGAAATCATGTAGAAGAATAGTTAGAAAGACTCTAAACTTGCAACAAACAGAGGATCTAATCTGAAACTACATGGAATTTGTTTTCAATTAGGAAAGAAGATTCAAGCATTTATGAGGAAAGCCAATCTTTTCATTTGTTTCCATAAGAAAATCTAGAGATCTTTAAGAAAATTATGGAACCAAAGAAAATAATCTTAGTACATCTTATACATTGATTAGGAAAACACTTAACATAGTAGGCACTAGAAACACACTTCTCCAACCATCTAGCTCTTTTTACTAAGATCCAAACACATATATCACTTGAACTAATGAGAAGACCAAGAAAAGGTAACCCAAAATGATCCTTCCCACAGCATTTAGTCAGCTGTTAAGGTTGAAAGGACTTTTGAAGATGAAACAGTGCCATTTGGGGTAAGAGAAAGCCGTTGTTATACCTAGTCCTGTGTTTGCTCTTCCATTTTTAAGTATAAAAAAAAAAAAAAAAACTGTAGTGGACACATCCTTGCCACTACAGAGCTTTCTTCAGATGGAGTCAATGATTTGCCTCTCTATAATAGCTAATCAAAAGTTGGTTAATGCCTTGAGGTTTGGGATTAAAAAAAATTGCAGCCATGATGATGAGCTTCAAAATTGTAGAGCTAACATTATGAGGACCAAAAAGTTACCGTCCTTAATTGACCTTAGTAGATTCCAGGATAACATGCATAATTAAATTCGATTTTCTGTTGTTGTTAACCAATCCAGCTAAAAGAAAAATAAATAAGCTAGAGTGAAAGAATTAAGCCCATTCTACAAAAGGAAATTCGACCACATTAGGCAAATGTAAATTTTTTTATTTCCCAGGCCAATAACGGAATCTTCATTACTGATCATCTCATAGACAAAAGGGGCATAATAAGTTTGGTAAAAGTTTCCTACTACTTTAACAGTTCAAAAAGAAAAGTTTGGTCAAAGTTGACCAATTTAAGGGTTTGTATGCTGGTGGACTAAGAAGGGTTTCAGCTGTTTCTGCTTGCAGAGGGTTAAAGGGCTTTCAACAATTATCAATAAGAATCCAATTATATTCTGAAAATACAATAAATAACAAAATATCAACACACTTACTCAAATCAACAAATTGAATTGCATTGACGCAGTAAAAAAATTTCAAAAGAAGAAGGTTAGGCTTTAACTTTAAGAGTAGAAAAGCGAAAAACACAAGGAGGTATAGGATCTTGCAACACCTACAAAAAATTTGTTGATCAAGTAAACATATATTCATTCGTAAACATAGTCAAAGGCCTCATTCTAGGATTTTGTCCACCCAACAACCATCTAATCCCACCTTCTTCAAGTGAAGAAAGGAAAAAAAATACTTGCAACCTCTACTTTAGCTTGTTGCTGCACCTACCATGTAGCTATCTTTACCCCACAACATGCACTACCATCGCAATATTCATCTTGCTCCTCGACTGAGTAGATCTATTCAAGTCAAAAGGCCAATAGAAAATTGCAGCAATAACCATTGATTCACTAAACACAGCATGAACTAAATACAGTACATCCATAAAGTTTATTCCAACCAAGATTTTCCTAACCACAATTGCAGCAGAGAGATACAATACCAATCATTTTGTAGCATAACTTAGTTCTCTTTACCCAAAAACTGGATCACATACTCAAACAATCTTTTCCAACAAAATTGAAATGCGTAATAGTTCTACAAAAAACAACTCTTTAAAAAATATACTAAACAAATTGAGTAGTCAAAACAAAAATCCAATTTTGACAAGTTTTTGAGCCTTTAAATTAGCATATAAAACCTTCCAAGAATAGTTCGTCAACAAACAAACTGTTGAGCCTCAAAACAATGCACAAGGTTGAGGTTTACAATTATATTTCAAACTTCATGAAACATATATTTCTTCCTCACAGCCACCTAGCTAAGCACAATGTCTGTTAAAATATAGTAGTTGATTACAATTGTGAAGTCATCTAACCATCAGAAAAAACAGATTGTATTAACTGATATTGTCAAAGGTCAAGCTAGAGTTTCTTATGCCCGAGACTTGAAATGTGAATCTTGTGGCTTTATTCAATATTATTTCTTTAAGTTTTCTAAACTGCTAAATCAGAAAACTTTTGTACTTCTCTTCAAGCATAGTGACAGTTGAATATTTAAAACAGAAAAAAAGCATACACCAACATCTTAAGGAGGTCATAAGCAGCTGGAGAAGTCAAACAACAAAATAACCCAGGGCATTCTGTACACTGATCTATTATTCATAATGTGGACAATTTGGAAGGGAAGTAACTCAAGATGTTTTGAAGGAAAAGCAATTGCTACTCATTGTATAAAATTTAGTTGCTTTAAGTTTTTAGCCTTTTGGTGGTAACTTGAAAAGTGCAAATCGTTTCGACTCTTCAGACTTCACAGATTCCTTTTAGACTTTAGTAGGAAGGAAAAGTCAATCAGTGTACTTGCACAGTTTCCAGCACTTGGTGGCTGATGCAATTTCATGAAGAAAATACTTCTTTAAGTTTTCATTTCTGTTTTTTGAAGAGGCAAGTATCATTGATGTCCAAAACCAGCAGTAAGTAGGTGCAGTGATAACATTAAGATATCTCTAGAAGATGAACTACCTACTCATCAATTGCAACTCAAAAATGCCTGCCAGACTCAAGACAATCTTAGCAGAAAGGAAATTACTCTTGTCAACAGATGCTATCTCTGAAAACAGAATTTAGAAAGTGTTGACCCTTTCTTTTTGCATTGCCCATCACAGCTAGGAGACTAAGACTTCCTTCTTTTTTCTCTATGATCTCTCTTGGATCCAGGTGGGGGAGACCCCCGAATTACACTATGTATATAAGATCAAAACTTATATTTTCTGATATATATTATGTTTTGAACCCCCGTAACAGAACCTAATAGCCTAGCTTTGCAATTGGGGGGTGCGGGTTCATACTCTCCTTAAGGTCACGAGTTCTATTCCTGCTTGCTGTGAACTTTTTCTTTCGAGGCCTTTTTGTACCACAAGTTACGTTTCCAATTAAAAAATGGTCATAGGCTTTAGTTCTTGAAAATTTCCTTCCTAATACTCTTCACTATTAAAATATTTGTTATATAATAAAAATACTTATTATATGTGTGCTTATGTGTCTCAGTAATACAAATATCATCTTTGTTATATAATAAAAATACTTATTATATGTGTGCTTTGTGTCTCAGTAATACAAATATCCTCCACCACAAGTATCTTATTTTCATACTTCCAATTAGATTTTTTTGCCATCATCTTTAGATCATTTTTCAAAATGATGATGATTATCTTCTCTTCTTTTTTTTTGTTTTTGCCTTTTCTTCCTTTAAATATCATTTGCACTAGCATTTTAATTTTTCTTTTGAGGAAAAAAAAAGATTACTTCAAAATAATGTACTGTTGAATTAATTTTTTTAAAAAAATATATTGTTAATTTGATTTTTAATGATCTTTAGCTTATATTTAGATTTAATTTTTTTATGAACTCATTTGACATCACATTAGGATCATTTTTTTTTGATGAACAAGTTTAACAAAATCCTTTGCTTCTCACTTCTTTAAAATGATGACCCCCCCGGTCAAAATCCTAGATCCGCCACTACTTCGAGCATGCCTAAGTCTATGAAGAAGTCTTACACTAGTGGATATTCTGGAGAGTTGACAAATCCATCAAGAACATTTGGAGGATGATTCTAGCAGTCATTTTTTTGGGTAATATGGAACGGAAGGAAGCACAGCTGTTTTAATGGTGTCTCAACTCCTACTTACTCTCTTAAGGCTAAATGTCTAGTTGGTTTGTTCAGTTGGAATTTTCTCACACCTGTCAAGTATTAATAGTGTTAACATGTTTTTAGACTTTGTAAGCTCCGTAGTTTTAGCTTAGACTCCATGTACTGGTGCTACAAATGTATTTTTTTTACCTTTCATGTACTGGAGCAAACAGTCTATTTCTTTTGTAACTTGGCATCTTCCTGATGCCCCTGAAATGAAATCCTTTACTTTATAAATAAAAAGTATCTTAATAGCAATTTCAGAGGGATTACACTTAACAGTCTCAAGGCAGCAGGAACCAGATCAAGCTCTGGCAAAAACATAATAGAAGCAACCCACCCAAACATGATGTACTCAAAGTCAACATATCTATATATAAACATTGTTCCTTTGCTGATTCACATAATACAGTAACCACAAATGGAGCTCTCGTGCCAACTTTGAAACTTGCTTCCCAGCAATAGACCTGTGCACTTGGATCAAGTTTTCTTCACCAAAATGTAAAACTTAGATTTTTTTGTATTTCTTTCACTTTAATTATTTATTATACTGTTTGCACTTTCAGGGATCCGTTACAAGTTCTAACTAAAAAGAAAAATTTTATTCTGAAATTGATGATTCTGTGCTATGAAACTTAACAGTATGGTCACAAACAATCAGCAGTTGTGACCACACGAATGGCAACTACCTTGCCTAGTCTGCAAACCTTTTGCAAGTACTGAGAGGAAGCAGTTTAAATGAATAATTGGACAAAATTTCACCAATATCTGTGTTCGTTATCAACTAGAGCAAAAAGAAAATGCAATGTAAAGTTAAGTTGTACAGCACTAGCAATACAACCTATGCCAATGTCTAATACACAGTCAACTGCATGAACACCTAACCACCTTCATGTTTCTACCTCTTGCAACGGAGAATTCTTAGTTAACATCATATTTTTCATGAGAATAATCACTCTTTCTCCATCACCTCGATAAGACCTTATAAGCCCCTACATTTTTTTTCCTTTCTTTTTTATAAAAGGGAGCGTAGGCCACTACTTACAGGGACAAATAAACTAAATTAGAAAGACAAAACAAAATGAGGCCAAAGATCATAAATTTGATCCACTCATCAGTGACAGATTCATTTAATCCTTTTTCTAAAACAAAAAAGAAGAAGAAAATATCGTGTAATGAGAGTGTATCTGGCTGGGCACTGCAAGGATCAAGGGGAATTTCTTAATTTAAGTTAGGATTGGAGTTTCCAGACATGTGAGTAGTGCAAAGTATTCGAAAAATATTGCCAAATGAGTAAAACCTTGTGCAGAGCCCATTTCCTTCTCGACCTTAGCCTGCATTTCGCGAAGAGCACCTGCTTCATCCTCAATCTCCTTCAATCTCTTCTTCATATTCTCTAACTCCTATACACACCAGATAGTAAAATAAATCAAGGTTACACACCTAAAATACCATTAAAGACATTAAAATAAACAAATCCATTCAAATTCAAATACGTAAAGCTAACAACCTTAGCATTAGGGTCATCCTCAGATTCAGCAGCAGCAGATGTGTCATACTCGGCATCCATCTCTCCTTCTTCATCAGGTATTTCTCCTCCGTAAACCTCGTGCTCGTGTTCATCATCGTAGTCATTGTCCTGGTGCTCCATCTCCTCTCTCTCTAACTGTATTACAACACAAGTGTTCCCTCACGGCGGAGGAGTGAAATTGATTTTTCTAGGTTTTCTAATACGGGGATTGGAATTAGGGGGCAATAAGTCGGTCGCTGATCGACGGAGAGGATGATAAGTGAAACTATCCTATTATATTGTTTACTTTTTTTTTCTTTTACTCCTTATAGGCTGTTTCAGTTAACTTTTGGGGCATGAAGGGTAATAAACTAGTATGGTTTACTTCAGGTTAACGAACTCTAGTAATTTGAGGGTGTAAAAATATCCAAAAATCAAATTTAACAAATCTTTGAAATTTTATTTGGACATGTTTGAATTTTTCATATTGTATTTTTCTCACAAATATAAAAATTTCATAATTTGTGAAGATTAGCAAAATTTTCTCGATTCTTATATAAATTTTACCAAATGAACAAATTATTGTTCATAAACATTGAAATTGTATTGGGAGTATTGGGTTAAACGTGAAACTTGTCTGTTACACGTGACAATAAGAAGAATAAATACAAATTGACAGGGTGTGGTTGGAAGGTAATACTCGGTAAATTGGTCCTTCGGAAATACACCCTCGAAGAGAAGGGAAGAAACACATCAATGACAAGAGAGGAATATATACATCTGAACATTTGGATCTATATATTTACTCTATTATCTCGCTTTTACTTCATGTATTACTCAATGGATATTCAAACTACTAGTAAACAAACTTAAAATAGTTAGATTGATTTAGATGTGTGCACTTAACTTCATATAAATTCAATTATACCATTTTTAGGGTACACAATTTGGTGCTACCATCGGGTCAGAGAAACTTTCTGTTGATTTAACTCTACCAACTTTCTTTTCTAGCTAATTTAACTATCTTTCCTCAAGAATCTTCTATGACAAAAATAGAGATATGCGACTTCAATAAATGTTTTACACTTAATGGCAAACATGCTTAGATCTCTAACGAGTTGTGTTACAAACAAGAAAAAAGTAAAAGTTGAAGGTCTCCAAAAGACACTCATTGGAATATTGGCTTTATAAAAATGGGAGAGACGAACAAAAGGCATACCCAGCGTGACCAACTGCTCGATAGAAATACTTAGGGAAGAGCTTTAGATAGGGTTTGTAAGGATACACACTCGATCGAACTACAAATTAGGGTCGCTTCTAGATGCTCGTGCTAAGACAAACATCAAAATTGCGAAGGCACGACCAGGGTGAGCCGACATTTATTAAATTAGCCATAGTGGTTATGAACTGGTCGTGGACTTTATCACAAGATTCCAGAAGGCACTCTAGGAGAATAGATCGTCAAAGCTTTTATGGAGGGACTGAACCTCAAAAGCTCATCCACTGTCTCATTATTAATGGAGAACTTGAGGGACCTCGAGGTCGGATCTTAGGGTGAGGTGTGCCAGCGATATGAATCTAGAGCTAAGGTGATAGAGGATTATTGTAGGGGACATAAAAATGATGAAAGTATGGAAAGCACACTCGTCCATGTGAGCTATACCGACAAAAAAAAAATAAACATGATTATTAAGGGAGAGAAGATTAGTGGAGTGACAATGTCGACTACAAAGAAGGCCAAAGTATCAAATTAGTTATCGGAAAGGTTTGATAAGATCGAAACCTCGACGCCGAAGCAATCATCTTTAATGAGTATGATATGGATTGTTTGTAACTCCCAAACAATAGTATTCTGGTAATTTCTTTGAACAGTGTTAATTTTAATGTTAAGCATGTGTTGGTCGATCAAGGAAGCTCAGCCAACATCATCCACAAGGTTTTTCGAGCAGATGGAATTAATGAAAAAAATAATTTTGCTAACCAAATTACTAGTGGGATTCAATATGATGTCACACCCCGAATTCAATAGACGTAACTAGCACCTAATGTCAAACTTAGGCCTTAGCCAACACTACTTAACTATTTGTGAACAACACATAGCAACCACACACAATCAAGGTACAAACAAGTATATCCCGACTCAATAATAAACCCGCGATCGAAAAGTCCCCTGTCAAATGCTCTACAAAGAAAACCAATTACTCCTAACAAAACAATAAACAATTAGCATACGAGTCCTCTTTGGATCGTTGAGGACAACATTGTATCTAGGAGAGCATACACGTTATGAGGGTTGTCAAGACCTCCATGATCTATATACATAAGTTTAAAATACGTATATACACTATAATTCAAGACAACAGGCCATTGTACAACAGTAAATCTAAACAATAAGTCAAAACGACTATCAAAATGGTAACCAACAAACAAAGCCAGCGTGGGCAATAACGTATCTATATAACCGAATACACTAATCTACAAGCCTCTATAAATACAATACCTTGTCAGGACATGTCCTCAACCTACCCTAAATCTATAAACAACAAAATAAACAAACTTTTGCGATTCTAGAGACCCCAGGAAAAAAGAAGTTAACCAACTAGCTGGATAGGCAGGAGATCTATTTGATCATTGTTCACGACCTGCAGACATGTATACAGTGGCCTTAGACAAAAAAACATCAGTACAAAATAGTATATCGAGCATGGAAGACAAACTAAAAGCTGAAATTGAAGTATAAGAACAAAATGAAAATTGTGGAATAAAATAAAAGTAAAACACCTTACTTTCATGCAATAAGACAGTAAATAAATATGTCGCAAACAATAACCTGACCTATCCCCTATAATCTCGACAAATACAAATAGCACACAATCACCAAAAGCCTTAACAAACAGAAATAATCATTAAGTACCGCCGTTGGACCCCTTACCTAGAACCTAGTGATCATTGGAACTGAACTTGTATCCGTCGTGAATCAATACAATTCTTAGGATCTGTGGTACAATATAATTGTAGCCTCGTAGGTACAACATGCCCAACCCATAAGTGTAGTCTGCCCAACCCATAGGCTTGATTTAGTTGCCTACTTCATAGGATCAATCTGCCCGATCCATAAGCTTAGTGTATTAGTTAATTAGTACGCTTAAAACTCTTGTAATGTCTATGTCTACTAAGGATAGAATAAGCTCATAGGCAGAAGCCACACAATAAAAACATCATAACAATAGAAAGTAATCACAAGTGACCTAAACATAATCATTACATGTTTTTCTAGGCAACTAAGTCAATAATAAAGTGCTATAGATAAACATTATATCATGTTATAATAGCTAACTCAATGGGGTAATAATATAATTCTAACGACGGTATACATGTCATAACAATCTTAGGCCATCAGGATTATGCCAAATGAGAAATTAAAACATTAACATATCTTTCAAATACATGTCTTAAAGTGTCTCTGTAAAGTTTGATCAAATAATCGTGACACAACCAATGTGACAACCAATAAGGTTGTAAGTCATAATCAATTGATAAGGCGCTAAGGTTGTCATAACGATCAACCCTAGGTGTGACCGACACTCAAGATCACAGATGAACCCAAGAGGACCCTTGGTACTTCATGCTGCTAATGAACTGATCTGACATTTTATGAAATGCGAGTGGAATCTAAAACTTAGTTAAATGAAACATGTACTAATTATAAGTTTGAGTAAAATAATAAAAAGGTCTGTGAAACTGAGCAACTAATGTCTGAACAATGCTACTATGGTTTAGAATGAAAGAAATAAGTTTGTTGGGAGATAACCCTCAACTACCTTAAAACAAATAACAAAACTAATAATAAGTTTGACTACTATCTAATCCATGAAGTCCCCGAATAAGGAGGACTCACCAACTCCTGACCGAAAAGTTGTATCCTGTCTAGCCACGAGTTAGAGAATGAACGTCTGAATCTACATTAAATGATGCAACACAGAGAAAAGTATGCGGTCAGTACCTATAATGTACTAAGTATGTAAGATGACACTAGGCATAATCAAAAGGTAAAACAAAATAGATGAAATACATCTTGAAATCAATGAATAAAAGTCACCCCTAACAAAATCTTTATGATGATAGAAGTACATAAAAGTAGTAGTAGCTTTACTAGGGAGTTTCTCACAACTGACAAATACCATATGAGTTGATGATATCCAACTTACGATCTAGTTGGGTGGGCTGCCCTATACCTTGCCAGAGTATAAAACGTGTATGTCTAATGTGGATCCACTAACTGAGACTCAAAGGGCTAAAGGAGTTGACCATCAAAGGGGCATACTCAAATCCTACGGTGGCACGTAGTTATGGGATTTAAATTTTCTAAACTCATATCCTCTTGATACTAAATAATCCTTCCAAAATAATATACTTATATGATATGCTAATAATTTGGTAAAATATTTGTTTGTATGAATAAAAGGTGAGATAAAACTCAAATCTTTCTAAAATATATCTTTCAAAATCATGTCTATAGCTTAAATCATGAGAAAGACTTATAGAACTTGCATAAAGACTCAAAAATCATGCTTTGAAATATAAGATTCATGAAATCATAACAATATCATGTCAATAACTCATACGAATGATAATGTAAAATTATTAAGTATAAAATTAAAGTCCATTAGTCAAGAATTCATATTCATTAGTATTCGGGTAATAAATGTGAATGAATTCAAAAGTGGATTTGATAACCTTAACTATGACATTAAATTCATGAAATTTAAGAAATCTTGGACATGAGCATAAAAAAGAATTTCTCATTAACGTCTTACATACCTTAGTGATGAAGCTTGATGGAGAAACTTAGAAGATGAACCCTACCCTTGATGTTTCCTGAAGTTCTTGAGAGTAGAAATTTAGGAGTGAATGAGAGGGTTTACTAATGAAAAAAATGATTTCCTACATGTCTAGGGTCATTTGGATTACTCTCCAAAGGTTTTGGGACAAAAATACCCTAAAAGGATAAAAAGAAAATTGGTTAAATTTGGTTGTTTGACGTAGTCTAGGCGACAGATCATCGCTTGGGTGACAGACCATTACTTGGACCATCAAAACTGACCAAAATTTGATTATTTTGCCTCACTATAACGGCCAGGTCTGACAGGCTGTCACAATCCCCATCACATAGTGACAACTTGTAGCGTCTCCGGTAAAATTATCATAACGTTTTACTTTGAACTCCAATTGATGTAAACCTGGTGGCATTGGAAAGAACACTCATAGACCTTCAATTTGATAGATTATGAACTGCATATCTCTTTATATTTTGAGAGATGTAGTCATTTGAAGTTGGCTCTTGAATGAACTCATGTGAAAACGTAGTCGATAGAAATGTTTTGAACTTGACTTGGTGTGTGAGGTCTCTTAAGATCCTAAACCACATCTGATACACTTACTATACTTAGCCAAGGACCCTAACATACATGTACAACTTAAAAATTATTAGGTTCGAGTTTATACGCATACAGAGAAAGGTTTAGAAGTTGCGGGACATTACAATATCACAATTTCTATTAAGCAAACAACTAATAACAACAACAAGAAGCTATCAATATCTCACAAAAGTGGTACGTTGCCGAGGTAATATAACAAGGCATACATCATGCTCTTTCAATCCATAGACTATGTACGTGACTCTTAAAAGAGACGTACTAATCTTTCATTCCACAATAACCTTATCACAATTTATATACACATCAAAATAGTTTGCACCAACATAACAAGTAGGCTATCCCGAGGGATGACATCCAAATGCCGCCTCGTGACTCAAAAACTGACAAAACAATATAAAAATATAAAATACAAAAGAGATGATTTGAAGAAACTTATCATAATCAAAAGATTTTATTTATTAATCACAACAAATTACCCCAAAGTTTCAACATCATTCTGCCACTGCAACTTAAGAAATAACACCAAAACGAAGCCTACATTGTAGGAATTGATTTTCAATATAGAGCCATGAAACTCTAAGAAAATGTTGAGATATGAGCTGATAATGAAGTTAGAAGAGTACAAGTTAAAGCAGCTAGGATTAATAAAGGGCAAATTAGTCTTTTTCCTAAAGTTAGTTATAACTACTTTCTGTTAGTAGATTATAGAAGTAAGTTACTCATTGTAAAAGGAATGAGCTATAAATACTAGCCTTTCCCTAATGTATTACTTAGTCTTTGAACTCAAACAATGACAGTTTCTCTCCTTCAATGTTAGCTCCTTGTTAATGGAGGTTTTCCTGCTAATTCAACTTGTTTTTCACTTACGTTCATAGTATCAGAGCTACCCACAGTAATTTCTGTGGAAGGTGATTGGTGTTTGGATCAAAGAATTGAGTATTCAATTCACAAATTCTTTATTTTTCAGTAGAATTGTAGATCGAAGCTAGGATCTGTTGTTCAAATTGACTTGTTTTTCTTTTGCTTCCGCAACTAGTGATTGATTGTAGCTTCAAAGAAATGGGAACTAACAGAGCAGCTATAGATATAGATCAAACACTCAACAATGGTCAGAATGAAAATAAATCAACACCACTCCATGTTGCATCTCTGTCTGGACAAGGTATCGATTATAATCATCCTCTCTTCCTTACTATTGATATTAGTGGATTTAGCATTATTTCCTTTCAATTGATTGGTGTTGAGAATTATACCCTATGGAATCGTTCCATTACACTAGCACTACTAGGAAGGAACAAGGTAGGTCTAGTAGATGGATCCTGCATGAAAGAGATATTTGGTGAAAAACTGTGGGGACAATGGGAAAGGGTTAATGCAATTGTGCTTTCGTGGTTGATGAATTCAGTGTCAAAGAGCATACTTAGTGGTATTGCTTTTGCATCCAGTGCTTTTCAAGTCTGGAATGATTTAAAAGAAAGATTTAACAGGATAGATGGATCTAGAACCTATAGTCTACATAAGGACATTGCCTCATTACATCAGGGTACTGATTCTGTGTCTGTATACTACACTAAGCTCAAAACACTATGGGATGAGTTTGAAGCTTTAGTTCCTGCTCTATGTTGTAACTGTTACAAGTCTAAAAGATTTGTTACTCATTTGAATAGGGAGAGATTATATCAATTTTTGATGGGGTTGAATGAGTCTTATCAACAGGCCAGGAGCCAAATACTAATGATGAATCCCTTACCAACTACTAACCATGCATATGCTATGATAGTGGGGGATAAATGCCAAAAGGCGGTGGTTTCAGTCACGAACAACATGGGAATAAACTCAGTTGGAGTAGATTCTGTAGCTATGTTCTCTAAAACTGGTGCTTCTTCAGGACCAAGTCAAAGATTCAAAAAGAATTCCATTTTGATATGTGATTTCTGTCATTAGAAGGGTCACAACAAAGAATTTTGTCATAAGATTGTATGGTATCTACTAGACTTCAAGTCTAAAAGGAAGGTACAGGGGACTTCCTCATACTCACACCATCAACTAGCTCACTTCTCATATGGTATGAATACTAATGTTCCTATTCCAGGATGGGGAATGAGTCAAGCTGAGATGAGGGTCAAACAACTTCTTAAGGGCTACACTTTTACAAAGGAACAGTATGATCATATCCTCACAGGTTTCCAGAACAAGAATGAAACTACTTCTTCAGACTGTTATCCTGCACATGTTGCTCGTACTGCAGGTAAAACTTTCTTTGTTTCTAAAAATAGTAAAGTGTGGATTGTAGATACTGGTGCAACAAACCACATGGTATCTCAGTTGGATGTGTTTATCAAAGGGTTTGTGACTAAGTTAGAGGTTCCTAAGAGTGTGTATTTGCCTAATGGAGACACTACACAAGTGACTCATGTTGGTTCTTGTGCTTTATCAGATAGAAGTATCATTTTCAATGTCTTATATCTACCTTAATTTAAGTACAATCTGATGTCAGTGAGTAAACTAACAAAGGAACTTGGGTGCTCAGTCACTTCTATCCTAATTGTTGTGTTTTCTAGGAACTTTACAGTGGAAAGGTGAAGGAGATTGATGAAGAAGATGGATGTTTGTACACTCAAAAACACATTGGTGAAAAAGAGGGATGTGATAGGAAGGATATTGCACTGTTAGTTGCTCAAATAGCCTTAGATATGAAGATGTGGCATCAAAGACTAGAACATGTGTCCTCAGGAGTTCTTGTTAGAATGTTTGATATGAATAGTCATAGTATATGTAGAGTGTCTAAGTGTCTAGTATGTCCTTATGCTAAACAAACAAGACTTACTTTTCCTTCTAGTAGCATAAGAAGTTCAAACAACTTTGATTTAATTCATGTTGACCTCTAGGGTCCTTATAACACTGCTACATTTGATGGAAATAAATACTTTCTCATAATAGTTGATGATTTTACAAGGATGACCAGGTTGTTTCTGCTAAAGCATAAATGTGATGTGAGTATGTCCATCCAATTGTTTCTAAGATTTATTCAGAATCAGTTTGCTAAAACCATCAAAGTGATAGGGACTGATAATAGTACTGAGTTTGTGAATTCTGTGTGTGAGACTATGTTTAAGGAGATAGGAGTTATTCACCAGAGATCATGCCCCTACACTCCTCAGCAGAATGGAGTGGCTGAAAAAAAGCACAGGCACTTACTTGAGGTTACAAGGGCCTTAAGATTGCAGGCAAAAATTCCCTTAAAGTACTGGGGACATTGTGTGCTAGCTGCAACACATATTATTAATAGGATACCTAGTAGTGTGCTTAACTTTTAGACTCTCTATGAGAAGATATATGGTAGAAAACCAGAACTATCACACTTCAGAACTATTGGTTGCTTGTGTTTTGCCAAGATTCTTAATGAACATGATAAGATGATGCCCAGGTCTAAAACTGCAGTTCATATGGGATACTCAGAAATACATAAGGGGTACATTCTGTTTGATCTTACTACTAGATCATTCTTTGTCAGTAGAGATGTCTTATTCAAGGAAGATGTGTTTCCTTTTTCACAGACAAACACTCCTAATAGCCAACCATTGTTTGTAGATAATTTGCAGGCTCCAGAATTGACCATTCAAGATTTTCCTCACCGGGTTCCTGTTATACCTAGTTGTAATGAAGATACAGTTACTTGTGGTTCTCTTTGTCAAGAACCTGATTTAGAGGTACCTGATCCCTTGACCACTTCTCATGCTACTGAAACAGTCCAAGAGGTTCCTATGCAGGTTATTCAAGCTGATACTAGAAGATCCTCAAGAACTACACACAAACCTCTATGGATGAAAGACTTTGTCTCTCTCAACATAAATAAGGATGTTCAATATCCCTTATGCAACTACATGAGATATAGTCATCTTTCACCTGCCTATCAATGTTATATAGCTGCTACCTCATCTCTGCAAGAACCTTGTACCTACTCAAATTCTATTAAGGATCCTAAGTGGGTTGATGCTATGAAATCTGAGATTCAAGCCTTAGAATCCAACAACAGTTGGGAGATCACAGATTTACCTTAAGGTAAGAAGCCTATAGGGTGTAGGTGGATATACAAAATTAAGTACAAATATACAGGTGAAGTTGAGAGGTTTAAAGCCAGGTTGGTAGCTAAGGGGTATAGCCAACAAGAGGGTATTGACTACAAGGAAACTTTCTCACCAGTTGTTAAGATGGTGATAGTGACATCCATAGTTTCTCTTGCATCTTCAAGGCATTGGCATATTCATCAGATGAATGTCTTTTATGCCTTCATGCATAGTGACCTGGAGGATGAAATCTATATGCAGCTTCCTCAAGGATTTGTCAGTCAAGGGGAGAAGGTTTGTAGACTGACAAAGTCATTGTATGGGCTCAAGCAAGCTCCAAGACAATGGAATCACAAGCTGACTGAAGCCCTTATTACTCTTAAGTTCAAGAAAAGCCAGTATGATTACTCATTGTTCATCAACAAGTCAAAAGTTGGAATATGTATTGTGCTAGTCTTGTAGATGATATGTTAATCACTGGCAGCAATCTTGAATTAATAGAAGACACTAAACATGCACTACAAAAGGCTTACAAGATGAAGGATCTAGGTGAAATAAAGTATTTCCTAGGTATTGAGTTTATTAGATCATCAGATGGTATATTGATGCATCCGAGGAAGTATGCTTTTGAGCTTATAGCTGAGGTTGGTATGACAACAACCAAGCCTGCAGGAACCCCTATTAATGTCAATGTTAAGTTAACATCAAGACAGTATGATGAGCAGGTAAAACTGAAAGATGATTCTGAGGATTCATTGGCAGATCAGACAATATATCAAAAACTAATTGGGAAGCTGTTGTATCTTAACATGACAAGGCCAGACATATCCTTTAGCACACAGACTTTGAGTCAATTTCTACAGAAACCAAAGAAGTCATATATGGATGCTGCATTGAGAGTGGTAAGATACTTAAAAAAGGAACCTGGTCAAGGCCTACTACTGACTAGTTCCTCAGATGAAATGGTCTCTGCATTTTGTGATGCTGATTGGGCTTCATGCCCACTTACTAGAAGGTCAGTTACAGGGTACATGATCAAGATATGCAAGTCTTTGGTGTCATGGAAAGCAAAGAAACAGACCACAGTGTCCAAAAGTTCAGCTGAAGCTGAATACATGAGCTTGGCATCTACAGTCTCAAAGTTAGTGTGGTTACTTGGAATGTTGAAAGAGGTAGGAGTTGATGTTTAGCTACCAATACAAGTATATAGTGACAGTAAAGCTGCCATATGAATTGCTGCAAATTCAGTTTACCATGAGAGGGTAAAGCGCATAAAAATAAACTACCACTTCATAAGGGAAAGATTACAACAAAGCTTGATCAAAATAGACTACCTACCTACACAAGAGAAACCAGCAAATATTTTGACAAAAGGGTTGTCCAGAATATAACATAAACATACCAAGCTAGGTGTGTTGAACATCTTTACACCTTTTAACTTGAAGGGGTGTGTTGAGATATGAGCTGATAATGAAGTTAGAAGAGTACAAGTTAAAGAAGCTAGGATTAATAAAGGGCAGATTAGTCTTTTTCCTAAAGTTAGTTATAACTACTCTCTGTTAGTAGATTCTAGAATTTAGTTACTCATTGTAAAAGGAATGAGCTATAAATACTAGCCTTTCCCTGATGTATTACTTAGTCTTTGAACTCAAGAGTTTCTCTCCTTCAATGTTAGCTCCTTGTTAATGGAGGTTTTCTGCTAATTTAACTTGTTTTTCACTTACGTTCAGAAAAGTAGTTGTAACATAACCTTAAAGTAGACAAAACATTTAATCAAATAGATTTCAAATGAAAATCATTTAACCACAATGAAAAATGATAAGAGTGACACAAAATGAAGCTTCAGAAGAATTTTTTGAACTTGGGCTAAAGAAGAATCAAGCTATAAAAAGGTGTTTTCTTACCTTACATGTCTTGGAACCCTCATAGGGATGTTGAACGTTTCTCTTGTCACGCCTTAAAACTCGAGAAGGGTGTGATTGGTCTCGATACTAATTAAATTAAGAAACCAGTTATATAACATATGTGAAACTATAACCTTAGGCCGATCAGACCACACACACAACCATCTGGACTGAAAAAGTTGCAATACAATAAAATTTGAAAACATAAGGCCATCTTCCTGCTACTGATGGTTGAAGTCTCTATCTGCACCTGCAATACAAATGCAACATCCCCAAACAAAGGGACGTCAGTATAAAGGACATGTACTATATGTAAGGCTGAAAGTTGTAAACATAAGTATATCAAAGATATTAAACCAGAGTTAAGGATAGAAACAACTAGAGAACTCTGAAAAAACTGAAATTTGATAACAACTTAACCTTTCTATGTGAATACAACCAAGTAAGCACATATAAACATCATATTGTCCTAATAGTGAACTATACGGTAATATAGTCACAATGATGACATTGCCCAACTAGATGACCATTTCAGAGGTGTAATAACTGAATAAAAATCTGCTCACTTGATATGTCTGAGTGTAGTACTAAACTATAATTGTAGCTACTATTATATCTACCCATCGATATTACCGCATTGACGATGTAATATAAAGTCATAACCATTATCATTTACTTAGTCGACTGGGCTCATGTCGAGTCTATCTAATACATATTGTACATATACAAGCTGATTCTAAGACTTTGGTCTGAATAAGCCTTTTTAAGACTCGTGAACTGCAACTATGTACATATAATGTATAGAGCTTTCAAATAAAATATATAAGTACAACTAATTAGTGACTTAAAGAACCTTCACAAGGTGTAAATGTCATAGGGATTCTAGAGGCTTATGAGCGATAGTCTAAAGACATTTCTGTCATCTTAGCGTATATCTTGAATAAGAGAACATATATTTCTGTATGATACACTAACATTTAGGATTCACACACATAGTACTCTGAAGACATTTTTGTCATCTTAGCATATATCTTGAACAAGAGAACATATATTTTTGTATAATTCACCAACATTTAGGACACACACGTCGTTTATACATGTCAACGATTATACAATTGGATTTTTGTTATAACTTATCATGTCGATGAGCACAAATAGTTCATAATTTATTTGTCTTATTCATATGAAACTGTGGAACTCATACACACAACTACTTCATAGTCATAATAATTATAGGTCTATAACTCAGTTTACAACTATGTACAACAATATATATATATATATATATATATATATATATATATATATAGAGAGAGAGAGAGAGAGAGAGAGAGAGAGAGAGCGCTCTAAAAAAGGGCCGTACCAGCCCCACCCAGCCTAAGCCTCGTGGGCCAAGGAATTTGAAGGGCTAGGGCGGGCAGGCCCTTCATTTGGTATGGCCTGGAAATGCTCAACCCAACCCAACCCTAGATGGGCCGAGGGCTGGGGTGGGCTAACCCTTCTTTTTTTCTTTTCAAACTTATAATTCTATAACTTTAAGAAAATGAGAAGATTTTCAAATCAAATATGGCAAACAGTGGTGTTGTTTCAATAACACTAGCAAAAAATCTAGTGTAATTAGAATGTATCTCGCATACTAGATACATAATTGAGATAACAGAGTGACAAGTAAAGATAGGAGGGAGGTGAGGGCGGGGGATTTGTCTATGTATCCTAGATACATGCAAATCTACTTGGATAGAGTGTATCTAGAACAAATTAACCTAATTTTGAGTCCATATATTCCGAGATACATGTATCTGACGTACCAAAATCTGGTAAGATTCATAATATTACAACATAGCTTGTATTTAAGTAATTAGATTATATACTAATGAGATTATTGTAAGTTACCCTTAAATAAGAAGTTTTGGCCCATGGGCCAACCCTAGCCCAACCCCGATCAAGCCTCAAGGGCCATTGACTTATATGGACTAGGCTTATAAGCCCTAGTTTTAAATGTTTAGATTAGGAACCACACCTCGTACATATTATCAATTAACTTGGGTACATGTTTGCTATGAAATATCTATTGTTGTCTTAGATACAACACCTTGTATAGGTTCTACTATCGGTTGGCTAGGGTAGCACAATTGGTACATCTTACAATTTGTTTGTTGGTTTCATGAGTGACCAAATTATTTAATTGTGATGTATTTATCATGGTTGTCCATGAGTGGCTGAGTTGTTGTGTTTAATGCAAGGATGGCTCTTGTGTAGACCGATTTTGCATGTTAAACATTGTAGTAGGGGTCTTAAGGACCCTTGAGTGGACTGAATTACTTAAAAAGTGAGTTGAAATGAGATGTGAATTATGGTGATTGTTTAGACATGTCTCATATGGTTTCTAGGTTATGTTGACGACCAAGAGTCTTGTGCATAGTTTATTTGTTAGGACTATATATATATATATATATATATATATATATATATATAAAGTGATTTAGAACATTTATTAATAAAAACTAATTCTAAATTGACTATTATTAGTTTATATAATTATTTGATACTAAAATAGCAAAAGGAAGATATAATAAAATTTTCTTAATTTTATAAATTAGACAATAAAATTGGACCAACTATTTTAGTATGGAGGATAATTACTATGTAATGGACGTATACATTTTACTAAGATATTAATAAATGAAGCATAGTACTACTGTATATCCATTAACATTTTTCATTGTACAAAAAATAGAGATAGTTTCTTCTTTTCTTTGCTTCACTACAACAAAGGAACAAACAAAAACGATATGCTAATCCAAATGAAACATTCTAAACATACCCAAAGAACATGTATTGTTTGAAACACGAGATATTTCTCAGAAAATGTATACATAATTAAGAAGTTTGAAACTTGTTTTTTTTTATTTGCATATTTAAAGTTCAATTGGCAAACAAAATATATTGATTAACAAATAAAAATTTAATGGCGCTTATATTTTTTGATAAGTCACCATGTTCATGACCGGTGAGTTACTTGAAATTAATGATATGCAAAAGGAGAACATCTTCTCAAATTGTAAAACTGAAATGAAAATTTTAGTTGGGAGGTTTTATTGATACAAATGCCTAAATTAAATGATTTTATTGATATAAAACAAAGTTTAATGACTTTGTTAAATAAATTGTTAAGGTTGAGTGACTGGTTTAGGATATTAACTCCAAAATATAGATGTATCTCTTAGCATAATCTACTTGCAGTTTCTTTTACAATAAAAGAGAGAAGGAGAAGGGGTTTCTAGAAAACTTACAGTTTTTTTTTTTACAATAATGAGATACATTACATATAAATTTGAAGAGACTAAAATATCCTTACACAAAAAATTAAAGAAACACCTAGCAGACATGTTGATACCTATGCTTTTAACTCATACTTATTTAATAATAGGAAATAAAAAAACATTGATGGGTGAAAATTGAAATTAAAAAAAAGGCTCATATAATCATATAAGCAAAGGGCTAAGTTGTCAAGAGATCAAAATATTTCACGGTAACTATAGTTAATAAATTTTTTGATAAATGGTACTACATCATTTTAATAGATTTACAAAAATTAACCTTTTGAGGCCATATTTCAAAATGTAGGATAAGCTTAACATTGAAGAGGAACAATTAATTTTATTGATAATTGTGATTCAGGAAAAAGTACTCCAACACAAAGAACAAAAAAGTACTGCACAAAAGTAAGCTCAAATGAACCAAAATATCCTCAAAAGAAATTCACTAACCATATGCTAACATGTTGACGGGGAGCTGATTAACTCCCACTTATAAAATAAGAAAATAAATAAATAAATGAATATATATATATATATATATTGGTTGTATCAGATTTAAATACTAAAATTTTGTATTAATTCTAATTTGAAATTACATTAATATTGGGTAATAATATTGAGGCAATAATCATTTAATGAGAGAAATTCCTACTAGGAATGTTTATCTAAAAAAACCATTATGATCAAAATTGAATATATAAACGGAAAAATAATGATTAGCATGCTTCAAACTTACCCAAGTAAGTAGAATCAAGACTAGATTCTTATTTTCCAACAATCTTGGAGCTTGGACTTAAAATGGAAATAGATTTATTAGCCTTTTTGTGCTAACACAAATTCTAGTAGTATATACAGACGCACAAAATAGATCTAGTTCAATATACAAAATTATCATGGATGCACCTTTAGAAACTGTTAGGGATAGAAAGACAGGTGACCTGTTGTTCTACAAAAAATCTCATCCCCCTTTTAAGACCAATCCCCTTCGAATTGGTTCACAAAAAAGTAGTTCTGTTGATGTAGTTGCATCAAAGAATGAACCGGTGACAACTAGTAATGTCAAAAATGAGGCAGCTTCTCAACAATTGATGTTGAATTTCGGAGATAACTATGGATACATAGAAAATTATCGACGTTTGGAGGAAAATGTTCCTTCTGCCAATCGTCGAAACATAGAACGATCTAAGAGATTAGGTGAACTTGCAGTTGCAACCGCCACACCAAAAATTCTTGAAGATATAAGAAGTTTAAGTAAAGAGGTCTACAAGTTGTCTTCCACAGAAGATATGCTTAATCAATTTGAGCAACAAAATCTTATTTGATTCAATCGGAACATCCAGGTTCTACAATTGATTGATTTTAGTGTGAATTTACTTTAATATATTAATATGCATATATATGTTTCTTATATAGTCCGATCCTGGCTTGTTTGGATTTACATGAACATTGTTATATGCATATTTACATGTTCCGAGCAAAGAAAATAATGATTTTAAACCCACAGAATTCAATTTTAGAATCACATTCTTGTTAGTATCACTAATTAACTGTTTTTATTTTGAATCCAGTTATGAATGTACCATGCTTTGTGACTGATAACGAATTTGGATATCATCTTATTTTTTATGAAAAAATAATTCTACATTCAGATTAATTTTCAAGTTAGTTGGTATATAGATTATTATTCTCAAGATTTTGGGAGTCTAATTCTAACACAAGTTGTTATTATATTTGGGTGATTTTTAATCTTTAATTTTTTTTTATCTCTGCTACTCATTCAATGAATATATGTTGACCAAAGTTTTCTTATCTATGATATAATTTCGCAAGACTTAGCTTAGAGAAAATTTGTGTTGTCCGTCATTGTTCTATATGAATTAAGTTGTGTATTATTTAATTTATTCGACACAAGCTTAGAGAACTTTTGTCTTGTGGGTTATTAATTGAACTTATGCCTCTAACGACATAAGTGTTGTAGGAATAAGCAGGATAACTTGTAATGCCTTGTAAGACCTAACTTGTGTTATATTATGATACAAAAATATAACCTAATGTCAAGGATAAAAATTGAAGACCACCAATTTAAGGGACAAATATAAATACCATCCCGAAATAGGGGCATTTATGCGAATGACCCTCTAAAATTTGAAGGTGCAAAAAAGGACAATTAAATTAGATTATGCAAATTTAAGAATATATTTTTCATATTGACAAAAAATAAAACTTTCAAAAAAGTTTGGATTATGATGTTTTGGATAGTTTCAAAGAAGTTTGAGTTATGTGTTTTGGTGTATCAGAGGGTAATTAAACATGATTTGTTATTGTAAAATATTGTTATAGAGGATGATTTTTATGTAAATGTTTAACTGCAAAACTTTTGAGCAATTCATGAGCAGATGAATTGAATGTTATAATTGCATATTTGTGGTAGAGATTGCAATGGGGCAGGCAAGTGTAGGACAAAGCGAGAATGGTTCAAATATTTTGTAAAGAAAATCAAGTTTGGTGGGATAGGAGCGAATTTTGACACTTGCTAGTAATTAGGTTCTCTTATGCTATGTGGAGACATAGGAAAAGAGTATTAATTTTTGAATTTTGAGTTTGTTGTCCAAGAATTGATGTGTTCATGTTCTTGGTCTTGTTATGTCACGACTTAATCCTCTAGGCCATCTAGATATCTACTCTAACATCTAGACAGGAAAATTCTTACCCCAAAATTGGAACATGAAATACGGATGTGAATAAAATATAAGCTAAACACCTTGTTGTAAATATAGAAATACTCAAACTTAGTTAAAATATAGTACTTTTGTCAAGAAATACATTACCCCAAGGAACTAGTCTAAACATGTATAAGAGTTTCTAAGAGATTATAAGGTTCAAAATAATAAGACACAACTCTCATCATAAGAAAAAAGAGGTAGAAGCTGTCAGAGATCATCTTCGTCTTCACCTAAGAAACATCGTTGATCATGCAACCACACTATGCCAACTGACATAGCAAGAGTAGTATCAATACAAACAATACGTACTGATAGGCATCATTTATCGACCCGAATTCACCATATAATATCATGTAAATACTTGGAAGAAAACATGTAATATGAAAATCACCCAACCCAACCTTTAGCCACACGCTCTTTGTAAAGACTTTTTCCGTCATTATGGATAAGCCAATGGGGAAGGAATTTAGGCCAAAAAACTTCTGAGTAGTAATTTGGAAATTTCTTGTCTAGGCCAGACTTGGACTAAATTCGAGTTAGGTGAGGTCTATGGTAATTCGGATGGGGGATTTTATTATGAAATTAATGATTTGAGTGGATATCCAAGACGATAAGGAGCTTGTACGGCTTGACAGAATCGAATTCGGGCGGGTAGAACTCCTGTAATTGATCTTAGTGTGAAAGGGTGGTTATAAAACGTCAATGTTCGAGGTCATGTTGTGAAATTAAGACTTGGAACACAAATTCTGAGACTCTATCTCTGTGCAACCCGCTACAGTGGAATTATTTCCGCTATGGCAGGATTTGGCCCTTTATGGCAGGCCAGTCGTGAGTAAAAATGGGAAAAGTCCCAAAAATGTTATTTTTCTGCAAACTGCGTTTTGGAGAACAAAAGGGTGACCTAAGGCTATTTCTTTTGGTTTTTCACTAATTCTCGCGCTAATGGTAAGTCAATTACTCCCCTAATTCATAAATTGATTCTTAAAACTTAGAATCCTTGTTATTTATGCTTGGTGGGTGGTGGCTTGAATTTAATGGTGGAAAAAACCCTAATTGGGTGTTAGGATCATGGGGTTGGCCAAGGGTTAGTATTTGAATATAATCAGACTAAACTAGGCCTCTATGATTGATCCTATGCATAATTTACTTGTTTTATACAAATAACAAGTTGAGAGACTCCGCAAAGAGAAAGCTCAAGTTCCTTAAGAGTGTTCAGTGTACGATACAAATGTGTAAATCATTCATTGTGGTGCTGACTGTGTTTGCGATTGTGGTTTATTAGATCAGGTATAACAGTTCGGCACATAATTGGTCGGGTGTCACATTCCGACACATATTAAATCGGATGTCACGTTCCGACACATTATTGGATCGGGTGTCATGTCCCGACACACTAACAGTTTGAGTGTGGGTTCCATAAGAGGACCATCATTGATTGTTGCATTTGAGATTGATATTCTGAAACTTATATATTAGGCATGAACAATTAAATTATTATTCTTTCTGTATATGTGCGGGTTACTATGTTGTAGTTACTTATGTATGTCTCACAAACTGGAATGGTCGTGTGATCCTACTAGTACACCATTGTTTGTGTACTGATACTGTACTTTCTCTTTCTTTGTTGAGTACAGGGCATCTTCAGGCGGATGTTGAGAGACCTTAGCTAGGAGATCACTGACTTTTCGAGTTCAAGGGTGAGCCAATTCTTTCAGGCTACCATGGATTCATCTAGGATCTTAGTCCATTTCCTTCAGACTTGGACCTTTCAAACTCTTACTTTATGTTTAGTTGTTTTGGGGTTGCATCCCCTTATCTTAGACCTTTTAGTTAGAAGTTTTGGTAAAATGACTTTAGTTTCTAGGGGTTGAATTTTCGCTGCTTTATGTTTGCGTTTGGTAACTTGCTGAGTTTATGAGAACTTAGCTTTTAAATTGATTATTTGAACTTGTTTCCATATCTCTAAATGCCTGTCATTTGGTTAGTATTGTTTAGTCGGGTTGTAGTGATGGTTTTCTCACCAGAAGGTTAGTGTGGTGTCAATCATAACGGTTTGGGTCGTGACACTCTTATTATCCTAGGTCTAATAATCATGACCCATAGACCTTATTTCCTGCCTTCCTATCCTATTTTGCTGCCAATTCTACCATTAAACGTTCAACCCTATTTTCACTCTAAGGTTATTCCAAACCTACCATTTATGTCATCCTAAGGTTTTCCAAGCCTACCTTGTATGCCAAACGCACAAGTACCCTACTCTAAGGTTATATTCCAACCAACCTGGCCCCTGGCCACCTTGACTCTACCTTTTTTGTCAAAAATGTTCTAAATCACTTATATATATATATATATATATATATATATATATATATATATATATATATATATATATATGTGTTTTGTGGACCTCTTAAACTCAATCAATTAAAAAGTTTTTGTTTGCTATTACTTTTTGTGAAGTTGCTCTTTGATGGTATTATGTGTGTCCCGATTCTTTGTTCACGATGTTATTATATAAAAAATCTCTTTTTTTTAGTAGTAGGTATTCTTGTACTTTGCATTGTGTTTGTTACTTTTGATGATGAACATGTTTTGCATGAGAAAGAGTTGCTTGGGACGGATGTTCGAGTCCAAAGATATTCCATTTAAGATTATTATTTAATTTTCGTACATAATTGACTTTATTAGAAAGCACGCCAGAGCGTGGCGTGGTACTATTCTTACTTGGTGATTTCTTTTATTGAGAGCCATTCTAAAATTGGTTATTTGCTAGCATCAATTTATCATTTTTGCTTATCTTAATTACATAATAAAAAAAAAGCTAATCTACCTAATAATATCGTTTCATATAATAAAAAGTAATGTATAACTTTACATACTTATCACTTTGTGTTATTTGTATCATTAATTTTCTTTTAAAATAAATAAGTGCTTGAATAACATATTTTTTTTATATATAGAAATGACTTAGATATCATGCTTATAGATCTTAAATGAATCTTGATATATTTGAAAGTAGAAATCACACTTTTTACATGTCTCCCGCTTTTGCTTGTTGATCCATTTTTTTTTTTTATGTATGAAAATTTATAAAACAAAGTTTTGGTTTAATCATCAACTTGTATTGAGGACATAAAAGCTAGAAAGCATGCTCAGAGAATCTAAATAGATACCCCATGCCTATAGGAAATAATATCGCAATATATCATTGATGTGTAGAAATCATGCCAAGGGGTTGAATCTTGTTTCTTACTTAGAAATCATCTTAACTAAATAAATTGATGTCCTAACATTTTCTACGTGTAATATATCCTTAATAATATTTTCAGTTTGTTAATCACTTATTAAATAATAATATAAAATATATTTAATTATCATAGAATATAGAATATAATAATTTATTAAATAATTTCCAGCATAAATTAAAAATGCTCTTTTATGAGTTCTTTATTTGTTTTTTTTTTTTTTTTTAAAAAAATGTTGAACCCCATGTTATTGATTATGCACTCTATTCTATATATATTTTTTTTCTTCTACATATGTTATATAATAATAATTTATTAACTATAACTAAAACTAAATAAAATGAATTATTTTTCTTTTCTTTAATAAAATAATCATTATAAAATGGAAGTTTGTTTGTGCCATCTTTTTCAATCAAAATATTTCAGTTTATGTATTATGATTAATTGCTTGATCACTTAAAATCAACTAAAATAAGATAATAAATCTGCATTATATCATAATTTTCTGCCCTCTCTTATTATATTTTGTCTAAATCAATTTGCTCTTGGACATTACGCACCTTTAGGACAACCTTTTATGCAGAGGTGGGGTAGGGGGGGGTAGAGGGGTTTAGGTGAGATGATGACATATGACATAAATCGAAATGACATGACAAATGTCGCTTTGTCGAGTCCCTAAATAAGCCGAGCACTGATCTGTAAAGTCCTTCAAAAGTCTCCCTTCCCTTTTTATCCCTTTGTGTGTTTATAATTACAATTGTTTGGGGTAGTTTAAATAAAAAATATAAAGATTATTTGTTTATTTACTTGTGCAATTTCTGTCTCCTCGCTTATCTCATTATTAACTGTTTAATACTTATTTGTTATTATTATCACTTAGGCTTGCATGTTTAACTAATTAATTAGAATAACTAAAGTGTGCTTAATTGTTAAATATTATGTTGTCACCTAGTAAGCATGCTCAATTAAATAATAATTAACTAAAATAATAGTTTTAATATTTAATAATAATAATGAAAATTTAATTGTTATTTGTAACATAAATTGCATGACATATGAGATATCCACATGATCCACACCTTAAGGACTGGATTAACACCTTAACACCTCCAATTTGAACCACCGATCCTCCAGTTCGCTTATTTTTTAGCTAGATTGTTTAGTTTTATTAGTTAGGATAAGTGCGCCTCCTTTAAAAAGCAACTCTCTTCAAATTTCGAAGCCCAAAAGAGTTGTTAGGTTGTAAGTCCGTTTTTGCGAAAAAATGGGGCGCGACATATATATATATATATTCCTAAAAAATAAACTATGCACAAGACTCTTGGTCGTCAACATGACCTAGAAACCATATGAGACATGTCTAAATGATCACCATAATTCACATCTAATTTCAACTCACTTTTTAAGTAATTCAATCCACTCAAGGGTCCTTAAGACCTCTACTACAATGTTGAACATGCAAAATTGGTCTACACAAGAGCCATCCTTGCATTAAACACAACAACTCGGTCATTCATGGACAACTATGATAAATACATCACAATGAAATAATCTGATCACTCATGAAACCAACAAACAAATTGTAATATGTACCAATTATGCTACCCTAGCCAATCAATAGTAGAACCTATACAATGTGTTGTATACAACAATAGATATTTCATAGCAAACATGTACCGAGTTAATTGATAGTATACATGTCATATTCCAGATGAGAAATTAAAGCATTAACATACCTTTCAAATACATGCCTTAAAGTGTCTCTGTAAAGTTTGACCAAAAAATCGTGACACAACCAATGCGGTAACCAATAAGGCTGTAAATCATAACCAATTGATAAGGCATTAAGGTTTTCATTACGACCAGCCCAATTTTACTCAACAATAACATCTATCACGATTTGAGCCTACATCCTAGGTGTGACCGACACTCAAGATCACGGATGAACCCAAGCAGACCCTTGGTACTTGTAACATTTCAAAAAAATTGCAGACTAAACTAGAACTAAAATGAGAGGGTAAGAGTCAAGGAGGTGGGCAAGGGCCAAGGGAGAGGACCAAAACAATCCACTCTCCCCTAGACACTGCCCTAGTGACCACGACCACCCCCACAACTCATGGTAGGGACCACAGATCGTGGTGTGGTCCGTGGTAGCCTAGGCAGTGAGTTCCCAAAAACTGCCCATCGTGGTGAAGACCACGGCTCGTGGGAAGGCACGTGGAGAAGAGTTGGGTGTGTGAGGGTGGCAAGCAAGTGGCTTAGCCACTGCCTCAAGGTCCACGAAAGGGACCACGACTCGTGGAGCCCTTCGTGGAGTTTCCTTGGGAGTGTGAGCTTAAGGCCCAAGCTGCCTAGATACTGCCCCAAGACCACGAGAAGGACCACGGCTCGTGGGCCCCTCGTGGCACTTGGGCAGCTCACTTTAAGTTAGGGTTATTTTTGGTATTTCCTTTTTAAGCCTTATCAAAGTGAGGTTGTTTTGTATTATTTTTATACAACTATATAAGGCACTTTAAGTCAAAATACACCCAATTACTTCATATTTTCCAAACACCCAAATCAAAACCCAAAGTTCATCTTCTACACAAAATTTCTCTCTCTAGAACTCAAGGAAGAAGAAGAGTAAAATTGGAGCTAGGGCTTGAAGAATCAAGGCTATTTCACTCAAATTCTTTGAAGAATCATTACTAAGGTATGGTAGTCTTTCATCCTTGGATAATTTCCATCCAAGGAGTCCCTCCAAATTCAATTTCAAAACTAGTGAATTCCCCAAAGTTAGGGTTTGTTTTCAATCTCATGGGTTCTTTCCAAAAACATTTTTAATGGTTGATTTATGATGGATTATGATTGAATTGATGATTTATTGTTGATTTATGATGAATTTCCCCCAAGAACCCATGAATTCCCCTATTTCCCAAATTGGATCTAAAAGTGTGTGTGAATTGTAGAAAGAAGAGTATTATGAAACCATGCTTATAGTAGTGATAGTAATGGAATCATGTTATCATTCATGCCTAATGTAGTAATTCTAGATATATTGATTGGATATGATCTATGGTCCTTGAAGGGCAAAGCATGAGAAGTATGTATGTTTATAAGGTTTTTGTATATGCATTTAGATCACTTTGAGAGTGAAGTGAATATGATATGACCTAATTGTTGTGTTGATTGGATGATTATTCTCATGTACACACTTTTGGTTGAATATGATAAGATGTGAAAAGTTTGTCACATGTAATGATTCTAAGGTTGGAAGACTAGTCTCACCTCTTGAATCTATGAGCTATAGTATGAATTGTGTTAGATTGAGTGTCAAGACACCCTTCCATGAATATGCACTTAAGTCAAGACTTAATATGTAATCTATGGGAATTAATGCTTAGCACCGAATGGATATGAATATGAGATGGAAGCTTATACGATATTTGAGTCCGGCTTCCCAATAAAAACTTCTACACTAGTTGAGTCCGGCTTCCCAATAAAAACTTCTACACTAGTTGAGTCCGGCTTTCCAAATGGGTTCCTTCTACACTAGTTGAGTACGGGTTCCCAAAGTATGTATCTCATGAGATGGAAGCCTTATACCTTAGTTGAGTCCAAGTTTCTATAAGGAATCTCCTTATCCATAAACTATGTGCCCACATAGGTCTTTAGCTAGTGGATCCATCTAAGCTAAGAGTATAGTTCTACCTTAGGCAAGTAGGACAACCCCATTTCAGTGTGGGGTAGACACCGATTCCATGTTTAGCTCATATGGTCTATGTTGGTTAAGGCTAATCCCACTATGATAATATGAACAAGAATATGAATTATGAACTATAGTTACTCAAGAAGTTTTCCCTAGTATAGGTAGGATTATGGGATCTTATTCATGCATTGCACAAGGATGCTTTGAGGGTATTTATGATATGTTCCATTGTGATATGATAGTCTATATGCTGAATATGCTTGTGTCACATGCTTTTACACTAATTTTCATGATGAATCTTAAACTTGGTAAAGTGCATGGTTTTCAACTAAAATGCCCTTTTTAACATGTTTTCAAGGTTTTTATGCATGGCTATCATACTTGGTGCATTTTTGTACTAACCCATACTTTTTCTACATTTTATATAAGTGTAGGTTCCGGTTCTTAAGGTGATCTCCTTCTTGTGCAAAGCTTGGATTGACTATTCTCCTTACTTATTGGCGTGTCCTCATGGCTCGAGGATGGATGATGACTTTCTAGTTTCCTTTCTTGTACTTTCATTTGAGAACTATGTTGTTAAGGGTTGTGACCCTATTTGAGACTTCGATTGTAATAGATGGCTAATTGAGACAAGTCTAGACTTCCACTTGTTTTTATAAAAAAAAAATTAGCCTCGAAATGTGTTTTTACTATTTATTGTTCTTTACTTATGTTATGATATGCTAAGTGGCTTACATGGTTCTTTTCGGGGTCCTATGTGTCCTGTTACGTCTAGGGGGTACCCTTGGGTCGTGACAGTACTTCATGCTGCTAGTGAACTGATCTGACATTTTATGAAATGTGATTAGAATCTAAAACTGAGTTAACTTAAACATGTACTAATTATAAGTTTGAGTAAAATAATAAAAAGGTCCATGAAACTGAGTAACTAATGTCTGAACAATGCCTCTATGGTTTAGAATGAACCAAATAAGTTTGACGGGACATAACCCCCAACTACCTTAAAACAAATAACAAAACTAATAATAAGTCTGATTAGTATCTAATTCATGAAGTCTCCGAATAAGAAGGACTCACCAACTGCTGACCGGAGAGTTGTAACTTGTCTAACCACGAGTCTGAGAATGAACGCCTGAATCTACATAATAAAATGATGCAACACAGAGAAAAGTATACTATTAGTACGTATAATGTACTGAGTATGTAAGATGGCACTAAGCATAACCAAAAGGTAAAACAAAATAAATGAAATACATCTTGAAATCAATGAATAAAAGTCATATCTACCAAAATCTTTATGATGATAGAAGTACATTAAAGTAATATCAACTTTACTGGGGAGTTTCTTACAACTGACAAATATCATATGAGTTGATGATGTCCAACTTATGATCCAGTTGGGTGGGCTATCCTATACCTTGTCAGAGTATAAAACATGTATGTCTAATATGGATCCACTAACTGAGACTCAAAGGGCTAAAGGAGTGGACCATCAAAGAGGCATACTCAAATCCTACGGTGACACGTAGTTATGAGATTTAAATTTTCTAAACCCGTATCCTCTCTATGCTATATAATTCTCCCAAAATAATATACTTATATGATATGCTCATCATTTGGTAAACTATTTGTCTATCTGAATAAAGGGTGAGACAAAGCTCAAATCTTTCTAAAATATATCTTTAAAAATCATGTTTATAGCATAAATCATGAGAAAGACTTATAGAACTTGCATAGCTTGTAGATATTCAAAATATGTTTCATGATAGCATAAAGACTCTAAAATCATGTTTTGTAGGTTTCATGAAATCATAATAATATCATGTCAATAACTCATAAGTATGACAATGTAAAATTACTAAGTATAAAAATGAAGTACATTAGTCAGGAATTCATATTCATTAGTAATTTGGATAATAAATGTGAATGAATTCGAAAGTGAATTTGATAACCTTAACTATGAAATTAAATTCATGAAAATTGAGAAATCTTGGACATGAGCATAAAAGAAATTCCTCATTGAAGTCTTACACACCTTAGTGACGAAGCTTGATGGAGAAACTTGGAAGATGAACCCTACCTTTGGTGTTTCTTGAAAATCTTGAGAGTAGAAATTTAGGAGTGAATGAAAGGGTTTTCTAATGAAAAAATTGATTTCCTACACGTTTAGGGTCATTTGAATTACTCTCCAGAGGTTTTGGGACAAAAATGCCCTAAAAGGGATAAAAATTGGTGAAATTCGGTTGTTTGACGTTGTCTAGGTGACAAATCATCGCTTGGGTGATGGACCATTACATGGGCCATCAATACTCACCAGCATTTGAGTATTCTAGCTCTCTGTAACGGCCAGGTTTGACAAACTGGCACAGTCACATAGTGACAGGTTGTAGCGTCTCCGGTAAAACGATCATTACGTTTTACTTTGAATCCGATTGATGTAAACTTGGTGGCTTTGGAAAGAAGACTCATAGACTTTTAATTTTATAGGTTATGATCTACCAAACTCTTTATATTTTGAGAGATATAGTCGTTTGAAGTTGACTCTTGTATGAACTCATGAGAAAACGTAGCCGATAGAAATGCTTTGAACTTGATTTGGTGTGTGAGGTCTCTTAATACCCTAAACCACATCTAATACACTTACTATACTTAGCCAAGGACCTTAACATACATGTACAACTTAAAAATCATTAGGTTCGAGTTTATACACAAGGAAAAAAGGTTATAATCTATGCTTAGAAGTTGTGAGAATTTACAATATCATAATTTCTACCAAGCCAACAACTAATAACAACAACAAAAAACTATCAATATCTCACAAAAGCGGTATGTTGCCGAGGTAATATAACAAGGCATACATCATGCTCTTTCAATCCATAGACTATGTACGTGACTCCTAAAAGAGGCACGCTAATCTTTCATTCCACAATAACATCAACACCATTGATATACACATCAAAATAGTTCACAACAATATCTATCCCGAGGGACAACATCCAAATGTCGCCTCGGGGCTCAAAAACTAACAAAACAATATAAAAATATAAAAATACAAGAGAGTGAAAAAAATTACCTTAATCAAAAGATTTTATTTATTAATCACAACAAATTATTGCAAAGTTTCAATATCATTCCGATTAAGAAATAACACCAGAACGAAGCTTACATTGTAGGAATTGATTTTCAATATAGAGCCATGAAACTCTAAGAAAAGTAGTTGTAAAACATTACCTTAAAGTAGACAAAACATTTACCAAACTTATCAAATAGATTCCAAATGAAAATCCTTTAACCACAATGAAAAATGATAAGAAATGACACAAAATGAAGCTTGCGATAAAGAGAACTTTTTTTAAAAAAAACTTGGGCTAAAGAAGAATCAAGCTATCAAAAGGTGGACCCTCCTCAGGGATGTTGAACGTTTCTCCTGTCATGCCCCAAAACTCGAAAAGGGCGTGATTGACCTCGATACTGATAAAATTAAGAAACCAGTTATATAACATATGAAACTATAACCTTAGCCAATCAGACCACAGACACAACCATCTAGATCGACAAGGTCGCATTACAATAAAATTTGATAACAAAGATACTGAACCGGAGTTAAGGATAGAAACAACTTGAGACTCTGAAAAAGCTGAAATTTGATAACAACTTAACCTTTCTATGTGAATACAACCAAGTAAGCACATATAAACATCATATTGTCCTAATAGTGAACTCTATACAATAATCTAGTCATAATGATCGTTGCCCAACCGAGATGACCATTTTAGAGGTGTAATAACTGAATAAAAATCTGCTCACTTGACAAGTCTGCAGTATAGTGTACTAAACTATAATTGCATCTACTATTGTATCTACCCACCGAGATTACCGCATTGACGGTGTAATAGAAAGTCACAATCATTACTTCCTCCGTCCCATTTTATGTGAGGTAGTTTGACTCGGCACGGAGTTTAAGAAAGAAATGAAGACTTTTAAAACTTCATGTGGTCCAAAATGAAAATAGAAATTTGTGTGACCGTAAATTATTTCATTAAAGGTAAAATAGACATTTTATAGTTAAATTGTTACTTAATATAAAAATGTGTCATTCTTTTTGGGACTGACTAAAAAGGAAAGTAAGTCACATAAATTGGGACAGAGGGAGTATTATTTACTGAGTCGACTGGGCTCATGTCGAGTCTATCTAATACATATTGCATATATACAAGCTGATTCTAAGACTGTGGCCTCAATAGGCCTCTTTAAGACTCGTGAACTACAACCATGTACATATAACATATAGAGCTTTCAAATGGAATGTAAGTACAACTAATTAGTGACTTAAACAACCTTCACAAGGTGTAAATGTCATAGGGATTCTAGAGATTTATGAGTGATAGTCTAAAGACATTTATGTCATCTTAGTGTATATCTTGAATAAGAGAACATATATTTCTATATAATCCACTAACATTTAGGATTAACGCGCACACACACATAGTCTGAAGACATTCCTGTCATCTTACCGTATATCTTGAAAAAGAGAACATATATTTTTGTATAATTCACCAACATTTAGGACACACACGTCGTTTACATATGTTGACGATTATGCAATTGGATTTTCATTTTAACTAATCATGTCGATGAGCGCAAATAGTTCATAATTTATTTGTCTTATTCATATGAAACCGTGAAACTCATATACACAACTACTTCATAGTCATAATAATTATAGAACCAGCTCATAGTGCCCATGATAAGGGGTCTCTAACTCAATTTACAATATATATATATCGTCATTCTTGTCGCATTCATATGTCTTAAATAATTGCAATAATTATAGCCTCTCACCATATATTTCAACCTTTGAATATAACTATACCATGCCTCAATGTTAGTTTAAGATGCATTAATACTAATCCTATCAATGACATACATTCGTGCTAGAAACTACAATGGTTGAATCATCCTTTGGTCTCTAAAACAACACCAATGACAATGCAACTTTAAATAATTACACAACACATCCAAATCATGAAATCATGTCGTCAATTCAATACATTTAATTATCATATCAAGTAAGAAAAGAATATATACACATTAAATTCTTGAAAGATGTAGGACTTGTGTAAAATGATACTAGTAATTAATAATAATCTCTTATAGTTGGAACATAATTCAATCGTTAGTATCCGATCTTTTAGTGCGTATATTTTCTTCCTATTTTATTATATTAGCTTAGCGCAACATGACAGTAAATATATCGTGATATAATAACAAATTCAAGAAATTGATAAATTAGGACTAACAATGTATTACTATATAAGAAATAAGAAATGTGAATAAGCAAGCAGCACTCTGTCAACATGCTTGCTTGCTTATTAACATTTCAAACAAAATTGGTCCCACTCTTATTTACTTACAATTGTATTTCATATATAGTAGTAGTACATATTTTTAAATAGCAAAAAGCATTGGGGCCCACTTAAATTTACTTGCAATTGTATTTCTTATATAGTAATACATATTTTTACATAGCAAAAAATATTGGAGCCACTTGAATATTGTCCATTTTCCATGCAATTGTGGACTCAGTGAATATTTGCAATTTATTGCATTTGTTCATTTTAAATTTATATGCCTTTTAAATTATTACTATGACTATTTTATTACCATATTCAGATTGATTGATATAAAATTATACATTTTAAAAAATGATTTGAAATCAGTAATTAATGTTGAGGGTAAAATATAGATTAAACAAAAAAAGAACCTTGATATGCTAACTATGTGATTTCAAGTAAATATTAGTCATGAAAATTTAATTATTTATGTATTACTTATTTCTATTTTAATATTCCATCTTTTATCTTACATAAAATAATATACAAATTTTTATAATTTATACATATATTAATTATGCATGTTTCTGTTTTACGTTATCAAAGAAGTCATGCTAAATAAGTACTGCCTAAAATGTAGTAAATATACCTATGATTTAAATTTAAACTTTTAGTTCAATTGTCCAAAATTCTATCATATTTTATTATTATTAATTAAGTAATACATTTGCTTATTATTTCTCTATCTTTTTATCCATAAATTTCCTTTGATTTCTAACGTTAATGTTAGATCGTTGATATTATAAGTAGAAAAAAAACAAATATTATTATAATTTAAAAATTAAAAATATCATAAACAAAAATTACGAATTTTAAATAATAGTGTCTGCACGGGCTCCCCATTTCTAGTATACATATAAGAGATGACAGTAATTTCTGATTTTCTATTATCTTCCAAAAGGATACACACAAAGCAAAGACATCTAGTTTGTTGTATACTAACTTTCTTTCCAAGAGATTCAAACTTCAGCTTGAGGTGATTCTTCTGATAGTAAATTCAATGATTCTTCCACTACATTAAGACTTGTTTGAATCTAAAATTTCCATTAGTTTTTCCAAGAATCCCAACAATTCACATGTTGAGTCCATCCATATAATGTCGATGTCTGATTCGCGTTCTTAAATCTTCTCCAATCATGAAGGACAACTATTAGATCAGCCAACTTAGCGCTTATACTTCGACAACAATTGGCATGAACGGTAGCAACAACGTTAACATCTTTACTATCATCACAGAAACCGCTGAAATAAAGGGTGTCCAAGAATCTAACATTAAGCTCCAATTGTTTGAACATTCCATCTTTCATTAACTTGATCAAAACATCTTGTTCTTTCCATCCAATAGCCTTGTCTTTTCCAGCATACCAAGCATCTAATAATGCTATGGTTTTAGTGTTTGAGTTGATCATGTAGAACCCTGTGTTTATTGGATTTTCTTGACTACCATTGAACTTGTCTGTACTTATTTGAAGGTCTATGGTTTGGTTTGAGTACAAGTTTGGAAATGGATTCCTAAGCCATAACACATCTGTATCCTGTGTGTGAGAATACAATAAATCAGATCGCTTGAAAGATAATTTAACTATTCGTAAAAAGTCAAATTAGTAACTTAAAAAACAAGACAAGTTACTATTATGACGACAAGTTAAAATATTAGATATGATGTTAAATAACCATACAATATACTGTAAGTGTATTAATCTAAAAATCAAACTAATTTGCATAAAATGTCCGAGATTTTTTTTTACACTATCAAATCATATTTACTTAGATGCAGACCCAGGTGGGTGTGCACATGCACTCATTCACTTAAAAAAAAAAAATCATGTGTATAAGTGTATATTTATCTTGAGAAACTGACATAAATTAGGATATAATTAACTGTGCACCCATGAAGTATATAAGTTTGTCATTGTGCTGCTGGTACAAGCTAGAGGAATTACCAATGAGACTTGAGTTTGAATCTAGCTACAACGCTATTTTGTTGTTTTTATTTTTTAAATTTATCTTAGACTCATATTTAATCTAAGATAATATTGATGCACCCGAAGTCTTCAAATCCTAGTTTCATTACTGTAATAATTTACTTGTTAGAAATAATAAGCTAGTAACATGTCTTATTTTTAAAATTACGAATATCATATTTTGAGAAGGTTTACAATTTTTTGTTTGTATGAGTCAAACTCTAATTCAAGTCCAATAATCAACAACCAAAAAAGAAAAGTCCACTAAACAAACTGAAGTGACACGTCCCATGGTTTGTGGTTCTACTGTTACCAAGGAGAAGAATTTAGGAGGAGGCATATATCACGGCAGGTTAGTAGAAATTAAATTGAAGTTTAAGTTAGACTTTTGACTTGCTTGTAACACATGTTAGATCACTTGTGTCAGATCTCGATAAAAGTACTACAAGCAACAACCACATGAGACTTGAAATATATGTACTCGTTCCGTTCCTATTTAGTTGTCACAATTTTAAATTTTAGGTTTCATTAGATATTAGGTAAATTTATTATTATATCCTTATTTAGTGTTCTTTTAAAGTCAACTTTTCAATCAATGAACATGATTTAATTAATTTTGACCAATAAATATGAATTATTTACTTAGTTTTCTTATGTTGGTCTTCAAGACTAATAACTCTCAAGTATAAAATAGAAAGAATAATGTCATTGAAATGACAAGTATTAAATCATATCTATTTTTAGTATAAATGACATGTAAATAAAAACGGAGATAATATTAATTAGTGTTAACGAACCAAGTCCAATTAATTGAAGATATTACTTGTCTTCCCTCAAAACCATGTACACATAATTAGGATGACATTACTTAACAGAATCTGACCACAAAGTTGTGTAGAAATCAAATTAAGAAGCTTAATATTCTTCCTACTAAATTATTTCTTCCAACTTAATTATAACACGTTATTTCAACTTAACGTGACTTCTACGTCCATTTTTCCTCTTCTCATACCTTAACGTGTTGAACATTCCCAAGGTCCAACCGTAGTGAAGGAAACCGTTTAAGCTTATACTAGTTTTTCGTTGCTATAATAAAAATAATTTTCAATGGCACTAAATATGCACATAAGTAAAAAATGTTTCCTTACGGCATTAGTTAATTGCTATTGGATTCAACGTCGCTATAGACTTTAGGGACATTTACAAAAAGTGTTAATTGTCTCTAAAAAAACATAATGTATTTAGCAGTAATTAAACTAATAATTTTAATTAATTGCCACTAAAGAAATCATTTTTGGTGTAGTGCCAATATGGGGGTTTGTTTCTCCTTGGACACATATAGATGAATTTTCTTTTTTGATTTGAAATTAACCTTCTGAAATGAAGAATAATTCAAAATGATAGAAAATCAAAATTATTTGGGATTTGAAATTTAATAATTAATTTAATTCATAATTAACTAGGATTTGCAGCAATATAAATACAGGTGCTAACCTATTTTTTTTCCCTTGTAAATGAGGATAGTGGAGAGTTATAAAAATAATTCAAAGGTTTATTTTATAATTATAATATAAACACATGAATATGTAAGACCCTTAATTACACCGTACAGATTTATCGATATTTGAGTTTCTAAGTAGTAATAATAAGTATTACCAGAAATTACGGCACAATTGAAGTGAAAAAGGCACATGCTTTAGTTTTTAACGGCAAACACATTTTGACTAAGCTAGATCACTTTCTTTAATTCTCCTTAAACTAGATAAACTTTTAATTAATTAATTATTTTTCATTCTTCACTTTCATTTCCTCGAAATAGGTACCACACCTAATATTCATATGATGCTACGAGTAAACAATTCTCTTTTGAATAATTCTTTCAATCAAAAATAATTATAATGTCCTAAAGTTCTTTGTAACGTTATTAAATCATAGTCTGAAAAAGAAAAAATTGTAGTAAGACATAAACATACCGTAAAGATGAAGTTGTAACCTCGTTTAAGAACATCACTCAAGAACAAAGTTCTTCTCCACATCATCTTGATAAAATCTTGAGACATGAACAACTTTTCTCCACCAAAATCCACACCGTCCGTTTCGAGCTTGTAACAATGAAGATGTAAGAATTTACAACGTTCATAAGAGGTTTGATCCATGGCAACAATCAAAAGATGATTCACTAATTCCCTAGTGCCTTCTCCATGCCAAAAACCATCCAAGAATAGATCTAGCATTGCCTTATCTCCTTCTACATATGCTTTATTTACAATAGTTATTATTACCGTCTTGTTCTCCGTTGACGCTCCCACCAATGCTCGTTCAAGATCATCTTTATAATACACTCTTTCATTTATCTGCATAGACGAATTCAAGATTCAGAGTTAGTAGATATTCATAATAAATATAGTCTTACGTATACACAAAAAACGCGATAATGAACTACATAAGAGTAATGTAGGGTAGATTGATTTATTTTTACCTGTTTTGAGGGGTTAAAGAGTGAGAGTTGCAAAGGAAAGAAGGAGGGGGTGTTACTTGGAGAAGTCAAGAAAATGGAAATAATAAGTAGACCAAATAACAAAATGATGTATATAATATGGTGACTATGATCAATTATGACTTTATTTTTGGTGTTATTGATCATGGTTGTAGTGGGGATGATAGATTTGCAAGGCCTAAGAAATGATCTTGAAAATAGTTTTGTGGAGAAGGAATTTTGATGGAGTTTTCTCATTGCCAACTTAGTGAACATCATGTGTTCTTTTTTATATGTAGAGCAATAAGACTAATATCAACTATGCTTGATTTATTGGACACCTATTATAGTCCAAGTGTCCACCAACATTTGACTCTTGTAATATTTTATTTTTATTTGGAATAAATAATGGCACAAACTTGAGATGAAATAAACACTTGTCCCATATATATTATTACTAGCCAACATTTGGCAGATACTCTTAATAAAATAATCTTAAGTAGAGTATCTTTTTTTCACATTCAAAATTGCAACACTATTACGCTACAGGCAGATCTTTAGTGATAATTAATTAACGGTAATAGCTTAATTGTCACTAAATATATATTTTTAGCAGCAATTAACACTCTTTGTATATGTCCCTAAAGCCTTTAGCGACATTAGAATCAATGACAATTAACTAATATCGATAAAGACTTTAACGCTTTTTATTAATGTGTATATTTATTGCCGCTAAAAAGTATTTTTATTATAGTGTTATACTAGATAATTTGATTCTTATTATTACTTACCAACTATGAATTCGACCTCTCTCCATTTTTTAAAACTCTTTTTTTTACTTAAATAAGAGATCCAGAACTCCAACTTTAAAATTAATGGTTTAAGTTTATGTAACTAAAAATGAACCTTAACCATAGTTAGGATCATCGATACACTGAATATGTTATAGGGATTCCTAATTATTTTTTTGGTAATATCACAATTCTAGCTATGATAAGATATTTTTAAAAATATTACCACTTACATTTTCTCAGTTATTCACGGAATTGTGTACTTTCTTACTCGAAAAATGATCATTCTTTATTCTACATAATATTTATTCTTATTTTTAACATTTCACAGTGAGAACTTCATACTTAATTAGGCATTTGTGAACTAAAATTTGAGTTGGCTAAGCCAAAATTAACCCCCCGGCATGTTCCCTCGTTTTCATTAATTAATCTGAGGTTGGATATATCCTATTAATCAGAGTTGATATCTCAAATGGTCACTCAACTTTGGAAATTTATTTAGAAAAGTCATTAAATTTTGTTTTGTATCAATAAAATCACTCAACTTAAGTCCTTGTATCAATAAAATCACTCAACTTAAATCCTTGTATCCATAAAATCATTCAACTGAATTTCTCATTAAATAAAATTTGTCATGACAAAATAAATAATTTTTTATTCCTAAAATTGAATAATATTAACTCCTAAAATAAATAAATAAATAAATAAAATAATATCTGTTTTGCGGATTAAGTTAAATGTTCATAAATGAAATTATTCTCATTTTTCAGTGGTCTCTGATATTTCAAAATCTATTTTATTTGAATTTCGCAAATCAAGAGCTTCATATCTTTTGAATATTTGTATAGCGGTAAGATTCACGGAAATCCTTTGCCAACCACTGGGCGATTTAAATCCTGTTAAAAAATAGGGATAACATAGCTTGAGGTTTTCTAGACGTTATGTTATTTAGCATAGATATTTTAGTTACAGGTGTGCTAATAAACCTAATTAATGAGTACTATATTTTATTTTGGAGTGAGAAAGGAAAGAGAGAGTCAACAGCTGCCAAGGAGAAGTAACTATTAAATTAATTAATTTATTTAAAAGTTAATATCTTAAAAGATTATTTAATTTGAGGATAAAATAATTTATTTTATCATGTTAAAATTTAGTTAATGATAAATTTAGTTGAATCATTTTTTTGATACAAAAGTCTAAGTTGAGTGATTTTATTGATACAAAACAAAATTCAATGACTTTTTTAGATAAATTCTCAAAGTTGAGTGACCTTTTGAGATATTAACTCTATTAATAATGTATTTAGATTAATTTTAATAAAAAATTTAATAGAGATCATATATTCATATATTGTCTTAGTTTGTCTCATTATTAACAATCATTTACGGATCGTTTCTCGAATATCTCATGAGTGTTTTATTTATTTAATTTTCATTACAGTACTAGTGGTGTATAATCACCTCAACTACAAGAATTATTTTCATGTATAGTACTATCGATCAAAATTTATTTGATACCAATCCCTATGAACTAGACAACTTTTATAATATACTATTTTTGACAAGCACAAGCAGTGGCGGAGCCAGAAATTCTATCAAGGATGTTCAAAAAAAAAAAATTAAACACGCTAATATTATCCATAAATAAACGGGTCGGGTCATATATGAACGGATTGATTAACAAACGGGTTGAAAAAAAAAATCATTAGTTCAAATAATTTCTTACAATTACAACTTATCTTAAGAAACAAATTTAAAGTACATATCTATAAAATGATAATAAAGTAGCACAACTCATTCAAAGTTCTTCAATTCCTTTAGAATGGAATCGATTCAACCTTTGATATATATTCAGTGGTTCAATTTTAAATATATACATAAAAATCGATCTTATATATATAGTGTAATTTTACATCCGCCACTGAGCACAGTGTATTTTTTTTCTTACATAGGTTTGCACTCGACAAGTTTGCTTCTAGTAATTTTTCTATTTATTATTCTAACATAAGAATATAATTAAAAAGTTTGTGTCCTTTTAGATCTTCTCTTAATGGAACAAACAAATGTGACTATGGGCTATGGCACTATGGCACTATGCTTTTGCAGTACTTACACAAATTACCACGTGAAAATATGTTATCTTATTATATTACACATTTACAAAAAATACACTACCTTGCTACAAAATCACAAGATTGAATTTGAATTTTTTTTTAACACAATTATTAAAAATTTCTCAAACATCAGATATGATCATATGATATCCTCAATTTCTCCAGGAATCCCGACAATGATCATGAGGCGTCCACTGGAACCTCAACGTCTCATTTAGGGTGGGGCTCCTAAACCTCTTCCAATCATGAATAACTGCAGTCAAATCAGCCATTTTAGCACTAATTCTTCTACAACAGTTAGCATGAACAGTCACAACAGCCTTAACATCCTTACTATTTTGACAAAATCCACTAAAATAAACAGTGTCCAAGAACCTCAATTTAAGGCCTAAATTTCGAAATTCTCTTCCACGTATTAGCTTCTGCAGAACGTCTTGATCTTTTAATCCACTGGAATTGTCTTTTTTCGCATACCAATTATCAAACAACGCGATAGTTTTATTGTTTGATCTGATCATGTAGAAGCCCGTGTTAATAGGATTGGCCTTGGACCATTCATTGCCATTGAAATTATCTGAACTGATTTGCAAATCGATGGATTTGTTGCGACTCAAATTTGTGAATGGATTTCTTAGCCATAACACATCAGTGTCCTGTTCAACATGAAATAATTCAACAATTATCAACTTATTGAGATTGACAAATATGGTTTTACATAACATTAGAGTCGATGTAGAATATAATTAAATTGTGTAAATTAATTTAGACTATATATCTAAACGAAGAAAAATCAACTGTTATGCAAAATAATGTTAGTAGTTGAAAATAAATTTAGGAAAACGTAAACATAAAATTGTGTTTGGTATATATAATTTTGGCATACAATCTATTTCTTTAAGGTAGAGGGCGAAAAATGGCATGCACTATTGCAAAAGTTTTAAATTTACTCTTCATTTATCGGTTTTGCTAAAGATATCCCTCTAATTATATATTTTGGCTTATATATAGCCTTTGACTAATAGTCAACACTAAATTAAAAAATATTATTTAAATTTCATGTGACATTATGGTCCAATTTTAAAGGGAACTTACATAAATATACTATATTAAGAAAATATTTACCATTTATATATAGCAATAACATTTTCTTTTTACTTGATTACTTTTAACACAGTTCTAATACAATTTTAATACATATTACATAGAACAATTTATAAAACACATATAATACATATTTTATTGATAAATAAAATATTTATCACACATTTTAGTGCACTTATAATACATTGTCTCAATTTCTTACCAAACAAACATAATATATTTTAAAACAGTTATAATACCTATATATTGCATACATAATTTACTTTTAATACATATTGCATATTTATCATAGTATTGCTATATATTGCTACAGATAGTAATAAATAAATAGTATCACTAAAATCAGTAATTATTTATTAAAAGATATCTTTTTAAGTAATTTTTCCAATTTGGTTTTTAAACTCTGACTCCAATTAAATAAAATTTGCCCATTCAATTTTCTAACTTACTTGACCTAAACATTTACCAGACTTTGTTCTTTTATTTACTCTTCAAATTAAACTTTTTTTTTTTTTTAATTTAGTGTTGACCAATAATCAACGGACATAAATGTAATTAGACGAATATTGGTAAAATAGGTAAATAAATGATATATTTATATTTAATGTGACAATCCTAATGCATTTTGGTCAATTTCCATTTCTTTGAAAATTCTGCAAGTTATCAAATTGGTGACAAATCCCACACTTGAATGGTCTTATATTCCGCCGCGTTAAGTTATTTGAATAGTACACGATGAGTGCATTTTATGAACAGTTACGTATACCCAAGACAATTTATACTTATCGTTGAAGTTAATATATACAATAATTTAAATAAGGGAAAAAGCTCAAATATGCATTGAACTTTGAGAAAATGCTCATTTATGTCACATGTTAAAAGTTTGACTTATTTATGTCATTTTTCGTTAGAGAAAAGGCTCATTCATTTAATTATTTGTAGCCTTTTTTCAAAGTTCGATGACATATTTTTTTTCCCTTTCCTTTAAATAAATGTTGTTTACCGTGAAGACGAAGCTATAACCACGCTTTAGAACATCTCCTAAGAACCTGGTTCTTCTCCACATCATCTTTATAAAGTCTTTCGACATGTATAATTTCTCCCCAACGAAATCCACACCGTCCGTTTCGAGCTTGTAACAATTAAGATGGAGGAATTTGCATCTTCTATATGACATTTGATCCATCGCAACGATCAAAAGGTTTTTTATTAAATCGTCGGTACCTTCTCCGAGCCAAAAACCATCCAAGAAAATATCCAACATCGGCTTATCTCCCTCCACATATGCCTTATTTACAATCGCGATAATTACCATCTTGTCTTCCGTTGAAGCTCCCACTAATGCTTCTTCAAGCTCATCTCCATACATTTTCATGTTAAACTGGAATTTATACATACATAGTTAATAATTGATGAAATAAATACATATATTAAAATTATGATTAATTAATTGCTTACCCTTTTTGTAGGTTGACTTGGATATAAAGCAAAATTGTTGCTCTTAGAGGAAGAAGCTAACAAGAGAATATATAATAACACTATGGTAAGAAGTGTGTACACAATATAGTGATAGTATTCGTTGATGGGATTCTTGAAATCCATAGGACGAAATTAATCGCAAGACTGACTTCGGTTAGGTTCTTTTATCAATCTCGATGCTAAGAGATGAGAAGAGGAATTAAGTAAGAATGACTAGTTGCGTGGTTTTTCTAAACTCCAACTAAAATTGTGCTTCCCATTGGTTTTGTACTTCTATTTTTATTTGTTCAACTACTTAATTAGTAGGGAATTCTTTAAATAGCCCACGAAATTTTTCATTGACAAATATTGTAAAGAAATTTCAAATTACGTGTGCTATTAGAATAATTGGTTGATTAAAATATATTTTATTTTTAGTTCCTAAATAAAACTTTAAATGTCATGGTTTGGATTCCTCCGTCCGTTAATTAAAAGTCTCGGATTCAAGCCTTGAATAATAAGAAAAATGGCTGAAAGTGTATATAGACATTGAAATTTTGTGGGACTCTAAAAGTTGCGTTCAATTCGAGTTGGAACTCTATAACGCATGTTCAACTCCAATTAGGATACTCAATCCTAAACCCTAGTTCATGTCATCTCGAATATTCCGAAAATTCTTAAAATATTCATAGAGATCAAAATCAATCATCCTAGTTGAACACACCTTGTAGAGTCCAACTCGGATTGAATGTATCTTGTAGAGTCCCACAAAATTTCGCATCATCCCCTCAAATAAATCATGTAATGTGCATATCAGATTGATCATGCTTCAACCTAAGATCCGTCAGGGAAAAAAAAACTTCAAAGTCTGAGACTCTAGAAAGCTTGTGAAAAGTATATAGAATACCATGTGACGGACTTTCTCCACATTTGTAAACTGTTAAGTACTATAAAACTTAAAAGAATATAGAATGTTCAAACGAACTTGACTTTCTTCTAATAAAATAAATAGGAAAACAAGGTATTCTACGTGGAAGTGAATTTTTTTTTCTCATTATTAATATTATATTTTTATGAATGTTAATTACTGTCAAAAGGACACCGCTAAGTAGTAGAGATGAAACCTAAAAAACGTACAGATCTTCAATTATAGTGGATAAAATATAAAAATAATAATTATTTTTTCTAGCAAGGTTAAAAGTGACAAGGAAAAATTAAATAATAAATAAAAAACAAGTAAATATGTTTTAAAAAAAATATATTTTATTGGAATTAATTTGAATTCGTGCTAAAAATAAAAAGAAACACACGTCTGAATTGAATGAATCGAAAGTTCAAACCAAAGGAGAAGAGAGTGGGCTTTCACTAAATACTAGACCTCTTATTCTAGCTGGAATATGGGATACAATTGAAGATCCAACCCATTTGACTATAACAAATTTGTTGCACAATAGAGATGAAATTCATGAATTGTGCAACAAGAAAATTACAGTCGGAAGTAGGAGTGGCAAATGAGTGGATTTGATTGAATATGGATCGAGTTAATATAGATTGGATCATAATCCACCCATATATAATATAGGTAAATATGAATTTGGTCAAATATGATGGTTTGGGTAAAATGGTTGTAACCCACTTTAATTTCCTAAAGCCAAAAAATATTAAATTAAAGTTAAATTGTTAAATACCTCAACCTCTACCACCCCATCCCACCCCACCCACCCTATCCCTATATTATTATTATTTTTAAAAATATTTTTCATTAAAAAAAAGGAAATTTTAATTTCTATATTATGTATTTATTTTTGAGTGAAGTGATAGGACGGCCAAGGGTAAAAATGTAATTTCATTCTAACAAAAATCTATTAAGAAAGATAGTAAATAATTCTAGAAACATCTTTTTATATATTAAGTGAATTATGATCAAGAAAGATAAATAGTTCTAGAAACATCTTTTGTTATTGTTATTATCATTAACTTATTTTGTTATTACTTCACTTTCTTTTCTTTTGTGAGTTATTGTAATATCTATTCATTACTCTATTTTACGATTACTTTAATTTAATTCTTAATATTTTTTTCTATTCATTATGCTTATCAAAAATGCCTACTTTAATATAAAAAATCGTTATGAATTAATTATTTTCACCTTTATTTTGGCTCTACTTAATATACTTGAAAATAAATAAGTGTGATAAAAATTAATAATATATATTAGATTGAAATTAAAGAAAAAGATGTTAAAAAGTAACTTTACAAATAAAAATGAATAGGATGATATATTTGCATTTAAGACAATCAAGAATAAAAATGTAATTTCATTATAACAAAAATCTATTAAGAAAGATAGTAAGAAAAATAAATAATTCTAGAAACATCTTTCTATATATGAAGTGAAGGATGATCATAGGTAAAAATGTAACTTCACGCAAACAAAAATCTACCAAGAATGATAACAAGAAAACTAAATAGTTCTAGAAACATCTTTAATTATTGTTATTACTATTAACTCATTTTATTATTACTTCACTTTTTTTTATGAGTTATTGTGATATCTACTCATTACTCTATTTTACTATTACTTTAATTTAATTATTAATATTTTTTTGTTCATTATACTTAATAAAAATGCCTACTTTAATATAAAAATTCATTATTTAAAAATATAATTAATTACTTTCACTTTTATTTTGGCTCTAATTAATATACCTGAAAAGAAATAAGTGTGATAAATTAATAATATATATTAGATTGAAATTAAAGAATAAATAAAATTAGTGTCAATATTAAAAAAATATGTTTTAAAATATGTTAAAAAATAACTTTACAAATAAAATGAATAAGATGGTATATTTGCATTTAAAGTAAACTAAAAATGTTTACTAGATTATAAAAGAGTAGTTCTTCATTAAAATATATAATCAAATTTTTACTTTTATTTGATTTCAAACATATTAATCTGAATAATGAACTAATGTAAGTTTGATTTAAATTTAAAATTGTCTGGCCAAAATTTGGTAGTTTTCTATTATATAGAAATATGAAGTTGAGGACGATCAAGGATAATATGGTCATTTCATATATATTTCATTTTAAAATTCTATAAATTCTATTTTAAAATTTGTCAAAATATTTTTTCAAGTGGCTAAATTTCCTCCATAAGTTAGCATGATTACTCGAGAAACTATAAATTATAATATTTTTCTAGAACTAAGTATATAACACAAATAAATAGACACTAAATTTCATTCACTCCTCAATTCTCTCCCCTCTAATATCTTATACCAATAAATTTCTCACCCTTTATTTCTAATTTGCATCCTAAATACTACACACTTCAGTATATATCTCTTATTAGGAAGACCAATAACACAATTTTTTCAACATTAAGAACTTCATTTTTCATCTATTCCCTACATAATGACCCTACTTTTGTAAAACAATTATAAGACAAAAGTAAAATTACTATTTCTTAGTGAACGAATCACTTCTGGAACTTGTCCATATAACAAATTTTCAACAAAATTCAATTGATCCACATTTTTCAAACATTCTAATGAATATGATAATGAAGCAGTTAACATGTTAAATCCAATATCAATCACAATTGCAATTCTCAAAAGACGTAATTCATAAGAAATGCAATCAGTGAGCAAGCTCTTCAAGAACAATTTTTTCAAAAAATTCGGAGCATGTTATGTCCTTTTCTTTGGTTCTCTTTAGACTATTCAATTTCATGGTGTTGCTTTTCTTTCTGGATTGTAAAGATACTTTTTGAAGTATCTAATTTACTTGATTTCTCTTTTTATGTATAATTCTAAAATTTCACGTAACATATATGTCATTATATAATTTATTGAGAAACATATATTTATTTATTACTATTATTTTATCATCAATTAAAATCATTTTAAGCAAGTTATATAAATTATTATTTTAACTACCTTATGTTAAATTACTGCAATATATATTATATTAACTTTTGTTAATATTTTTAAAATCTCATTATTTGAGGCAAAACATTCATTCATCGGTATATAAATTACTTTAAAAAAAAATTCTTTCGTTACTATACTAGATTGTTCTCCTAATTTTAATGAATATATAGACAAGATATAAAGTCATAACTTTTTTTTTATCCTTTTATCACTTTGTAAATAATGAGATGATTCATTCTATTTTCATCAAGTAGGTCATTAATTATTTTTGTTTGTAAAATACCTTTAAAACAAATTTATAAGTGTATTCAAAATTAATCTATAGATGGATCAGTAGACTTTATTGCTTCATATACTTTATGAAAATTGTTAATATATTGAGAATAATTTTAATCTATTCTCTTGAATACTTTTCAAATAAAATAGAAAAAAAATATCATTAAATTAATTATTTAATTCGAATATATATGTTTGACATGATGTTATAATAATCACTGGAGCATCTGATATTTCATTATTATTTTTTATCATATTTATTTAAAAATGTCATAATAATTTTTCTTTCCGAAAACTAATTAAATTTCTATTATAAATATATATAATATTGTAATATTGGGCCCGTAAACGGGCCTTTCATTATATTGGACCTGTATCACAGGCCAAAAAATTATCTAGTTTTTTACCCTATACCCCCACCCCCAAAACTTTTTTTAAAAAAAAACTTATTTTCCTTGGACACCTCCCACCCACACCAAAAAAATTTATAAAAAGATTTTCAAAAATATTCCAAATTTTAATTATGCCCCCACCAATCCTATCCCCCCACACCCACATCCACCCCACACCACCCTCAATTTTTTATTTTTTATTTTTAAAAACAGATAGTGCAATTAGAGATTATTATGATAAGTGAGTGATATTGTCATGTGATTGGTACCCACGCTAACCCTCCGGTGGGAGAACCATTACTACAACCAACTAAGCAGTCTTAACCAAAATACTACACATTTAAAGATACAGAAGCAACTTTAAATGGAAATAAAAATGGAGTCCCCATAAACTCCAAAGGTTTAAACAAATAACTAACCAAACTAATGCGGAAATTCAACCCCTAGAACCTGAAAGTCATTGTACCAAAACTCTACTAACGACAAGTCTAAGAACAAGGGGTACAACCCCGAAACTAAACAACACCTTAAACAAATAGTCTGAGTTCGAAAAGAGTGGACTTAAACAAGAAAGATCCATGGCAGCCTGAAAGAACTGGCTCACCCTTGAATCCAGTCACACTCAATAGTCACTTAGCTGAGGTCTATCAATAGCTGCTTGAAGATGCCCTGTACTCAACAAAGAACAAGCAAGTGAAGTATTAGTACACAACCACAGTGTACTGGTAGGATCATGCGGCTATCCCAATAATTGAAACACATGCAAGTAACAACAACATTATAAAATAGACATATACCAAACATATACAATATTATCCATCTTTTCAGGATCAACGTAGCATCCCACATTCTCAATAATACACATTGATTATCAATTTAGAACAACAAACAATCTTCCAATATCATTCATTATTAGATATGAACGTAATTATCACAAGTACATACATAACACAATTCAATGGTTCTCCTACGGAATCCAATTCAATGGTCCTCTCATGGAACCCACACCCAAACTATTAACATACCGAAACATGGTACCCAATCCAATGTTTATACCGGAACGTGGCAACCAATCCCATATTTATATCGGAACGTGGCAACCGATCCAATGTTTATGCCGGAACGTGGCAACCGATCCCATATTTATGCTGGAACATGGCAATCGATCCAATGTTTATGCCGGAACGTGGCAACCGATCCCAATTAGTGTGTCAGATCGTGACACCCACCCATTCAACAAACCACAATCACAATCACAATGTATATTCTCACAATCATACAATAAGAGGTGATTCATGCATACAATTATTCAATTATCCTCATTTATGATTAGGGTGATCGATAATGCAACATTCGCATACACACATGCATTATAATGAAGCAATTACAAACTTACATCACACAATTATAAAATCACAATCATCATCTACCTCTAATCCAAGCTTGAATCCCCTAAGACACTTGAATCTTCCCTTTTCGGATTCTTCCCGCCTGTATGTGGTCTAAAAACATACAATTAATGTAAGAATCAATAAACGAGGCTTAATTACCCGGATTATAATCAACATTATCAACCCTAGGCTAATCCAAGATCCCAATACCCAAATTAGGGCTTCTTCCACCATAAATTACAGATCAAAACCCTCCCCCATCGATAATTACCCAAGAAACTACGTTTCACGAATCAAAAAATGGATTCGGGGAGTTAAAACCTTACCTTTAGCCTCAAGAATGGTGAAAAATGGCCAAGAACTCATCTGGGGTCGTTCCTTAGCTCTCAAAGTCGAAAAGTGCAGAATAAAGACGTTTTGGGATTTATTTACGATCTTAAGTCGCGTCGCTCGCCACAAGACATACCCACATAATGCACCGCACTGGTGGCAAAAATCCATGCTTTGCATGTAACTACGATGAGCTATTTTAATAATTCCAAGACCCCATTTTATAACACACCTTTAACCAACGATGCTCAGAAAATATCGTTCACGCTAAGATCTATTTCGGGAGTTTTACTCACCCAAATTCAATTCCATAAAGTCGTACAGATTTCTTAATGACTTATCCAACCACTCATGTAATCAAAATCATAAATAAGTCACCCGATTCTCTACACCTTAACGACTCTGATTTCGCCCAAATCTGAACTAGGTTGGGAAATCCAAAGTTACTACTCAAAAGTTTTCTGACTCCAATTCTTTCCCCATCAACTTTTCTATAACGACGGGAACCGATTGTTACAATGAATACAAATTTACCCATCACTCGTGTCCCAGTGACAACTAAGAGAAAAGGGCTAAAGCAAGAATATAGTAGTATCTGAATCGTCGAATAACTAGGGATACTTGTCCCACATACTTTTTCTATTGACTCTGGGCTGCTAGAAGCTTATATTGGATACTTCTCACCTTACCCTGAACATCTTTCACCAAATCAACTCTCAAAGGTTTCACGCCTTCAACCTCAAACCAACCAATTGAACACCTACACATTGTTGACACCCAATTTTGACCCTTCACAATATAAATTAATTATCGAGCTTCTTCAATTTAGAACGATTTAAAATAATTAGTTTTATAAAATTTCAAATACTTTTCAAAATCATTGTAAGTGATTATGGTCGATTTTCATAGTTTATAAATATATTTCATAAGCTTTATATATCCATAATTAGTATATTTTATAACCATTTCAAAGTCATACAAAAAGATTTTAATTTTAGTAAGTATGTTATTAAATTGGTTTAGTTTAAATTATGGTTATAATTTTGAATCATTAGTTTACAATTAAGTTAGTTATTTTATGTCATTAAAATTAAGAAGCTCGTTAATTAATTAATATTAATTTCTCTTATTTAGGATTTAGCCGAATTTGTTAATTTAACTCAACTTGGCTATTCCTTAAACTCTAAATATAACCCATTTTGATCTCACATTTTTAAACCCATAAAAGACTCCTTTTGGGCCTATCTGAAAATTTTCCAGCAGCCCAACAACAACTCCAGCAGCCCATTGCAACAATACATCAATCCAGCAACTATTTGACCCGACCCAGCGTACAAACAGCAGCAACCAAGAAACCCAGCAGCCTTCTTTCTCTTCTTTCACGTCAACAGCAGCCAGACGACCTTGCCCATACGCTCTTCTTCTTCTTCATGCCAAATCCACCCGAAAATCGCGTCAACTACTCTGCAGAGCCCACACCCTGCAACCTGATCCATCTCCTAACGTCCCTTTCCCCTATTTCAAGGGATTTTCAAAAGTGACGGTGGGATTTCATTTTTTGAGAATTCGAATTTCACCCGTTTTCCCTAAATTGAACCCTAGATTTCCCCCTATATATATGTCTCTTCTTCTCTATTGTAGAAGAGGATTTTTTGGGGACGGAAAAAGACTTAAATAACTCAAGCAAAAACAACAAAAAATAGATGTAAACACATTTGAAACCGAAAATAAATTAGTGTGATCATAGCGCGGCTCCCTAGCTCGTTCATAGGAGTCCTCGTTATCTCGTTCCGGTGGTGAAATCGCCTTCGTGGTGAGCTCGTTACTGCCCCAGTTCGCTGCCCCGAAATAGGTCAGTGACATCTAATTTTTTTTTTATTTATTGATATGAGATATGGAAGAATTGGGTTTTAATGTGTGATGGACCTACTATTAGTTTCATTGCAGTATGTTTGTGTTATGGCATCACGATGAATGAATGTAATATAGCTGATCTTTGATTTTAATGTTCACTGTTTGTTCACTGCTTTTGTTAAAATCAAATGTTAAAGTATTTTGAAGATTGTTTTGTTATCATTATTATTTTTGTTTAATCATGTTTCCAAGACTCATTTTTTTAGGGAGTAAATTCTTTGGAAACTATGTTTTGCTTGAAATTTTACAAATGAGTAAAATACTTATCAACATACTTAAGTGATGTTAACTAAATATATTCCTCTGTTTTGGGATAATGTTAAGCCTATAAAAATGTGTATTGCTTCGTTTATGTTTGTTGAAGTATAGCCAAGATGTCCTGAATTTTGTCTTTCGATATTCAACTTGTAATGTGTTCCTCTTCTCCTTTGTTATCTTCGTCGTTATGATGAAAATGTTGTCTCTGCTCACTTTAGCTATACTAAAGGTGAGTTCGAATCGACGTTATGCATTCATGCCATCTATTTTTTTTCTTTAAGTCGAAATTTGATTGTTATTTTGTTGCCTAGTGTGATCCTTTGCTCCAATCTGCCATCTTTTGTTTAGGGATCAATTTAATGGCCTAGACTAATTTAAATATATTTATATGTTGCGCTCTTAATTGAATCTAATAAGTCCTTGTTATTCTTCCCCGCTAGTTCATCATAGTCCCTTTACGCTTATCAAAGATCATCGTAATAATTCATCTTATCATAAGTTGTGTAGTTTCATTTTAATGCACTGTTATTAGTTTAAATATTAATGTGCATTTCCTTGCTCTTTTGTTACATGTGAATTTGCTCGGAGTTCAACATAAACTCCTATCTCCCCTCTTGCATTTCTTTGAGTGGAATCTCCATCGAGTCAGCCCATGGTCATTAATCGAAGATGAAAGCTGATATGTGGTATAATGGAAGATGAATTGTAGGCTGTCGATAGCCTAAAATGGGCTGTATACAGCTGTATATAGCATTATACGCTGATATACAGGTAAAAAACGTGAAAAATACAGGGCTGAGCAGTGTACAGGTGTTCGAGAGCAAGAAATGCGTAAAAAATGCTGATATACACTGATATACAGCCAGTGTATACCAAAAACGGGATTGGGCAAAAGTCCAAAAAATCCCAACGAAATAGGCCCAAAAGGCCCAAATTTAATTTTTCTCTTACCCTTTAATTATTTACTTGCGATTGTTTATTGTTTGTTCCTTAACTTTAATTTTAGAATTATTAATTAACTTACTTAGATTCCCCAAAAAGACGAGTCATTTCTTTGGGTTGGTTTCTTTTAAATACATTTCACTTGTCGTGTTCGCTTATTCCATTAATCAAAATGTTAGTTGAATCTTATATTTTTAAAATCAAGTTAAATCGGTGTTCTTAAAAAAAATACGTTTTAAGGCTTCTTTACTTGATCACATTTATTTTGAAGCATTTTTCTCAAATGAACTAAAAATATTCTCTTTCTACGTAGTCATTTTCGCCAAAAGGTTAGTCAATTAACTTAAAATGATTTCCATTACCATGTCAAATGAATTAAACAAATCCTAATTGATCTAGTTTTGTTAAAATTTTATCCACATGCAATTCAATTTAAACGTTTCATTTTTAGGTCTCTTTCCCTAAAAATAAAAAATGAAATAAAATGTGTCATTTATTTATTTTCTTAAAGTTACTCAACTATTGTGAATTGTTATTTTATGTTCTAAACAATTAGTCAAAAAAAAATGTTTTAGTCAAATCGCAGGTCAACCGCGTGTTAGCGGACACTCGAATGCCTAAACCCTTCTCGAAGTGTAAATTGAACCCCGAACCCTCTTTGGTATTTCAAATGATTTTTTCTGTTTAAATCTTTGAAAAATTATAAGTTTTCTTAATTTCTTTAAAAAATTAAGTGGCGACTCTTTTCTAAGTATTTTGCTTAAATTGTTTTATACTTAGAACATTTCAAAAAGTGATTTTTTCTACAGATAGAAAAATTACGGCGCAACACACATCTTCCCATACCATGCCTCAATGAAGTCATCTATATAATCGAGTGATAAATATTATTGTATGTAAATTTAACTACAACAAAAGTGATTCCCAACAACCACCAAAGTTGATCGTACACACGTCTACAACATGTTATCAAGGACCTTGACACAATCATCTGGACGAATCCTTTAGCACTTAAGCATGATAAAATTCCAAGTCAATACTCGCTACAAATATAAGTGAACCTGAATCAACCGACACACACTCATAATACCCAAACAATCATAGTTCTTAACAATATCTCCATCCTACAACACAAATTCTCATGAGCTTAAGTTATAACAAATTTGATCTTTAGAAATCAGATACTCGTCTAGGGATATGTCCAAGCATACAACCCCTCCAACAACACTATTGAAATACTAGATTTAGTAATTGTAGGTTATCTCTTAAGAACAGTAGAATTGGACCCAATGATTACCACATTCAACCACACATAATCGATACATGACCTCGACACTAGAGGAATATTTAAGATTGCCGGACAACCACAAATACGCATGGTAGCTCTTCTATAAATTCTCATAAGCAAGGTGGTACATGTAGAACCACTAAAATACTTTAACAACTCCAAGACAACACCAATTATGTCATTCTAAATAATCAAATCTTCCCAATTTTCCCACTCAACCAAGAGAACATCATAGGATTTGGTACCCCTGATCCACCACTAGGGATCCACCTACAAAAGTGAAAACATACTAGAGCATAACCAGTGAATCATACTCACAACACTAATAACCATCATAAACACTCCGACCTTTTCCCTTATTATAAATCAACACTTTAAAAATGAAACCTTTCTTAGGTACTTAAAAATCAATAGTAATAAACTTACAACTCAACCCAGGTGTAAGTCCCTTCAAATGCTCAATACTTGGTACAATTGATCATTTCTCACCTTACCAATTCATACCTTGACAAAATATATTACCATAAATGTAGACTTACAATGAAAAATCTGAATTGTAAATTCAACCGTATAACACAATTCCCTTATCTATCAACATTAGCTTATACCTTGAAGATTTTTATGAATTCATGGATCTTTGCTTATCATTGATCGCATATCCATCGATCTTACAATATCCTTCACTAAAAGTTCCAACGTACTCATTACTAACTCAAAAACAAAACCAAAGCACTTATCATCACACTCGAGCTAATGTTGTACACTCCTTTCTCAAGTCCTTTCCAATAGTTTTTAACCAATTTGAAGGACTTGTGACACTATTACCATAGTCACAACAAAACGAATAAAATCACACGTCTTTGAACCCAATTATCTACCCCACTAAAGATATCTCTTTAGCCTTTGCAATCAAATAAAATATTCTTGCTCTAGCCTTTCTCTAAAGGTTGTACTACATCCCACTATATTTTCCTTATTATAACTTTAGCTCTTTAACATTCTATTCGAGTGGTGTCCCACCATCTCCTAAAACTTTACAAACAACCACGTTACTCACCCAATATTAGAAAACCACGACCTTAGGTACTCCCAAGTCATACTTACTATACAAAATTCGTTTTACCAACAATCTTATTATATAGTTGCATCCCATCACAATCCATCACGCACTCATACCACCATTAGACTCGGTTAGCCCTGGCTATCACTACGAAGTCAGCCTTTTTATCGACATGACACCTCAAACTCAGGTATACCCATCAAATTCAAAGGGCTAACCCAATTTTATACACATTTACTTACTATACTGTTCAATTATCTTCACCCAAGTATACTCAATGTGACTTTCTTTATCTATAAGCTTGTCATTGTGGTATCAATCCACTCATTTATGACTTAAGATAAAATAACCAGTCCTCATACTACCCTCCTTCTTCTTAGCAAACAAGACATGAGCACCCCACGTGGAAATACTAGGACGATAAAACCTTTATCAAGAAGCTCTTGGATTTGAGCTTTAAGCTCTCTCAATTCTACCAGAGCCATGCAATAAGGAGGAGTTCCAGTTTCCAAATCAATGCAGAAATCTATATCTCTATCCGGAGGCATACCAGACAAATCAGTAGAAAATACTCTTCTAAATTCAGATACTACAGGAATAGACTCAATAGAGGGAGACTCTACCTTAACATCTCGAATATGAGCCAATCACGCCAAACAATCCTGCCCCACCAGTTTTCTAGCCCGAATGGAGGATATGATCTTAGTTAGCATATGCTTGTACACCCCTTCCCACTCTAATCTTTCCCTACCAAAGATCTTTAGAGTTACCGACTTAGTATTACAATTAAGCTCGGTATAATAGGGGGACAACCAAGTCATGCCTAAGATTATATCAAGTCAATCATATCCAGCCTAACCAAATCAACCCAAATCTGAAAATCCATAACCACAACAGGACAACACGATACACATGACTGACTCTTCAACTGGGATAGAAACATGGATGCGGCCATTAAGTATATCACAAACCACATCAAATCCCAAGTTAATTGAACTAACACGTATAAAAAAGTAGAACCCATATTACATAAAACAATAGCCATCCGAGCACAGACAAGAGTAGCACTAGTGACCACTGTATCACACTATCAAACTCGGTCTTACCCTGAAAAATATAAAACTCAGCCTTGTCATCTTGACGGGCAACCTCCTTGCCTGACTACATTGCTCCTCTACCCGCATTACCATTTCCCCGGCCTCCACGGCCTCGCTGATTTCCTCCTCATATGCCCATGTTCTCCACAATTTTAACACACTTTAGAAACTTATATTCGATTGCTAAACACTGAATTAAATCGCGGGGGTTAGGTTGGGTATGATTCGGCGTCCATAATTATGACTAGGGGAAAATAGGGGAGACAGGGCTGAGATTCTGTCTTGCCCTGTCCCGCTCTGGTGAGAGGAATCCATCACTGGCGGTCTCTCACTGGTGAGATTATCCCGCCCCAGCAGCTCCGACGGAAACAAAACTCCTGCCAACAATTTCTGGGGTTCCTCTCTTTTCTATATTTCCCCTAGATTTCCCGGCTATAACTAGGCATTTAAGAAAATCCCTTTAGCTAGGACAATCATTGTCTACCCCCAGTCAACCCAACGAAGTACGCACTTTAGAATCATTTTACATTGTTTCAACACTACCACACCCATGTCCCCAGGATACACCCAGACTCTCACACAGTTATCTTTTGGTCGCAACACACGTCCAAATTTCTCACTTACGAACAACATCGTAATTTATCTAGACCCTTGTACCTAATCTCATGATAACTTTCTTTTCACAACAAGTTTCACGACCCTCAAACAGTTACAACTTGCAGACAAGTCTAAATTCTTTAATTAGTTCGTTCCATAGACAACCATTACTGATAATCTATGCCTTATACGACCCCTAAGGCTAGATACCAATTGAAACATTCTCAGTTCCAATTAACTTTCTTATGTCCCTTCAGCCGGGACTACGACGTTTACTTTACTTCATTGAGATACCAATTGGAATCGGGAGATACCAATTGGACTCAACTCATACCACAAGCGACAATAGTAGCTAGCGAGCCCTACAAAACTGCTAATTTCAATCATAGAACTTGGTTGAATCCAATTTTTAACCGCCTCAATCTTTAACTCATGGTAACCAGACCTTAAACCAATCTTAGAGAAAACCGGTGCACCTTGCAATTGGTCAAAAATGTCATCTATCCGAGGCAATGGATACTTGTTTTGAATGGTGACTCTTGCTAGTGATGGTATTACCACTTTTGTTGCTCTAGTTCGGACCATAGAGTAAAGGAGAAAAGATACCAATTTGTATCACCTAGATACTAATTGGATTCAAGTCATAACGTGAAGGAGTATAAAGAAGTGAGTTTTTCCTAAAGTCCTATAGCATCTCGAACAAAAGTTCGGACGTCTTCGTACCGTTCCGCAAGACTATACTAGACTCGTTTTGGTACAATGAGATCAACGAACCTAGACTATGATACCAACTTTGTCATGACCCAGACCGTCGTGATTGACAATTACGCTAACCCTCCAGTGGGAGAACCATTACAACAACCAACTAAGCAACCTTAACCAAAATACTACACATTTAAAGATACAGACGCAGGTTGAAATGGAAATGAAAATGGAGTCCCCATAAACTCCAAAGATTTAAACAAATAACTAACCAAAGTAATGCGATTATTCAACCCCTAAAACCTGAAAGTCATTGTACCAGAACTCTACTAACGACAAGTCTAAAGACAAGGGGTATAACCCCAAAACTAAACAACACCTTAAACAAATAGTCTGAGTCCGAAAAGAGTGGACTTAAGCATGAGAGATCCATGGCAGCCTGAAGAACTGGCTCACCCTTGAATCCAGTCACGCTCAATAGTCACTTAGCTGAGGTCTATCAATAGCCACTTGAAGATGCCCTGTACTCAACAAAGAACAAGCAAGTGCAGTATCAGTACACAACCACAGTGTACTGGTAGGATCACGCGGCTATCCCAATAAGTGAAACACATGCAAATAACCGCAACATTATAAAACAAGCACATACAAAGCATATACATTATTAGTCATCTTTTCAGGATCAATGTAGCATCCCACATTCTTAATAAAACACATTGGTTATTAATTAAGAGCAACATACAGTCTTCCAATATCAATCATCATTAGATATGAACGTAATCATCACAATTAGATACATAACACAATTCAATGGTTCTCTCATGGAACCCAATTCAGTGGTCCTCTCATGGAACCCACACCCAAACTGTTAGCATACCAGAACGTGGTACCCGATCCAATATTTATGCCGAAACATGGCAATCGATCCCATATTTATGTCGGAACGTGGCAACCTATCCAATGTTTATGCCAGAACATGGCAACTGATCCATATTTATGCCGAAACGTAGCAATCGATCCAGTGTTTATGCGGGAACGTGGCAACCGATCTCAGTTAGTGTGTCGATCGTGACACCCGCCCATTCAACAGACCACAATCACAATCACAATGTATATTCTCACAATCGTACAACAAGAGGTTATTCATGGCATACAATTATTCAATTATCCTCATTTACGATTAGGGTGATCAATAATGCAACATTCGTATACATACATGCATTATAATGAAGCAATTACAAACATACATCACACAATCATAAAATCTCAACCATCACCTACCTTGAATCCAAGCTTGAATCCCCTAAGACACTTGAATCTTCCCTTTCCGAATTCTTCTCACTTGTTCGTGGTCTAAAAACATACAATTAACGCAAGGATTAATAAACGAGGCCTAATTACCCGAATTATAATCAGCATTATCAACCCTAGGCCAACCCAAGATCCCAATACCCAAATTAGGGCTTCTTCCACCATAAATCACATATCAAAACCCTCCCCCATCGATAATTATTCAAGAAACTACGTTCTACGAATCTAAAAATAGATTCGGGGAGTTAAAACATTACCTTTAGCCTCAAGAATGGTGAAAAACGGTCAAGAACTCGTCTGGGGTCGTTCCGTAGCTTTCAAAGTTGAAAAATGCAGAATAAAGACGTTTTGGGGTTTATTTACAACCTTAAGTCGCGTCTAGCCCGCCACAGCGGCACCCACCCCGCCCCAACGGCTTGCACAGAACCAGTGAGCTATTTTAATAATTTCAATAGCCCCATTTCACAACTCACCTTTAACCAACGACGCTTAGAAAATACCGTTCACGCTAAGATCGATTCCGGGAGTTCTGTTCAATCGAATTCAATTACGTAAAGTCGTACAGATTTCTTAACGACTTATCTAACCACTCATATAATCAAAATCATAAATAAGTCACCCGATTGTTACCAGATTTTCTTGCACCTTAACGACTCTGATTTCGTCCAAATCTGGATTAGGTTGGGAAATCAAAAGTTACTACTCAAAAGTTTTCTGACCCTAATTCTTTCCCCCATCAGCTTTTCTATAACGATGGGAACAGGTCGTTACAGATATATGGGTATATATGAATTCTCATGTTTACCCATTTTGTCCATATTTGTATAATTGTATGAGCTTCAATATGTTGAAGTACATATTTACCCATTTAAGAAAATATGAGTGATCTTTTTAATTTAATATGAAAACAATTGATCCATTTCACTTATATGAGTTGAAATTGTCACCCCTAGTTGTATGTAAGGTCGAGCAGTTGAATAAAATTCTGTCTAAGAACAATAAGTTTTTTTTTTGTTTTTTTTTGTTTTTCAAATTTAATAATTAAACATTCCAATCTATCTTAAACGAATTTAAATTCAAAAGGTATGTTTCATATATCACTAAAAACAAACTATAATGATTAATTTGTCACAATAACAATAAATCTAACGAACTCATTTTATTATAATAATAATTTATTATTATTTTTTAATTGTTATACTAATATTCATTTAATTTAAAATTACTCATCATAATCAAAATTCAAGATCACCTTTTTAAAGATATTTACTATAGTTAAATGAGGTGACCAAATATGAGTAAATATCTCAAAAATTCACTCAAGTATAGAAAATTATTTGAAAAAGTCACTCAGGTTAAGAATAATAATTAGTTACAACTGTTTTGGTATCTTAGGCATAATTAGTTTTCCAATTCTCACTTAAATGGCAATCATGACATGCTATTCACTATACAATAGCACAGAATCATACAAACTGGGTAACTCAAGCAGACAAGTATAATTTTTTTTGAGGTTATAATGATTTTATTTTTTTGAGAAATTGAATAAAAAAGATGTTATAGAATCAATTAAATTAAATAATACTACATGATAAAGGGAAATTTAATTAAATCATAAATTTTTATACTAATAATAATTAGGTTAAGAAAATATTTATTAAAGAAAATAAAATAAGAGAGTTAAGCATAATATTATAAACTACAATGGAAGTAAGTAATACGAAACTAAATTTGAAGGGTGGTTTGTACAATTATCTCTTTTATTTTTTGGTTATAATGATTTTCTAGAAAAATAGTTTCACTTGAGTGACTTTATAAAAGAAAATCCATAAGTTGAGTGACTTTATTGATACAAATTAAGTTGAGTGATCTTTTCAAATAATTTCACATACTTGAGTAATTTTTTAAGATATTTACTCCCAAATATAGTGTCTCAATTTTCACAGGAAGTTTTTAAACTTGGTAAATAACATAATTTTAGTCAACGATCAGATCATTTGGTTGGTGGGATAGATATATTAATTTTGGGATAAACAAAATATTTTATTATATGTTTAGTCATAAATATTAATTAATTTTAAAATTATTTATTTCATTAGTTATATTAAAATAATAAATTAATTATCTCAACACATGAAATATTTTTATCAACCAAACAACCCCTTAGGGAAAACCTGAAGAGTGGCAACAACCTAATCCCAAGTATTCCCTAGTCTCCCAATAGTTCGGGGTCCGGAGTCAAAAGAACAAAAAAATGATCAAAGATTTCAAAAGGGCAACAAAAATAAGTCTGAAACCAAAAGGGTAACATTTAAACGGTAGGATAAACGACGTTTAAATTAGGATAGCAAGGCACAGGGCCCAATGTGCCTTACAAGGCGCATAGGGCCCCGCACCTTTGTCCTTACATTAAAATATAAAAAAATTATAAAAATTGCAAATGTAAAATTGTATGTGAAATTTTAGGGGCTAAAAAGTTTTTTTTAAAATTTTTATGCAAGGACAAAGCCGCGGGGCCCTATGCGCCTTACAAGGCGCAGACAGACTTGCGCGTTGTAAGGCTCTGTCTACTTGCGCCTTGTAAAGCGCATAGGGCCCCGTGCCTTGCTACCCTAATTTAAAAGCCGTCCACCATACCATTTAAATGTTACCCTTTTGGTTTCAAACTTATTTTTGTTGCCCTTTTGAAATTTTTGGTCAATTTTTTTTCCCTTTTGACCCCGAACTCCAATAATTCCTATCATAAAAAAAATAAACTTGTTTAAGCAAGCTAAAAATAAAAGTTATTCTTTTATCAGAATACTTTTATGATCTATTATATTAAAATTATTGTAGCTTGTTTGAGCAAGTTGAAAAAAATAAAATGCTTATTTGACCCTATATATATACATATATATTCGTGTTTTAAGATAATTTTATGCCTCCAGAATGATAATTAGAAGTTCGCAGTGACGTAGACAAAAGTTTTATGAAGGAGATTTAAAATATGTAAAGTAAACACACATAAAAATAAAAAATAATTTGATATATATATATATATATATATATATATATATACACACACGCGCGCACACACACATATATATACTAGTTATGAAAAACTCGTGCTATGCATGGGTCTAATATTTATTCAGAAATTTATTTTTTGAGTGGTACTAGTTAAACGTTTTAAACTATCTCATTAAGTGTAAAATAAATATCTGATAAATATTATTAATATAGTGGTACATTAAATGATTTTAAAAATATTTTTCTTCATCAACATGTGATTTTTTTACTCAAAGTAGTTATAAAATACACATAAAGCTAAAATGAGTTTCATAATTTCAAAAAAATAGTACACTAATTAAATTAAAATAAGAATCCAAAAAAATAATCTCTCTTATTAAATTAAAATAAAATCCAAAACATAATTTCTCTTATTTTAAATTTTATCACTATTTCTAATTTCCATGTCAACATAAGAGTCTAGTCTAGAAATAATACTAGAGGGAGATTGCCCGTGCAGAGCACGAGCCCAACTTTTGTGCCTTTCAATATCGTGTTTCTCTTATATGCCAAAAGAATGAAACATGTATTCCATTTTATATTATTTAAACCCTATTGACTTAACGCTGCTTTTAGAAAAGTTTTAATTAAAAAAGGATTTTGCTAAACTAACATTTATTAATAAAAACTAATTTTAAAGTGACTATTATTAGTTTATATAATTATTTGATACTAAAATAGAAAAAGGAAGATATAATTTTTGTTATTTTTTATAAATTAGACAATTAAATTGGACCAACTATTTTAGTATGGAGGATAATTACTATGTAATGAACGTATTACATTATTTGAGAGATTAATAAATGAAGCATAGTACTATTGTATATCCATTAACATTTTTCATTGTACAAAAATAGAGATAGTTTCCTCTTTTCTTCCACTCTTGACTACTGCAAAATGCAAATCTTTGCTTCACTACATCAAAGGAACAAACAAAAATGATATGCTAATCCAGATGAAACATACTAAACATACCCAAGGAACATGTACTGTTTGAAATACGAGATATGTCTAAGAAAATGTATACATAATTGAGAAGTTTGAAACTTAATTTTTTTAATTTGCATATTTAAAGTTCAATTGACAAATAAAATATATTGATTAACAAATAAAAAATTGATGACCTTTATATTTTTTGATAGTCACCATGTTCATGACCGGTGAGTTACTTGAAATTAATGATATGGAAAAGGAGAACATCTTCTCAAATTGTAAAAATGTAATGAAAAATTTAGTTGGGTGGTTTTATTGATATAAATTGCTTTAAATTAAATGATTTTATTGATATAAAACAAAGTTAAATGACTTTGTTAAATAAATTGTTAAAGTTGAGTGACTGATTTGGAATATTAACTCCAAAATAAGGACGTATCTCTTACCATAATTGTCATATGCAAAACCCTCAAAAGATTTGTGAAATATAATGAAAAAGAAGAAAATTTTACCAGTCACAATCTCCAAACTTTGATGAAAATAATATTTCAAAAGAAACATAGTTTATGTATTGATCTTGAATCTTACCTTTTGTATTTTTGTTTAGCCATGCCAATTACTCTTTTCATGTATTCCATGCTAAACAACGGACAAAAACCTTTCGAAGAGCACCAGTGAACACCTAAGCTACTTTGCCAAGAAAATGAAAAATATGAAGATAATTGTTGCGGTGGCAGAAAATAAAAGAGAGAAGGAGAGGGTGTTCCTAGAAAACTTGCAATTTCTTTTACGATAATGAGACACATTTCATTAATTAATTTGAAAAGACTAAAATATCCTTACACAAAAAATAAAAGGACACCTAACAGACATGTTGATACCTATGCTTTTAACTCATACTTCTTTAATAATAGAAAAGAAAAAAACATTGATGGGTGAAAATTGAACTGAAAAAATATCCCATGTAATCATATAAGCAAAGGGCTAAGTTGTCAAGAGATCAAGATATTTCACGTTAACTATAGTTGATCAATTTTTTAATCAATAGCACTACATCATTTTAATAAATTTACAAAAATTAACCTATTGAGCCCATATTTCAAATAATAGGATAAGCTTGACATTTAAGAGGAACAATTAATTTTATTGATAATTGTGATTCGGGAAGAAGTACTTCAGAACCAAGAACAAATAAATACTGCACAAAAGTAAGCTCAAATGGACCAAAATACCCTCAAAAGAAATTCTCTGACCGTATGCTGACATGTTGACGGGGAGTTGATTAACTCCCACTTATAAAATAAATAAATAAATAAATAAATAAATAAATATATATATATATATATATATATATATATATATATATATATATATATATATATATATATATATATATATATATATAAATTGTGCTTGTATCAGATTTAAATATTAAAATTTTGTATTAATTCTATTTTGAAATTACAATAATATTGGGTAATAATGTTGAGGGAATAATCATTTAATGAGGGAAATTCCTACTAGGAGTGTTTATCTAAAAAAAAATTATGATCCAAATTGAATATACCAACGGACAAATAATGATTAGCATTCTTTATACAAACACAATCATTGATACATATACATAGTAGTTACATATATATAATTATCTAATCGATATACATATACAATTCACCTCTCTGCATTGTCTGCCCTCTCTCGCTCGCCTCTTTCCTCTCTCTCCCAATCTCACTCGCCACTCTAGCCTAACACAGAGAACTGAGAACATATATATATACAAAAACAATTTTCATAGACACAGACGAATTAACGTCCGATTTATGTAAATCACTGCGATTTATACAAATCAGATGCTCCACAACTAATATAATTTGACTATGAGCGCAAATAGCAATACTGTAGCTATAAAGCACTAATATGATTTTTATTTTTGCTATTCTTAAAATTTACTCTTGAAATTTTACATAACCAAAAAATTATATTAAATAGGAACTATTTAATTATGGGTAAATTGGTGAAAATATATTTGCGGTAAACGAATTTCTTATCTAGTAAGTAAAGCAAAAAAAGTTATATGAATCAAAAGAAGTAAGCAATATAGATACTCATGATGCTTTTAAGTTTAAACCTTTTGCCTGATAATCGAAAATTCCCTCATATTTTATAGCTAATAACTAAGTAATACGTTTGATTGTTTTATTTCTCAACTATCAACTAAGTAATATTTTGAATATTTTATTTCTCAATTTTTTTTATTTATAAATGATATTTGGTTTCTAATGTTAATATTACACCGTCAATTTTGTTGGTAGAAAAAAATGTATCATCATATAATTAAAAGTACCATAGAAAATGTATCCCCTTGTTTATTTATTTTTTAAAAAAATATATGATTATACTTTTTGTGCTATATCATAAGCCTCCTTTAAACTTTTAATTTCAAATTTCTAGTGGATCGCTCCCATTAGAGAGGATAATTAAAAAACCTAGCCCTCCCTCTTCTAGTTAATAACGATTAGAAAAGTTTCTATGCTGGTTCATTATCGTTTATTACGTAGATAAATTAAGTATGTATTATCTTTTAATTAAAGTTATTAATATCAATTGAAATATGCATAAAGTATAATAACTTATCGAGATTAGAATGTATAATTAGAGGCAATAACATACACGATCGGTGAAGTGGACCACAGATGGGGCTTACCTGACCTGTAGGCAGGGCAGGGCCACGACCAAGACCCAGTCGACGGGCTGTGGTCCTAGTGATGGTCCGTCGTTGCGTCCTGTAACAGCCCAAAATTTTTTTGAGCTAAGACTCGAACCATCCTTGTTGTGAGTAAGTTTTTACCAAGGAATTTAAAATTTTTTAAGTATTAAGGTTGGGTCACTAGATGTAGCATCTTGAGTTCCAAAAAGAACTAAATTGGAAATAGCAAAATCTGAAATTTTGCAAGTTATGCTTAAGTTATGAGTTTTGGGTCAACTTCAAATGACCATAACTCTCAATACAGGATGAGTTAGGTGTACCATAACTCTAAATTTCGAGCTTGTATGAGGGAGATATGCCCGTTTGAAGTCAGGCTATCCAAATAAGGAAAGTTACCCGAAAATAGTGAGGGGTATTTTGGTCTTTATCTTACCAAGTCAGATTTAATTCATTTTTAGTAAGGTTTTAAGGGTATAATCCAATTAGGTTCAGTTTTATAATACTAATATACGCCTAGGGTTTTAGTTGACCGCTCAATAAGAGAAAATAGGAGAAAAGAGGAATGGATCAAGACGTTCGTCGAGGTTCTTGAGTTTTGTTGCGGATTTTCGCCATGAGTTTGATCCCTAAGAAATATGTAAGTTTTCATAGTGTTGAGTTCGTGCATCCACACACCAATCATGATTTATTCAGTGTAATTTCTTTCTTGACATTTAAGGATTTAAGTTCTTGATGAGTTCTTGATAAGTGTTCTTGAAGTTTCCTTATCGATTATGTTTTGATGTAAGATTCTACTTGGGTAAACTTCAAACGACAATATCTCTTAGAATATAAAGAGTTATGTGAGCCATAACCTATCCAATTAAAGGTATTTTAATCTACTTTCCTATGCCACCAATTTCATGTCAATCCAATTTCTGAGTAAAAAGTTATGACTATTTTAATAACCTATACAGTGCTGTTATGAATTGGTCGACGGAAAAGTATTAAAAAGGGTTGTTTTTGTTTTTTTACATCCAAGAAAACCCTAAATGAATTTCTTGATATCAAAAATTTTAATTCGTAAACATCTAAAAAATATAAAAATCAAGAAAAAGACATAAAGCACCTAAAAAATTTCCCGAATCGCATCTGTCACCTTAGAATATCGATACGAATAATATCAAAAATTCACATTTTTTTTGAATGCCCAAAAAATATAAAAAATTTCAATTCGTAAACGTCTGAAAAATATAAAAATCAAGAAAAAGACATAAAGACACCTAAAATAATTCCCGAATAGCACCAGTCACCTTAGAATATCGATACGAATAAAATATCAAAAAAAGGCCTCAAAAGAATCATATTGTCATCTTTTAATCCATCATTCTCTTCTATCTCAAACCCTAAGACAAAACCCTAAGGAAAAATCAAAGTAGAAGACTCCATTCAAGATTCTTTCAATCTTTTTCAAGATTCTTCTTCAAGGTAAGTCTTTATCCAAGAATTCCATTTTTCAACTCAAATTCCTCCATACAATTATGAATCACAAATGAAAATCATAATTTTTGGCGATAGAGATTTCAAGAAACTAGTTCAAGAATCTCAAGAAAGGTTTTCTTCATCGTTTACCTTCAAGCTTGGGTTTCAAGGCTTCTAATCAAGTTTTTCTTCAAGATTCTTCAAGATTCATCAAGAACCTTGTTCTTCCAGATATGTAAGGCTATCATAGTATTGGAATAGTTCGTCCTCATGCCTTACGTCTACTTTTAGATCAGTAAAAGAGTAATCTAGGATACTTTCCCTAGATTTGAGTATTCTTAAGATAAGTTGATTTTGAGTTGTTGAGTTCATGTTTCTTTTATAAGTTCTATTCCTAATTATTGAATTGCTATATTGTTATTGAGATCCTTCATATCATGAATCATAACTCTTGAATTCATAATTCAAATTCAAGAAAGAGTTAAGAGTAGAGTTCACGAAAGTCTTTTGAGTTCAATTGTTAATCCTTTGAGATAAACTATCGAATTTAAGCTAAATTTTGAAGAAGTAAGTATGAGAATGAGAAGAGTCATATACATGAGTTCCATATTGTTATGTAGACCCTTGAGTCGAGTCGTTCATGCCCATAATTCTGCATAAACTCCATAAATTGAGTATCTTTGAGAGGAGTGGTATCTTCAAGTTCTAATTCTTGAGTGTTGAGTTTCTAATCCCTTTTGAGTTTTATTCCTAATCGTGAGACTATTACATATTACCCATGAAGTGCTTGAGTTGAGTAGTTCATGCCCATAATTTCGCATGAACCTTATATGTTAAGTAGTCTTGAGACGAGAAGTATCTTTCAAGTCCTTGAGTTGAGATTGTTCATACCCATAATTCCGCATGAACCCTCTTAGTTGAGTGTTCTTGAAACGAGTATTACCATTAAAGTTCTTGAGTTCTGAGTTGTTGAGTCTCGAGTATTGAGTTCTAGTTATGGTTACCATAATTCGGCATGAACTTTATTCTAAGAAGTCTTTTGCAAATGCTTTAAACTTGTTTTAAGACTTGAGTTTTGAGTTGAGTAAAGAGTAAAGAGTGAAGTTCATTTCTTCAAAAAAGTATATGGGGACTATGTATTCCTAAAGAGTAAATGTTTTCACATTTAATCAAGAAAGAAAACACTGATTTCCAAAAGAGCCTTTGAGCTAGTTTTCAGTAAAGATTAAATGTTTTCACATTTAATCAAGAGAGGAAACACTGATTTCCAAGAGAGCCTTTGGGCTAGTTTTTGAGCAATTATCTCAAATCACAGAAAGAGTTATGTTTTTAAACATATGAGCTAGTTATATTTTGGGAGTAGTATTAAGCACTAATATGGGGGAGAGTTTAGACAACTCACATCCTTCATAAACCACGTAGCCAACGTGGGTAGAAAAGGGGTCATACTTTTTAGACAACTCCTTAGTGTTTTTTAGCATAGACTAGTGGATCCATTTAGTAGTTAGGTTTTATACCCTTGGCAAGGTATAAGACGACCCTAGCAACGTGAGACAAAACGTTGTATCAACACATAGCTCATAAGTGATGGTTGTCGGTTAGAGAAACTCTTTTAGAGATATTTGTATTTTTACATACACAGAGTTTACTTGTATTTTTACATACAAACAGCGTTTATATTGTATCCTTGTATACAAACTGAGTATATTGTATTCTTAAATACATTGAGTTGCTTTCTACTATTTTAAAAGCTTTCCATATATTATATCTCTTGTTATTGCTTTATACTGAGTTGAGTATCTAGAGTTTGAGTACCAAGAGTCGAGTGTCTTATTATTGAGTTGAGCCTTATTTCACTGAGTTGAATATTTTATCTTTGAGTTGAACCTTATTTCACTGAGTTGAATATTTTATCTTTGAGTTGAGTATCATATTCCTGAGTTGAGTTAGTTAAGTGAGTTGAGAAGAAGTAAGTATGTTTTCTTTTTATCAAGTTCAAGCTTATGTTATGCTTTAGAATTCCCCTTACATGCTCGTACATTCCACGTACTGAACCATTTGGCCTGCATTATTTCATGATGCAAATACAAATATTCAGGGTCATCAACAGGAGCTTCGTTGATACCACATGGAGTTCGAGTTAGCAATGGTTAGCCTCCTTGCTTCCGAAGGGTTCCACTTGTACTTTTAGTTATATTGGTTGTTAGGATGTCGTAGGTCTTGTTCCGACTTACATCTTTGTCAGTTAGAGGCTTCATAGATAGACAGTAGAGTTTGAGAAGTCTGTTTCATTTTGTCTTATTAAATGTATTAAGGACTTAAGCTGCCTATTGTTGGCTAGTGGAATATTCTATTTATATTCAGAGTAAATCATTTGAGTTAAAGCTTTGTATTTGAGTTTCATGAATTATATTCAAGTTTTAAGCTTTTGCATGCTTAAGTTAGTCTTCCGGTTGTAGTCAGCCAGGATGAGGGTTTGCTTGGGGATCATCAATGGTTCTTGAGTGCCGGACACGTCCAAGGTGTAGGCTCGGGTCGTGACATGTCCGTTGTTGGCCCTAGTCAAATTTTAAGTGAGGTCATTTTGGTATTTTGCCCTATGCGTTAGACATTTCAACTACGTCGTTTTACACCTAAACTACGTCATTTGGTCTATTTTAGCCTAATATTCTAGTGAGATATTACCCAAATCTTTTATTCACCAAAATTCACCAAGCTTAGAACGAAAAGGGAGAAAAAAGATGATATCTTCCTCAAGAACACGCAACAGGTTTCCTTCAGTTCTAGCCTCGAAATCGAAAGATTTATCTGTGAATTTCGTCACTAGGTATGTGGGATTTAACTAATGGGTTCCTTTCATCCAGTAGGTCCCTAGAATTCAGTCAGATTCTTGATTCTCTATATCTTGTTTAGACCTAGGGTTTCTAAAACCTTGGAGAATTTTTGTGATTTAGCTTTTATAGTGTTCTTAATCAGATTATCATGTTTTCATGAAATTATTGCTTAGTTCCTTGCGTGAAACTCAGAACCCTAGTTGTGTAGATTCTCTTAGTTCATGAATTACACTTGCTATGTCAGTTAAACAGATAAACATACTCCAATTTTCAAATGTTACATTATCAGTTCCTAAATGTTGCATTCTCATATTTGCATGTCAGAACATTGAGCTATCCAGTATTTCAGTTATAATGTGTCTTACACATTTCCAGCTGGGAGTAGACTTAGCACCGAGTGTACTAGGGTTCAGCGTACCCTTATAGTCCGAGAACTACGTGCCCCCATAGGTTCATAAGTCCCATCTGTGGGCATCATATTTGGTGATCACACTAGTCGCCTTTATACCCTGACAAGGTATATTCGATCCTCTCGATGGGGCGTAGACATCGGACTCCATGTTCAGCTCACGTGGTTTTATGTCGGTTAATAGTAGCTACCACAGTCAGAATCTAATGCATTTGACCAGTTTTTCAGTTATACTTCAACATTCAGTCTCAGTATGTCATATTCATGATTAGTACTTGGTCATTGCATTTAGCTCAGTCTTTAGTATATTTCAAAATTTACATTTAGTTCAGATTATATCATTGCTTAGTATGCTTTGTCCAGTTTATGTATTTTGTTGAGCTTAGTGTCACGTCTCGCCACTTCACAGTTCAAATTTCGCACCGGAAGAAGGGGGAATAATCTAGAGTTGTGGGGAGGTTAGTGGAAGACTCTAGAATTCCCTAGATCTTTCCTTAGAATTCTCTAGAATAACTTAGAAGATATCTTGGAAGGCCTTAGAATTCTCTAGACTAGTAGAGAGTTCTAGAAGGGGAGCTAGATATTTTCCAAGAAAGCTTTAGAATTTCCTAGAATTAGTAGAGAATTCTAGAGAGGGACTTGTAAAGTAATTTTTATTTGCACTTAGGCCCTTAGGAAGTAGTATAAATAGAAGGGCCTCTCATTTGTAAATCATCCAACAAAGTGTAAGCAATCTTCCAAGCAATATAAAGCCTTCTTCCAAAATTCTCTAAGTCTTTCCTTTCATTCTCTTAGCGATCTTAGTTTCAAAGGGCTTACTTGAGCTTACAAAATCTTGAAAGATTAGTGAGTAAGTTGTCAAGTGCCGCACGGAGCCTTAGTGAGACTTTAAGTCCATGACATTAGTATCTAGATCGTGCATGCTTCAGTTCATTCCAAGTACTGACGCATACTCTGCGCTACATCCTTTCAATTTTCATGATGAAGGTTCAAGTGTTCAGCATCCAGATCACACATATATCGATTCTCGATCTGCACTTCAGCAGCTTAAGTAGTGAGTCCTCATACTTCGAGGACAATAGATATGTTTTTCGTATTCAGTCTTTCATTTCAGTTTCAGTTTTGCTAGGGTTATCTAAGGGCATGTCCCAACAATTCTAGTCAGTAGTGGATTTTTCAGACATAGTATTAGACTCAGCTTTAGTTTTTGAGTGATTGTTTAGTATCACTAAACTCATAGTACTTTATATATGTTCAGTTCAGTATTGGGTATTTCCCATCTTTTAGTTAATTATTGTTTTAAGCTTCCGCATAGTATTTCTTTATTCAGTTATTTAGTATGCTTATGATATGCCAGCTTCAGGGTTAGCTTGGGGTCACTTGTGATTCTAGGTCCCGTGTTTACGTCAACGGGTAGCCTCAGGGCGTGACAAACTTAGTATCAGAGCATTAGGTTTAAGATTCCTAGGATGTTTGAAAGCCGCACTAAGTAGAGTCTCTTTCATGGGTGTGAAGTGTACCACATCTAATGAGAGGGAGGCTATGAAGTTTTTTTAGAAAAACCTTCACTTTCTTGCCATTCTTATCGTGCGTGGGTATGATCTCCTTTCAAATGTATCGTCATTCATTTCAAATCAGGCCTCCTTGTATAGCTTATGCAAGGAATGCTAATGCACACAATGCTAACACAGTTCCTCCAGTCCCAGACCATGAGGTTTCGAATGCAGAGTTTCAGAATGCGATCAAACTTTTGGCTCAGAGTGTTGCCAATTAGAACAATCAGCAGGCTCCAGTTCCTACTAACACTAATGGTGGATCAACTGCATCCAGGGTTCGAGATTTTATTCGGATGAATCCGCCAGAGTTTCTAGGGTCACAGGTTGGTGAGGACCCACATAATTTCATTGATGAGGTTAAGAAAATCATTGGAGTGATGCAAGTTACCGATAATAATAGGCTAAAGTTGGCATCCTACTAGCTTAAGGATGTAACACACATTTGGTCCACCTAATGGAAGGAAAATAGGGGTACAAATGCAACTCATATGACTTGGGAGTTTTTTACTGGAGCTTTTTTGAATAGGTTTTCCCCGAGGGAGTTAAGAGAAGCTAAAGCTCAGAAGTTAATGAATTTGAAGCAAGGTACCATGTCAGTACAAGAATATGAACTTAAGTTCACCCAGCTCTCCAGGTATGTTCCACAAATGGTTGCCGATCCAAGGGCACAAATGAGTAAGTTTCTAATTGGGGTATCCAACTTGGTGAAGACAAAGTGCAGGAATGCTATGCTGTTAGAGGATATGAATATCTTTAGGCTTATAACTTATGCTCTGCAGGTCGAGGGAGATAAGCTTAGGGAAATGGCTAAGGACAACAAGAAGACTAGAACAGGGAATTATGAATACTCTCAGCAGAAATCGGGTGGTGGAAATTCCTCGCAGTTTCAGCAGAGGTCTACAGCCCCAACACCTTCATTAGCTAGTGCTCCATCCCCCCATGTTTCGACAGGATTAGAAAGGTAGGGCATTAGGCTCTTTGTCTAAGGGGAGTGCTGCAGGTAGCAGAACTTTCCCAATTTGTCCAAAGTGTGGTAAGAACCATTCGGGCGAGTGTATTGCAGGCGAGGAATGATGCTTTGGGTGTGGTCAGTCTGGCCATAGGTTGAAGGATTGCCCTTCTGCTAGGCAGGGGCAAGGAGGTAACACCAATAGGGCTTAGTTTACAGCTCCAGCAGCACCAACAGGTCGCCCAACTCAGCATGGTGCTTCATCAGGTACATGTGACAATCAGTGCCAGAACAGGTTGTATGTTCTTCAGACTCACCAGGATCAGGAAGATTCTCCTAATGTGGTCACTGGTACATTACAAATCTTTTATTTAAATGTTTATGCCTTGTTAGATCCAGGAGCTACATTGTCTTTTGTAACTCCATATATAGCAGTCAACTTCGGTGTAAGTCCAAAACCTTTTTCAGAAACCTTCTTAGTCTCCACTCTAGTTAGTGACCCAGTTATAGCTAGATGGGTATACATAAATTGCCCTGTCACAGTCTCTCAGAAAGTCACCTCAGCAGATTTTCTAGAGTTAGAAATGGTAGATTTTGATATAATTCTAGGCATGGATTGGTTACATTCCTATTATGCCTCAGTCTATTGTAGAACTAGGATCGTTCTGTTTCAGTTTCCAAATGAGTCAGTCTTAGAATGGAAGGGTAGTAGCTCAGTGCCTATGGATCGATTCATTTATTACCTTAAGGCCAGAAAGATGATTTCCAAAGGATATGTCTATCATCATGTTCGGGTTAAGGATTCAAACTCCAAAACCCTAACTCTTGAGTCAGTCCCAGTAGTAAATGAGTTTCCAAAAGTGTTTCCAGAAGATATTCCAGGAGTTCCTCCCAAAAGGAAAATTGACTTTAGAATAGATCTCCTTCCAGATACCCAGCCTATTTCGATTCCTCCTTATAAAATGGCTCCAGCCGAGCTTAAGGAATTGAAAGAGCAGTTAAAAAACCTTCTAGATAAGGGCTTCATTAGAACTAATATCTCTCTATAGGGTGCTCCAATATTGTTCGTGAAAAAGAAAGATGGTTCCCTGAGAATGTGCATTGACTATCGATAGTTGAACAAAGTCATAATCAAGAATAAGTATCCTATCCCCAGGGTTTGATGACTTGTTCTACCAACTTCAGGGTGCTAGTTGTTTTTCTAAGATAGACCTCAGATCCCACTATCATCAGCTCAAAGTGAGAGATAGTGACATTCTGATGATAGCTTTTAGAACTTGGTATAGTCATTATGAATTTGTAGTTATGTCTTTTGGACTAATAAATGCTTCTGTAGCTTTCATGGACTTAATGAACAGGGTGTTCAAACAATATTTGGACTTGTTCGTCATCGTCTTCATTGATGATATCCTCATTTATTCTTGGAGTGAGGAAGAACATGCTACTCATCTGAGAGTTGTTCTATAAACTCTCAAGGATAGCTAGTTATTCACTAAGTTCAGCAAATGTGAATTCTGGTTACAGTCTGTTGCTTTCCTTGGTCATGTGGTATCCAGCGAAGGAATTCGAGTGGATTCTCCGAAAATAGAGGCAGTGAAGTAATGGCCCAGACCCACCTCTCCAACAAATATCAGAAGTTTCTTGGGTTTGGCCGAGTATTCACTACTAAAATACTTTCAAAAAACGGCGGCCAAAAGCGATGGACTACGTTGCTTTTTTGGTCAAAATTGACGGAAAAGCAACGCAGTCACCTCCGTCGCTTTTTAGCTCGATGCTTTTCAAAAAGCAACACACTACATCGCTTTTTTATTTTTTTGTTTTAGAATTTTTTTAACAAAAGCAACAGACTTTATTTTATTAATTTTTTTATTTCTAAAAGGTGATGCAGTCTGTCGCTTTTCTGGAAATTTTATTTTTGAAAATCCTCGAAAAGCGACGAACAAAAGGACCCTGTCTGTCACTTTTTTGGAAATTTTATTTTTGAAAATACCAGAAAAGAGACAGACAAAAGGACCTTGTCTGTCGCTTTTCTGGAAATTTAATTTTTGAAAATCACTGAAAAGCGATGGACAAAACCACGCTGTCCGTCACTTTTCTGGAATTTAAAAAAAATAAAACCCAGAAAAGTGACGGACAAAAGCACGTTGTCCGTTGCTTTTCCTGCACTATTTTTTACAGCACAAACTAGCAGTTTCTGCTGCCCACCTGCAAATGCAATTCAATTCAATAATACACTATTCAGCCCAATCAAACACACACAATTATAAACAATCTAAACAAAACATAAAATAATAAACTTAAAATAACATTCAAAAGTATTTAAATCACAAATTAAAGACTTATAAAGTCTTTCAAAATTCGTTTCAAAATTTCAAAAAGTTCATAAATGTCCAGAGATCTAATCTAGGGAGTGAGATCTACATAATCATCCTCATCACTCTCGTCGTCGGTGTTATCGGGAGCCGAAGTAGTAGGTTGACGAGCGAGGTTCATCACTTGTTCTTTGATTTGCTGAACAGTCTCACTCATGCTTTCTTGTTCAGCTACTCTTCTCCTCTCCGACTCTGCTAGTGCCGATGTAAGTTTAGCTATTTGATCCGACATAGCAGCAATCTGAACACCGTCAAGTGCCTCGGCTTGACGTGACGATCCAATACCTTCTAAGCCAGACTGGAGTCTTCTTACATTGTTTCGAGAGCCTAGACCATAGACTCTACCCTTGTGTGTCTCCCCTACCACTTTTTCTTTCCAAATCTGGGTGGAAAGTTCAGGTGTCAATTGGACCGAACTATCTAGATTCTCAGCGACGTACTGATGAAAGTCATTCTGCATATTAAATATAAAAATTGACATTATTGATGACGTACTGATGACTAGTTTAGTATTGACTTAATTCCACCAACTAAATCACATTATTTATTTTAACTTATTTAAACAACATAACAACTTTAACTAGTTTAGTTTTGACTTAATACAACAACTAAATCCACCAACTAAACCACATTATTTATTTTAACTTATTTAAACAACTTAACAACTTTTTAACTTTAACTAGTTTAATTTTGACTTAATTCCAACAACTAAATCCATTAACAAAACCACATTATTTAATTTAACTTATTTAAATAATTTAACAACTTTATAACTTTAACTAGTTTATTATTGACTTAATTCCAACAACTAAATCCACCTACTAAATAATACTATTTATTTTAACTTATTTAAAACATAACAACTTTAACTAGTTTAGTTTTGGCTTAATACAACAACTAAATCCACCAACTAAACCACATTATTTATTTTAACTTATTTAAACAACTTAACAACTTTTTAACTTTAACAACTTAACAACTTTTTAAAGCTAAGTGTCAACACTAGATGGACACAAATCGATCTTGCAAGAAAATCATTTTTTTCATCAATAGGATCAACTAGTGTTGGTAGTTATGCTTAACAAATATATTATTTCTAAATTTAAAGCTAAGTGTCAACACTAGATGGACACAAATCGATCTTGCAAGAAAATCAATTTTGTCATCAATAGGATCAACTAGTGTTGGTACTTATGCTAAACAAACACATTATTCCTAAATTAAAGCTTAATATCAACACTATATGGACACAAATCGATCTTGCATGAAAATCAATTTTGTCATCAATAGGATCAACTAGTGTTAGTACTTATGCTTAACAAACACTCGATGGACACAAAAAAATTATCACAAAATTAAAGCTAAGTATCAATATTAGATCGATGGACACAAACACATTATTGAAAACAATTGTACTTGAACTTTAGAAATTTAGAAGCACCAACCTTATCTCCTACTTTGATGAAAGAAGCAATATAGTCTTGTATCAACTTTTTTAGATGTTGAGCTTCCTCAGTTGCCTAGCACGAAAAGTTCTAAAATTAGTTAAATATAAACTTCAAATCCAAGAATATTAGTTATATATATATATATATATATATATATATATTCAAGTTTTAATAAGTTCAAGTTCATATCTAATTTCTAAACTTAATTAGTTATATATTCAAGCTAATTAGTTCCAAGTTCAAGTTCAAGTTCAAGTTAATTCCTAATTAATTCAAGTTCATATCTCTAATCTATAAAATTAGTCATATATACACTTCTAGTCCAAAAATTAGTTATATATATATATATATATATATATATATATATATAAAATCAAGTTCATTCTAATTTCTAGAATATCTAATAAGTTCAAGAATTTCTAATTAATTTCAAGAATATAATTCAAATAACCAAAATTTCAACTATCAATGTTAAACTAATCTGACTTCTAACTTCTAATTATTTGTTAGTTCTAACTTCTAATACTTTGTTTACAATCATATTTAAAAATCCCCAATTTAAAAGAAAACTAACCCTAAAATCTAAAATCCTCAATTCTCTCCCTAACTAACAACAATCAAATGCACAATTAACAATTCAATAACACAATTCAACAAACTAAAGCAATATACAAACTAAGAAATCAAATATAATTACTAGAATTCAAAAAAAAAATTCAAATTAAACCCTAACCTTATAACAACAAGGAGGAGCAGTTGGGGAATTCTTTTGGGTGGGGTGGCAGCTAGGGTTGGCCAGCGACGGGGGAAGGATGATGATGCAGGCAACAAATGGTGCTGGCGGCGACAATCGGTGGTCCGGCAACAGGGCGAGAAGGGAGAGAAGAGAGAGAAAAGAGAGAAAGAGAATGGGAAATTTAGGGGAAAACCCATCATTGCTGTAACATAATTAAATGAAAAGCGACAGACAACTTCTCTTTGTCCGTCGCATTTTTAAAAATGTTTGACCAAAAAGCGACGGACTAAACGGCATTCTCCGTCGTTTATTAAAAACGTTTGACTAGTTATTTTGACCAAAAAGTGATGGACTAAGAGATGCCGTCCGTTGCTTTTTAAAAAAACTAACTAATAAAATAAGTTAAAAACGACAGACAGCGTGGTTATTGTTTAATTTATAAATAATTATTGTTATTAAAAAGCGACGGACGACGTCTCTATATATATTAAATAAATAATTATTAATTATATATATATTTAGCACAAAAATCCGCAAAAAAAGCGACGGACTAAGAGATGTTGTCCGTCGCTTTTTGTAAAATAATTTTATAAATAATTATTTTTATTAAAAAGCAACGAAAAACGTGACAAATGGTGTCGCTTTTTGGAGCAACACCGTCCGTTGCTATTTTGTTCGTCATTTTTTCACAGTTTTTTAGTAGTCATTATCGAAGATTTGTTGAAGGATTTTCATCTATAGCCTCCCCATTGACTAAGTTGACTCAGAAAAAGGTTAAGTTTAAGTGGTCAGATGAGTATGAGAAAAGTTTCTCAGAACTGAAGACTAGGTTGACTACATGTCTGGTCTTGACTCTACTAGATGGTTCAGATGGTTATGTAATCTATTGTGATGCATCCAAGGTCTGCCTAGGTTGTGTATTGATGCAGCGAGGTAAGGTCATAACTTATTCTTCTAGACATCTTAAGGTTTATGAGAAGAACTACCCGACTCATGACCTTGAGCTTGCATTCGTTGTATTTTCCCTAAAGATTTAGAGACACTAATTGTATGGTGTTCATGTTGATGTATTCACAAATCATAAGAGCCTTCAGTATGTGTTCACCCAGAAAGAGTTGAATCTTCGTCAGAGGAGATGGCTTGAATTCCTCAAAGACTATGATATAAATGTGCTTTATCATCCCAATAAGGCCAATGTAGTAGCTGATGCTCTTAGCAGATTATCTATGGGTAGTGTAGCACATGTTGAGGAAGAAAGGAAAGAATTAACAAAAGATGTTCACCGGCTTGCTCGCTTAGGAGTGGGTCTTATGGACATGTCAGAGGGTGGAGTGATCGTTCAGAATAGATCCGAATCTTCATTGGTAGTAGAGGTTAAGGAAAAACAGGATAGGGACCCTATATTACTTCAGTTGAAGGGTGCAGTTCTTCAGCAAATGTTCAGGTTTTCTCCCAAGGGGGAGATGGTATACTTCATTACCAGGTTCGCTTATGTGTTCCTAATGTGGTGAGTTGAGGCATCATATCTTTACAGAAGCTCATAACTCTAGGTATTCCATTTATCCAAGTGTCACTAAGATGTACCGTGATCTACGGGAAGTCTTTTGGTGGAATGGCATGAAGAGGGACATAGCAGACTTTGTGGATAAATGTCCTAATTATCAGCAAGTTAATGTAGAACATCAGAAACCAGGAGGGATGACTCAAGAGATTAACATTCCTACATGGAAGTGGGTGATCTTACGTATATTTATATGCCTAAGTTGTCAATATTGCCCATGAATTGATTAAATTGAAGAATGATCTTTAATTGTTGCTTGATTTTTGGTGTAACTTGTGATGATTGTGCACTCACACACATGATTAGATGTTTCAGGAACTCTTCGAATTGATTCACAAAAAAGTAGTTATATTGATGTGGTTCCATCAAAGAATGAGCTAGTGACAGCTAATAATTTCAAAAATGCGACGGCTGCTCAACAAGTGATGTTGAATTTTGGAGATAACTATGGATACATAGAAAATTATCGACGTTTGGAGGACAACGTTCCTTCTGCCAATCGTTGAAACATAGAATGATCTAAGATATCAGGCGAACTGGCAATTTCAACTGCCACACCAAAAATTCTTGAAGATACAAGAAGTTTAAGTAAAGATATCTACAAGTTGTCTTCCACAGAAGACATGCTGAATCAGTTTGACCAAGAAAATCTTTTCTGATTTGATCGGAATAGCCAGGTTCTACAATTGATTGATTTTAGTGTGAATTTACTTTAATATTTTAATATGCATACATATGTTTCTTATATAGTCAGATCTCGACTTGTTTGGATTTACATGAGCATTGTTATATGCATATTTACACAGCTCGAGCAAAGAAAATAATGGTTTTAAACCCACAAAATTCAATTTTGGTATCACATTCTTGTTAGTATCACTAATTAGTTGTTTTTATTTTGAATTCAGTTTTGAATGTACCATGCTTTGCGACTGATAACGAATATGGACATCATTTTATTTTTTTATGAAAAAACAATTCTCCATGAAAAGACCATCATTGACTGTTGCATTTGAGATTGATATTGTGAAACTGATATATTGAGCATGAATTGGTAAATTGTTGTTATTTATGTATATATGTGGGTTACTATGTTGTAGTTACTTGTGTATGTCTCACTTACTGGAATAGTCGCGTGATCCTATTAGTACACCATTGTTTTATACTAATACTGCACTTGCTCTTTCTTTGTTGAGTATAGGGCATCTTCAGGCGGCTGTTGAGAGACCTCAGCTAGGAGATCACTGATTTGTCGAGTTCAAGGGTGAGCCAGTTCTTTCAGGCTACCATGAATTCATCTAGGATCTTAGTCCATTTCCTTCGGACTTAGATCTTTCAGACTCTTACTTTATGTTTAGTTGTTTTGGGGTTGCATCCCCTTATCTTAGAACATTTAGTTCAAAATTTTGGTACAATGACTTTCAGGTTCTATGAGTTAAATTTTCTCTTGTTTATGTTTGTGTTTGGTAACTTACTGAGTTTATGGGAACTTAACTTTCTCTAAATGCCTGTCTTTTGGTTAATATTGTTTAGTTGGGTTGTAGTAATAGTTTTCCCACCGGAGGATTAGTGTGGGTGCCAATCACGGCAGTTTGGGTCGTGACACTCTTACTATCCTAGGTCTAATAATCATGACCCATAGACCTCATTTCCAGCCATCCTACCTCATTTTGCTGCCAATTCTACCATTAAACATTCAACCTTATTTTTACTATTAAGGTTTTCCAAACCTACCCTAGACCAGATCATGAACTTTTACTCCTTTTGTGCAATTTTAGCTTGTTCTTGATCTAAAATAATAACATAAGTACAAAATAAATCTCAATTAGCCTAAACATTCTCTAGATTATAACTTAATCACAAACTCCAGGTCAACCTTATGATTTTCCCACCATTAATTCACCTAGACCTACTAATCTTATGGTTACACTAGTGAATTATGGTAAATAAATCAAGAACAAATGTTTTTATAAAGAAGCCAAGGTCTTACACCCCAAAATCCTCATAAACTCGAATTCCCCTCGCCTTAGGATGAACCCAGCCCTCCTTTAGGACCACAATTACTGCTTTAAGGCCAATAAATCAAAGTACTGAATCAGAGAATGCATTAATTAGCTTTACGAAGGATCCTGATGAAAAATATCTGAAAATCTCCCCAAGACGCCCTTGCTTTTCTCCAAAATGTTCTTGAATGATTATAAAGGGTTTTGGGGGAGTGCTATACATTTACAACGATTAAACCTGCTATAGTGGTCCAATCCCTTTATAGTGGACCATAGTAGCCCATAGCAGGAATTAAATTTTGGTTGTCGTAGCAATGTGTCACCTGCTATAGCGGCTTGCACGGGATAGAACCTCAAAAAGACTCTCAAATTAGTCTATTTCGCAAATCTTGACATTCCTAACCAGCCCCTTCATGCCAAGCTTGATATCAGGAGTTCTATATACTCGAATTTACTTCTGAAAAGTCCTACGAACTCCTTAACGTCTTAGGGAAAGGAAAACAAACTCTACTTAGCACTTCACCCAATTATTTTCTCAAATTTCCCTAGACCTCATCTTACTAAGATTTCGTCCGAGTCTAGCATAACCTGAAATTTTCAGTTCTTTGACCCAGAAATTTTCTCAGACAATTTCTTTTACAAATAGTTTGTTCTTAACGATTGGAAAGATCGTTATATGTTATTCTTGCAATTGAAGTTAATTTAGTGTTTAATATCAAGATTTTTATCAGTCTTACCAAGTCTTGTTAGGTTGAAATCATTAAATTTCTCCAAGTTTTATTGCAATAAAAAATATGAGGTTAAAAATAAAGATGATATTCAATAGAAAATTGCACAAATAATTTGAAAATATGTGACATTGCGAAGAAATCTCTTTATTTATATAGGTTATGCTTCAATTATATGAAAAATTATTTATATTTTAGAAATATTAAGTGACCATGACATGATATTTTTGCACGTATATAAAGGTGGTAAGGGATAAGTTTCAGTCACTCATTTAGTGAGATGAGAATTGCTCTCATTTTGTGTTTTCTATGCCACCACAATGGCATGGCAAAAAAGAACTTATTTTGGATTGAAAGAAGTGAGTTTTTTTTAATTATTCAATGAACGAAAGTGATACTACTGTTAAATTTAATTTGTATCAAACTTGAATTTGATCTTGACGATTGGATTTACTTGAAAATCTCACCCATGAAGGGGTTGATGAGGTTCATAAATAAAAGAAAGCTTAGTCCCCAATATGTGGGTCCATATCAGATTTTGAGGTGTATTCCAACATTTTTCTTAGTGCTACTTTTGTTTAACAAGATAAACGCTTCAAAGTTACAAAAAAGTTAAATATTGATCACACCCAACTTAACAATACATCTTAGATTATAGTTGTTTGAATCTTCTTGTAGACTAGTTGTCCAGATACAAACTAGGTTGTTTTCACTAATTACGTATGTTGGCGATGACACAAAAATCCGCATACAAAAAGTTACGAGTATTTTCTAATGTGTCTAATCTTAATTTTTTATTTACCCGTAATAAAATTTTTTTTAAAATAACCTTAACTTGGAAAAAATGGTTGGGGACAATTTATGTTGTCTGTTAGGCTTAAGGTCTAATGTTTGCCTATAAGGTAGACCTTGTGGCCAATTGAATAAGTTCATTATCTTTAAATATTATGAACGTCTTCCCTATGGTCGAAAGTTAGAACTTATGCCTAATGGAAAACATTTCAAAATTCTAACTTGGGATAGTTTTAAATATATACAATAAAGTAATTAGTTTACGATAAATATAGTCATATCTTTATTTACATATGAAAAGTCAAATGTCATAGAAAGTATACATTGACTATACATTATGATACACTCAAAAAGTTTAAAATTAATTTACATATACATGAGATATACACTAATTATACATTATGATACACTAAAAAAAAAAAACTGAATATAGCTTACATATACATGGAATATACACTAACTATACATTTTGATACACTCAGAAAGTTGAATATAGCTTTAACTATATACTCCCTCAGTCCCAATTTATATGACTTACTTTCCTTTTTAGTCAGTCCCAAAAAGAATGACGCATTTCTATATTAAGTAACAATTTAACTATAAAATGTCTATTTTACCCTTAATAAAATGATTTACAGCCACACAAATTTCTATCATTCATTTTGGACCACAAGTTTTAAAAGTCTTCCATTTTTTTCTTAAACTCTGTGCCGAGTCAAACTACATCACATAAAATGGGACGGAGGGAATATATAATATACACTAACTATCCTTCTCCGATTTCAAATCCTCAGAACCAAAACTTCAGCTCTGTGTCACCCCATTATAACAAGAGATGAAATATTATCTTTTTGTGCATCCTCATAGTCTTCGTAGTTCTAATGATCGTTTGGTTGTTTTTGTACTGTTTCTATGACGAGCCATTGGTGATTTTAATAACAAGTATTACGTTTTTAAAATAAAACATTAGGAGAGGGAAATGTCATTTTGTAGTTGATTAGAATTATGCAAATATAAGTAAAATAAAGAATTTTTAAGAAATAATTTATATAATTTTATGTAAATGATTGTTATATAAAATTTAATTATTAATGTATTACTTATTCATATTTTAGTTAGGTCATCTTCTACCTTGTATAAATAATACTCAATTTTTCATAATTTATACACATATTAGTTATAAATTATGCGTGTTTCTAAATTTTAAATTGTATGAATACCTTCAAACCAATTACCAAAAATAATTTATTTATGCAAAATTTAATATTTGCATAACTCTCCTCCAAATTAACTACCAAAAGATCCTGTATTAGTTACAATAGTAGTTTTTTTTTAACTCCTTTTAGGATTGAATGATTAAATATAATTCATTTTGATGATTTTAACCAAGATTAGATATTTTCCCTGATTCATATTTTATAGTATTTTTTTAAATTTTTATATTTAGGTTGTTTTTTTACATAATTAAAAAATATATATCATTTTTTTAAAAAGAAGATTACTCTTATACAGATAATTGAAATTTGGGAAAATTGTGTATTGTAGCAAACTATTAATTAAAAATAAATGCTATAACTACAGTTTCATTTAATTCCAATTCGCAACTAACGTTTCACTTTTCGTGCCATTCGGCTATTCTTGCCATTCGCCTTTCTCCCCCTCTCTTTGGAATTTCGCTCGCCAGTCTCCTCTTTTTCAATCATCTCTCTGTCGCTTCTCTCCTCTCCCGGCCTAGTCTCTCTCACTTTATACAAACACAAATGTATATTTTGTGTTTGTGTTTGTATAAAGCGAGAGAGAGATTTGATATACAAATTCAAATGTTTTAACTCGATTCAATTGTATACGAATTCAAATTTTATGCAGATATACAAACACAATCATTGATACATATACATACTAGTTACATATGTATAATTATCTAATCGATATACATATACAATTCACCTCTCTCCATTCACTGCCCTCTCTCGTTCGCCTCTTTCTGTCTCTCCCAATCTCACTCGCCACTCTATCCTATCACAGATAACATATACATATACAAAATCAATTTTCTTGGATACAGACGAATTAGCATTCGATTTATGCAAATCACCGTGATTTACACAAATCAGATGCTCCACAACGAACATAATTTGACTATGAGCGCAAATAGCAATATTTTAGCTATAAAGCGCTAATATGATTTTTATTTTTGTTATTCCTAAAATTTACTCTTGAAATTTTACATAACCAAAAAATTATATTAAATAGGAACTATTTAATTATGGGTAAATTGGTGAAAATATATTTGCGGTAAACGAATTTCTTATCCAGTAAGTAAAGCAAAAAAAGTTATATGAATCAAAAGAAGTAAGCAGTATAGATACTCATGATGCTTTTAAGTTTAAACCTTTTGCTTGATTATCCAAAATTCCATCATATTTTATAGCTAATAACTAAGTAATACGTTTGATTGTTTTATTTCTCAACTATCAACTAAGTAATATTTAGAATATTTTATTTCGCAATTTTTTTGATTTATAAATGATGTTTGGTTTCTAATGTTAATATTACACCGTCAGTTTTGTTGGTAGAAGAAAATGTATCATCATATAATTAAAAGTATCATAAAAAATGTATCCCCTTGTTTATTCATTTTTTAAAAAAATATATAATTATACTTTTGTGTAATATCATAAGCCTCCTTTAAACTTTTTGTAACTATTCATTTGATCGTTTTGAGTACTAGAGCTTTTTATTTCATAAAAGACCCTTCCGATAAATTCTAAATGAGTATTTTGGACTATTTCGTAACTACAATTATATAATTATGGGAGGTAATTTTTATAATTAATTTAATTGGTGATTAAAGATGATAACATTAAAATTAATAATGGACTACTTCTACCACTCCCATAATTAGTCATAATAATAATTAGGGGGTTCCTATCTTGAGTCATAAACTCAAAAGGAACTTTAGCGACGGCAACACAATTAGCAGAGAGGCAGACGAGTGCTTCAGGTGAACAAAGTATGTAGTAGTACAATATTGACATTATTTGGAATTCAATAATTAATGTTATTGGGTTGAAAAATAAAAGAAGAGTTAATTAGTTGCAAATTACTTTCTTCCTTCACGTGATCTAATAGGGAAAAATTTAGGAAAATGGAAAGTAATCATTGGCAAGACAAGAATTAATGTGCATATTTTGAAATAGTTTTCGTGTATTTCCGTGTCACACTTTTTCTTCTTTGGTTAATTTTATTTTGTGGTTTTAGGTGTTGGCTGCCACTGGTATCGTAACCAGTGGTTTCGACTTTAAATATTATAATTTTATTATCATATTATAATCTAAATTTTGATATATTGAGATATGTAATTAAATATTAGGTGTAATTTCCATAGTAAATTTCTTGCAAGTTGAACTATGAGTAAAATTTAAATGTAAGAAAAAGTTAAAGTACCTTAAATTTAAACAAGTTTCAACTTCTTCCTGGTAGTCCAGTTTCTCAGCTACTTTTGTTAGTATCTTTTATTGATCCCTCTAATATTCCAACATAACCAAGTCATATAGTAGCAGGTGAAGACCTTGCTTTAGGAGGTCTGTTAAGTGAATTGTTGCTCAAGTTCAGGGAAGTTACTCAATTGAAGACTATCTATCTGTCCATCAATTTGCCTGCTCGTCTGCATTTGATCTTGCCCTGTCTTTGTTGGAGGGGGTTGTTGCTCAGCTTTATTGCTCTTCGTGAGAACCACATGTTCCTTCACTAGACCTTTATGCTTTCACTCTTGGGTGACCATTCTTTGTTGTCTTCGTTTCATCTATGCTCTCCCCTGGGGTGCTTCCTGTTGTTTCTCATTATGTGGGATGCATTTATGCCCTACCATCATACAGTGGTCACAGAATTCCGGTCTCCAATCATACTCAACCTCTTGTTCATATTGTTCACCATTTGGGTCCATAATGGTGATCTTCGTTGGTAGGGGTTTAGTTAAATTTATCTCAACAAGCATCCTAGCATATGATATTCTCGTTTGCTTAGAGGTACATTCATCTGCATAGATGAGGTTCCCTACCAGACTGGCAATTCTACTTAGAGATCCACATCCCCAGTAGGCCATTGGTAACTTTGGGAATAGAGACCACAGGGGTATTTCAGTTGGAAACTCAACACTGAATTATCAAACTTTGGTGTCCACTATTTTAAGATGATCGGTCTATTATTATAAGAATAATGTCCTGCATAGTATATTGCCTGCATATCTTCAATGGACTGGAATTTGATGATGTAATAGCCTTCATCATGAAAGAAAACCTCAGGGGTAGCTACGTTTTCCCAATTTGTTGCAATGTATCTACACATTGCATTATACCCAAGAGTATCCCCAAGGAAATATGCTATCATAGCACATTTCCACTTCTTGATTTCTGGTTCCACTTCTTTCTTTTCCAGCTGAGCAACCATGTGTCTCTCTAGAATTTGTGGTGGAATATAAGAAAGTGACATACCAGATTATATGCAGATCTATTATTTCGGAATAGATTTGCCCAAATCGTTGGATCTGCCTGCATATTCTCTTTACCCTTTTGATCTGCTAACCCTGCTGTTGAACCGACTCCAATCATTGTTTTACTTTGGTCTACTGTTCTATTGGTCTCAACCAGCTTTTTCTGCTCGAGGATCTTTACGAGGTGTCATATTACTTTGGGTAGGAGTAAGATGCAGTCTATTTACTAATCTTGAGCTAGTAGCCCCACCTTCTCTACAATTGAGATTGGGGTACCCTCCTCCATCTCTTGTTGGCCCTTCACAACCAAGCCACCACAAGTAGCGATGGGCTCTCTTTTGGGTCTATCTCGTGCTCACCCTTTCCCTTGTCCCTGCGTTTGTGGTTGCTGTGTTGTTGCTTAACCTCTCGCCATGGTTGTCACTTCCAGTGCACGTTAGACTAACATGCATCCAAATCATGAGAGAGAGCAATTCTAATTTACCATTTCTCTTTATCGCATAGAAATACAACATTGATAGGTGAAAATTGAAATGGAAAAATTCAATGAGTCCCATGTAATCATATAAGCAAAGGGCTAAGTTGCCAAGAGATCAAAATATTACACAGTAACTACAATTAATTATTTTTTGACCAATAACACTACATCATTTTTAATAGATTTACAAAATTAACCTTTTGGGCCCATATTTCAAAAGATAATCTTGACATTTAAGAGGAACAATTAATTTTATTGATAATTGTGATTTAGGAAAGAGTACTCCAGCACAAACAACAAACAAGTACTTCACAAAAGTAATGTAACACCTCAAAAATCAGACCTAGAACTTTGTAGCAGAAAACAGTAGAAAATGGGTGAACCAAGGCCTTGTTCACGGGCCGTGAAAGGAAATACGGTCCGTCGACCTGCCTTTGGTTCACATCCAGCCCAGAAATGGTGGACCACGGGGCCCTTCACGAGCCATGGGAGAGCTCATGGAGGCCAGGCAGGACACCTCATACCATAGAGCCCACCACGGGCCGTGGTCCCTTTAACGAGCCGTGGATGGGTCCGTCACCCAGAAACAGTAGACCCCTAGCCCTCGTGAAGAACCACGACGACCTTCACGGTCCGTGGTCCTTAACACGGTCCGAGAAGTGGACCGTAGATGGGGCTTACCAGACTTAGAGGCAGGGCAGGGCCATGACCACGACCCAGTCGACAGGCCGTGGTCCTAGTGACGGTTCATGGTCGGCCCTTGTCAGACTAAGTCATTTTACACCTCAACTACGTTGTTTTGGTCAGTTTTTGCCTAATTTTCTAGTGAGATACTACCCAAATCTTTTATTCACAAAAATTCACCAAGCTTAGAACGAAAATGAGAAAACAGGCGATAGCTTCCTCAAGAACACGTAGCAGGTTTTCTTCAATTCCATCCACGAAATGGAAAGATTTCTCTGTGAATTTCGTCACCATGTATGTGGGATTTCACTAGTGGGTTCCTTTCATCCACCAGGTCCCTAGAATTCAGTCGGATTCGTGATTCTCTATATCTTGTTTAGACCTAGGGTTTCTAAAACCGTGGAGAATTATTGTGATTTAGCTGTTATAGTGTTCTTAAACAAAATATCATGTTTTCGTGAAATTGTTGTTTAGTTCCTTGCATGAAACTCAGAACCCTAGTTGTGTAGATTCTCTTAGTTCATGAATTACACTTGCTAGGTCAGTTAAACAGATAAACATGCTCCAGTTTTTGAATGTTACATTGTCTGTTCCTAAATGTTGCATTCTCAGCTTTGCATGTCATAACATTGAGCTATCCAGTATTTCAGTTATGTTGTGTCTTACACATTTCTAGTTGGGAGTAGACTTAGCATCGAGTGGATTAGGGTTCAGCGTACCCTCATAGTCCCAGAACTATGAGCCCCCGTAGGTTTATAAGTCCCCATTGTGGGCATCAGATTTAGTAATCAAACCAGTCATGCCTTTATACCCCTGGCAAGGTATATTTGTCCTCTCGATGGGGCGTATACATCGGACTTCATGTTCAGCTCACGTGGTTTTGTGTCGATTAATTGTAGCTCCCACAGTCAGAATCTAATGCATTTGACCAGGTTTTCAGTTATACTTCAGCATTTACATTCAATTCAAACTACATCATTGCTCAGTATGCTTTGTGCAGTTTATGTATTTTGTTCAGCTTAGTATCTATATCCTGCATGCTATGTACATTTCAAGTACTGACGCATACTCTGCGCTACATCCTTTCATGATGTAGGTTAAGGTGTTCAGCATCCAGATCACACATAGATCAATTCTCGATCCGCACTTCAGCAGCTTCAGTGGTGAGTCCTCATACTTCGAGGAAAATAGATATGTTTTTTATGTTTAGTCTTTCATTTCAGTTTCAGTTTCAACTTTTCTAGGGTTAGCTGGGGGCATGTCCCAACAATTCTAGTCAATAGAGGCTTTTTCAGACATAGTATTAGACTCAGCTTTTGTTTTTGAGTGATTGTTCAGTATCACTAAACTCATAGTACATTATATATGTTCAACTCAGTATTGGGTATTCCCCATCTTTCAGTTAATTATGTTTTTAAGCTTCCGCATAGTATATCTTTATTCAGTTATTTTAGTATGCTTATGATATCCCAGCTTCAGGGTCAGCTTGGGGTCACTCGTAATCTTAGGTCCCGTGTTTACGTCAAGGGGGTAGCCTCGGGGCATGACAAGTACGCTAAAAATGAACCAAAATACCCTCAAAAGAAAGTCTCTGACCATAAATTGACATGTCAATGGGGAGTTGCTAAACTCCCACTTATAACATAAGAAAAAAATAAAAATAATTGTGCTTGTGTCTGATTGAAATTCTAAAATTTTGTATTAATTCTATTTTAAGATTACAGTAATGTTGGGTAATAATGTTTAGGAAATAATCATTTAATGAGAGAAATTCCTACTAGGAGTGTTTATCTAAAAAAGTACATTATGATTCAAATTGAATATATTTATATATATATATATATATATATAAATGGACAAATAATGATTAATATGCTTTAGACTTACCTAAGTAAGTGGAATCAAGACTAGATTCTTATATTCCAACAATTAATCTTGGAGCTAGGACTTAAAAATGGAAATAAATATATTAGGTTTTTTGTGCTAACACAAATTATAGTAGTATATATAGACGCACAAAATAGATCTAGTTCAATACAAATAATTATCATGGAGGTGCCTTTAGAAGCTGTTAGGGATAGAAAGACAGGTGACTTGTTATTCTACAAAATATCTCTTCCCCCTTTTAAGACCGATCCTCTTCAAATTGATTCACAAAAAAGTAGTTATGTTGATGTGGTTCCATCAAAGAATGAGCCAGTGACAGCTAATAATTTCAAAAATGTGGCGGCTGCTCAACAAGTAATGTTGAATTTTGGAGATAACTACGGATACATAGAAAATTATCGACGTTTGGAGGAAAACGTTCCTTCTGCCAATCGTCGAAACACAGAACGATCTAAGAGATTAGGCGAACTGGCAATTTCAACTACCATACCAGAAATTCTTGAAGATATAAGAAGTTTAAGCAAAGATGTCTACAAGTTGTCTTCCACAGAAGACATGCTAAATCAGTTTGACTAAGAAAATCTTTTCTAATTTGACCGAAATAGTCAGGTTCTACAATTGATTGATTTTAGTGTGAATTTACTTTAATATTTTAATATGCATACGTATGTTTCTTATATAGTCAAATCTCAACTTGTTTGGATTTACATGAGCATTGTTATATGCATATTTACATAATTCGAGCAAAGAAAATAATGGTTTTAAACCCACAAAATTCAATTTTAGTATCACAGTCTTGTTAGTATCACTAATTAGTTGTTTTTATTTTGAATTCATTTCTGAATGTACCATGCTTTGCTAATAACGCATTTGGACATCAATTTATTTCTTATGAAAAAACAATTCTACATTCATTATTCAAGTTAGTTGGTATATATAGATTCTTATTCTCAAGATTTTGGGAGTCTAATTCTAACACAAGTTGGTACTATATTTGAGTGGTTTTTAGTCTTTAATTTTTATCTCTGCTACTCAATCAATGAAAATATGTTGAGCAGACAATAGTTGCGACTTGCGGGCGGCGACCGGCGAGCACTCAGCGTCAGCGAGGAGCCAGGAGCAGCGGCAGGCAGCAGCCTTGAGACAACGAACTGAGAGATGAGAAAGGAAAGTTGAGAGACGAGCTCGGAGCCGCAGCGTCTGAGACGAGAGTAGAAAGACTTACGGTGGTCTCAAGTCTCAACTCTCAGATTAGGGATTTCTAAATTCAGATTGGAATTTGGACTGGCTGGCTGGGCATGGGCTATTGGGCTGAGAGTTGTATTTTTATTAAAGGAATGGGCTGAGATTTAATGAAGGGGTAAAGAATATATATATCTAATTTTGGTTTTCTCGATTAATCGATATTTTAAGATAAAAAATTAAAAATCAAACCAAAAAATTGAAATATTGAAAATCAAAATCGAAACCGATCGAAATAATCGAAAAATCGAAATCGAAATTTGAAAAAAATCGGTTCGATCGGTTTTTTAGGTTTTAACCATATTATGCCCAGCCCTACATGGCGGGATTATTCCTGCTACGGTGGGTCAGTCGCGAGTAAAAACGGAAAAAGTCTCAAAACTGTTATTTTTCTACAAACTGCGTTCTTAGAGAGAAAAAGGGCGACCTAGTTCTATTTCTTTTGTTTTTTCACTATTTCTCACACTAAAGGCAAGTCAATTACTCCCATAATTCATAAGTTGATTCTTAGAACTTAGAATCCTTGTTATTTATCCTTGGGGGAGGGTTTTAGCTTGAATTTAATGGTGGAAAAAGCCCTAGTTGGGTGTTAGGACCATGGGGTTGGCCAAGGGTTAATATTTGGATATAATCCGGGTAAACTAGGCCTCTATTTTTGATCTTTTGCATAATTTACTTGTTTTATACCAAGAACATGTTGAGAGACTCTGGAAAGGGAAAGCTCAAGTTCCTTAAGAGTGTTCAGGCTTGGTTTCGAGGTAGGTGATGGTTTGATTTCCCGTATGTGTTATATATGCCCTCTAACTGTTCCATTATATTCATTCATATATGTGAACAGAAAAATATAAAATAAATCTCATGAAATGACTAGTTGTGATTTTGTAGCATGCAATGAACCTATTATTTGATTGTATAATACAAGTGTGTAAATCATTCATTGTGGTGCTGACTGTGTTTGTCATTGTGGTTGATTAGATCGGGTGTCACGGTCCAACAGATAATTGGATCAGGTGTCACGTTCCGATCAATTTTGGATCGAATGTCATGTCCCGACACACTAACAGTTTGAGTGTGGGTTCCATGAAAGGACCATCATTGACTGTTGCATTTGAGATTGATATTGTGAAACTGATATATTGGGCATGAATTCGTAAATTATTATTCTTTATGTATATGTGTAGGTTACTATGTTGTAGTTACTTGTGTATGTCTAACTTACTGGAATAGCTATGTGATCCTATCAGTACACCATTTTTTGTGTACTAATACTGCACTTGCTCTTTCTTTGTTGAGTAAAGGGCATTTTCAGGCCGCTGTTGAGAGACTTCAGTTAGGAGATCACTAATTTGTCGAGTTCAAGGGTGAGCCAGTTCTTTCAAGCTACCATGGATTCATCTAGGATCATAGTCCATTTTCTTTGGACTTAAACCTTTCGGGGTTGCATCCCCTTATCTTAGAACGTTTAGTTCGAAGTTTTGGTACAATGACTTTCGAGTTCTAGGAGTTAAATTTTTGCTTGTTTATGTTTGTGTTTGGTAACTTACTGGGTTTATGGGAACTCGGCTTTCTCTAAATGCCTGTCTTTTAGTTAGTATTGTTTAGTTGGGTTGTAGTAATAGTTTTCCCACCGGAGGGTTAGTGTGGATGTCAATCACGGCGGTTTGGGCCGTGACACTCATACTAAACGATCACCAGAATTCACATCTGATTTCAACTCACCTTTTAAGTAATTTGGTCCACTCAAGGGTCCTTAAGATATCTATGACAACATTTAACATTCCAAATTGGTCTACACATGAACTATCATTGCATTAAACACAACAACTCGAACACTTATGGATAACCATGATAGATACATCACAATAAAATAATCTGGTTCACTCATGGAACAAACAAACAAATAGCAACATGTACAAATTGTGCTACCCAAGCCAACCAACAATAGAACCTATACCAGGTGTGGTATCTAAGACAACCATAGATATTTCATAGCAGACATGTACTCAAGTTAATTTATAATATGTACGAGGCGTGGTGCATGATCTAATCAAGAGATATCTTATATTAGGCATGGTGTCTAATTGAACTGATGAATCACAGATATCAATTACAAACACCATTACAATAAATACAATCACACTAGTAAACCACAAGCAATTAAGACAAATTCATTGCATGAGATTAACAATAAAATATCATTCACATGTATTCCTTTATTTCCTGAACATGCATTACGCATAGTACACTTAATCCTTATGGTATAGTCAATTCACCTCAATAAGAATTTTCAAAGGTTTACAATTATGAGCTAGTCAGCCTTAGCTAGTCATAGGATAGTACTTGCTTACACAGTACATTTCCGCCCGCCCTATTAGAAACAATCAATACTCTTGAATCCTCCATACTCCGCGTTCAAAGGCCTAGGTATGAAATCTAGTAAAGACATATTTAAGTTCTAACTACTCAGTAAACCCTAGACCAGATCATGAACTTTTACTCCTTTTGTGAAATTTTAGCTTATTCTTATCTAAAATAATAACACAAGTACAAAATAAATTTCAATTAGCCTAAACATTCTCAGATTATAACTTAATCCCAAACTCCAGGTCAACCTTGTGATTTTCCCACCCAATCTAGGACTTTCCCACCATTAATTCACCTAGACTTACTAATCTCATGGTTACACTAGTGAATTATGATAAATAAATCAAGAACAAATGTTTTTATAAAGAAGCCAAGGTCTTACACCCCAAAATCCTCATAAACTCGAATTCCCCCCACCTTAGGATGAACCCAAGCCCTCCTCTAGGACAACAATTACTGCCTCTAAGGCCAATAAGTCAAAGTATTGAATCAGAGAATGGATTACTTAGCATTACAAAGGTTCCTGATGAAAAATATCTGAAAATCTCCCCAAGTCGCCCTTGCTTTTCCCCAAAATGTTCTTTAATGATTAAAGAGGGTTTTGGGGAACTGCTATGCATTTACAACGATTAAATCCACTATAGTGGTCTAATTCCTTTATAGTGGACCAGAGCGGCCCATAGCGGGAATTAAATTTTGGTTGTCATAGCAATGTGTCACCCGCTATAGCAGCTTGCATGGGATAGACCTCGAAAATACTCTCAAATTAGTTTATTTCACAAAATCTTGACGTTCCTAACCAACCCCTTCACGCCAAGTTTGACATCAAGAGTTCTACATAGCCGAATTTACTTCTGAAAAGTCCTACGGATTCCTTAACGTCTTAGGAAAAGGAAAAAAAAACTCTACTTAAACACTTCACTCAATTATTTTCTCGAATTTCCCTAGACCTCATCTTACTAAGAATTCGTCCGAGTCTAGCATAACCTAAAATTTTCAATTCTTCAACCCATAAATTTTCTCACACGATTTATTTTACAAACAGTTCGTTCTTAAGGATTGGAAGGATCGTTATATGTTATTCTTGCAATTGAAGTTAATTTAGTGTTCAATATCAAGATTTTTATCAGTCTTACCAAGTCTTGTTAGGTTGAAATCATTAAATCTTTCCAAGTTTTATTGCATTAAAAATTATGAGGTTAAAAATAAAGATGATATTCAATAGAAAAGTGCACAAATAATTTGAAAATATGTGACATTGCGAAGAAGTATCTGTATTTATACAGATTATGCTTCAATTGTATTAAAAATTATTTATATTTTAGAAATATTAAGTGACCATGGCATGATATTTTTGCACGTATATAAAGGTGGTAACGGATAAGTTTCAGTCACTCATTTCGTGAGATGAGAATTGCTCTCATTTTGTGTTTTCTATGCCACGAAAATGGCATGGCAAAAAAGAACTTATTTTGGACAAAAAGAAGTGAGTTTTTTTTATTATTCAATGAACGAAAGCGATACTATTGTTAAATTTGTATCAAACTTGAATTTGATGTTGACGATTGGGTTTACTTGAAAATCTCACCCATAAAGGGGGTGATGAGGTTCGTAAATAAAAGGAAGCTTAATCCCCAATATGTAAGTCCATATCAGATTTTGAGGTGTATTCCAACATTTTTCTTAGTGCTACTTTTGTTTAACAAGATAAATGCTTCAAAGTTACAAAAAAGTTAAATATTGATCACACCCAACTTAACAATACGTCTTAGAATATAGTTGTTTGAATCTTCTTGTAGACTAGTTGTCCAGATACAAACTAGGTTATTTTTACTAATTACGTATGTTGGCGATGACACAAAAATCTGCATACAAAAAGTTACGAGTATTTTCTAATGTGTCTAATCTTAATTTTTTACTTACCCATGATAAAAAAAATTTTAAAATAACCTCAACTTGGAAAAAATGGTTGGGGACAATTTATGTTGTCCGTTAGGGTTAAGGTATAATGTTTGCCTATAGGGTAGAACTTGTGGTCAATTAAACAAGTTCATTATCTTAAAATATTATGAACGTCTTCCCTATGGTTTTAATGTTAGAACTTATACCTAATGAAAAACATATCAAAGTTCTAACTTGGGATAGTTTTAAATATATACAAAAAAGTAATTAGTTTACAATGAATATAGTCATATCTTATTTACATAAGAAATAGTCAAATGTCACAGAAAGTATACATTGACTATACATTAAGATACACTCAAAAAGCTTAAAACTAGTTTACATATACATGAGATATACACTAATTACACATTATGATACACTAAAAAAAAAAAATGAATATAGCTTACATATACATGAACTGTACACTATACATTATGATAAACTTAGAAAGTTGATTATAGCTTAACTATTTATGAAATATACACTGACTATCCTTCTCAGATTTCAAATCCTCAGAACCAAAACTTCAGCTTTGTGTCACCCCATTATAACAAGATATGAAATATCATCTTTTTGCGCATCCTCATCATCTTCGTAGTTCTAATGATCGTTTGGTTGTTTTTGTACTTTTTTTGTGACGAGCCATTGGTGATTTTAATAACAAGTATTACGTTATTAAATAAAATATTAGGAGAAGAAAATGTCATTTTGTAGTTGATTAGAATTATGCAAATATTAATAAAACAAAGAAATTTTATGAAGTAATTTATATAATTGTAAATGTTTGCTATATATAATTTAACTATTAATGTATTAGTTATTCATATTTTAATTAGGTCATCTTCTACCTTATATAAATAATACTCAATTTTTCATAATTTATACCTATATTAGTTATGGCTTATGTGTGTTTCTAAAGTTTAAACATTGTATTAATACCTTCAAACCAATTACCAAAAGTAATTTATTTATGCAAAATTTAATATTGGGAAAATTGTATATAACGGCAAATTATTAATTCAAATTAAATGTTATAACCACAGTTGATTTAATTGTGCCCCGTAGCAAACTGTTGCCAATCGCCTCTCTCCCACAAATTCTCGCTCGCCACTCTCCCTCTCTCGCTCGCCAGTCTCTCCCTCGCCTCTCTCGCTTTATACAAACAGAAATGTATATATTACGTTTCTATTTGTATAAAGTGAGAGAAAATTGTATATACACATGCAAATACATATATCTTCATCCTATACACTTATAATTATACAATACAAATATTTCTCTGCCTAGTTCTCTCTTGCCTTTCTCTCTTTCTCATTTTATACAAACATAGATTATTCAAAATATAATGTATAATTTATGTTTGTATAAGCGAAAGAGAGCGATATTTGATATACAAATGTTTTATTTCGATTCAATTGTATACAAATTCAAATTTTATACAGATATACAAACACATAAAATTGAATTGAGAGGTTGCCAACGATTTATACAAACAAGAGGCTGACAACAATTTATACAAAATGGCCTGCCAACGAAATTATACAAATCTAAAGAGGAGCCAGCGAATTATACAATTGCTTCTTTTGTATATATATATAGCGAAATAGCCTAGCTTCTTTTGTATATATGTATAGTGAAATAGGCATAGCATATTTGCTATGGAGCGTAATTATGCAAACTATAGCTATAGCATACAAATATGATTTTTGTGTTTGCTATATGTGAAAGTTGCTCTTTAATATTTGCATAACTCACCTCCAAATTAACTACCAAACGATCCTACAGTAGTTACATATAATAGCTTGTTTAACTCCTTTTCAGGATTGAATATTAAATTTAATTCATTTTGACGCTTTTAACCAAGATTAGATATTTTCCCTGATTCATATTATATAGTATTTTTTTAATTTTTATATTTAGTTTTTTTTTTTTGGTTTTTTTACATAATTAAAAAATATATATCGTTTTTTAAAAAGAAGCTTAATCTTACTCAGATAATTGAAATTTGGGAAAATTGTGCATTATAACAATCTATTAATTCAAAATTAATGTTATAGCTACAGTTTCATTTAATTCCAATTCGCAACAAACATTTTACTTTTCTTGTCATTCGGTTGTTCTTGCCCTTCGCCTCTCTCCCCCTCTCTTTGGAATCTCGCTCGCCAGTCTCCTCTTTTTCAGTCATCTCTCCCACACCTCTCTCCTCTCCCTGCCTAGTCTATCTCACTTTATACAAATACAAATGTATATTTTGTGTTTTTATAAAGCGAGAGAGAGATTTGATATACAAATACAAATGTTTTAACTCAATTCAATTGTATACGAATTCAAATTGTATGTAGATACACAAACACAATCATCAATATATATACATAGTAGTTACATATATATAATTATCTAACCGATATACATATACAATTCACCTCTCTCCACTCTCTGCCCTCTCTAGCTCGCCTCCCCTCTCTCGCTTGCCTTTCTCCTCTCTCTCTCCCAATCTCACTCGTCACTCTAGCCTAACACAGAGAACATATCCATATACAAAAGCAATTTTCATAGACACAGATGAATTAGAGTCCAGTTTATACAAATCCCTGCGATTTATACAAATTAAATGCTCCATAGCAAACATAATTTGGCTATGAGCGCAAATAGCAATATTGTAGCTACAGTAATTTATAGTTTTCCATACGTAAAAATAGAATTCTAACTCAACCTAACAAACTATCTAACCCTATATATTTAAAAAATAAAAACAAAAAATAATAATTATAGGGTAATATTGTGCCATTAAAGTAGGGGTGTGCATCGGTCGATTCGGTTCGGTTTTATGTATTATCGGTTCGGTTTATCGGTTTTCGGTTTTTAAATACGCTAAACCAATAATGAACCAATAAGATAATTTTTAGCAGTTTTCAGTTTAACCAATAAGAAAATACTTATAAAACAAATATATGACTTCTCTAATAAATTTGACACGACAAGACAATAATGTAACTTTACAAAAGCTCATAAAATAGAAATAATAATAACAAACATGAAAATAATTGTCATGCCCCGAGCCTACACCCTGGGCGAGACTGACACTCGAGAACCATTGTTGGCCCCAAACGAACCCTTGGCCTGGCGTACTTACTTAGCGGAAGACTCTAAGCATTATTAAAATGATCAAATGCATTTTACTCAACTGTTTAATAAAATAACTAAGAATGTTTAAAGGTCAAACATTCAACTTGGCCAAAATGGCAACTCAAATCTTAACATATGAAATAATAATGTAAAGACAACTGACTACTAACTGTCTATGAAGCCTCTAAAATAAAGAGGGTTGTCGGGACAGGACCCCCGACAATCCTAACAATTGAAAGTTAAACAATCATGAAAAAGACCCTCCGAAAAGCAAAGAGTCTCACCAACTGACTCTAAGCGCTCAACCTGATCAACGAGACGCTGGATGCTGATCCTGGTTACATGCGTCTACATCATAGGACGATGCAGGCCAACTGGCATCAGTACATTGAATGTATGATTATGCGAGTGGAACTGTTAAACACAACTTAAGCTTAAAAAGGATCTGAAAGGAACACTTACCTTGACTTTACTCAACTCATGAATAACTCAACTCAAAATGCAGTGTAAAACAACAATAATAGTGCAATTTATACAAAACATTTAGAACAATAAATAACAATTCAATTTGTTAAAGATATGCAATAACAACTCAACTTTACTCATATATCAAAGTAATATAATTTCTGTGGGAGTTTATCTAACCGACAACCACCACTATGAGTCTAAGTGGTGATATAACGTCTTGCCCACGCTGCTAGATTTGTCTTATACTTTGCGTTCATATAGAACGTCTTAACTAAGTGGATCCACTAGTCTATGCTAAAAAGCAACTTAAGGAGACACCTAAAAAGTATTATCCTTTACTACCCATGATGGCTACATGGTTTATGGAAACTTGAGTTAATATGAATTCGTGTCCCCATATCGGTGCTCAATACTACTCCCAAAATATACTTAGCTCAGATGTTTTTAAAATAAAACTTCTTTCTTTGATTTGAGATAATTACTCAAAACTTAGCTTGAAAGCTCTCTTGGAAATCGGTGTTTCCCTTTCTTGTTCAAATGTGAAAACATTTTAAACTCTTGGACATACTTAGTTCCCTTATAACTTTTGGAGAAATGAACTCAACTCTTTACTCTTTGCTTAACTTAAAACTTAAGACTTAGAACAAAGTTAAAACGTTTGTGAAAGACTTTTGAAAAACTTTAATGAACTTCTCTTGACTTGCTTCTTAACTTCTAAACTTGACTCTTAACTTTCCTTGAATTGAATTATGGATTCAAGGATTCTGATTTGTGATAGAAAAGATCTCAGTGTTTTTAGATGGCTAAACATGAGAAAAGATAAAAAAAAAAAAATCATTGTATGAGAGCAGGTCCGCGATGCGGATATGTATTTAAATTTTTGGTCGCAAAAATACTTTTCGAGGCAGAACGATCAGTGACCGCCCCGTGACGCGGAGCCAGTGCCCAGATTTGCCCGACTAATTTCCTTCTTCGTTTTCCAGCCCCAATTTTGCCCAAACTCGATTCTTTTTCTCAAATTCTTTTTAGATACAGATACCCAACAAACGTACCTAAGAACCTAACTCCAATAAACTCAATAATTTGACAAAATGATCTCAGAAACTTCTCAATCTCAGCCCAATTCAAGAACGACATTAAATTCAAGAATAGATATCAACAACATCAACTTTCAAACTCTTTTAGGAATAATTCACGCTAAAATAAACATGTTTGGAACATGGGCGAACGAACCCAACGTTATGAAAGCCTCACATACCTCGTAGAGATTTACCCTTGGCGAAATCCACATGAAATTCTCCAAGAATTCGACGAACTATGAACTTTTCTTCTCCTTTCTCCTCTTTTCTCTTTTCTCCAAGCCCTATAGTATTTTGGTAAAATCGTAAACTGATCTAATTCTGATTAGACTCTAACTTAATTACCAAAAACAAAATAAAACAATTGGGCAAGAAAAAGACCAAACTACCCTTTCAAAATCCAGATTGGACTTTCCTTATCCAAACAACCCAACTTCCAATGGACATATCTCACTCATACAAACTCGGACTCGCCCAAACTTGGTGGCATTGGAAAGATAATTCAAGGATATTTCCTACGGTATCTAGAAGCACACATAACTCATCCTGAGCTAGGAGTTATGGTCGTTTGAAGTTAACCAAAAACCACACTTAACATAAATTAACCATATTTCCAGATTTTTCTATTCTTTCCTAAAATGACTATTTTTAATTTTTAACTCTTCCTAGTTCTTTCAAATAGCGAGATGTTACAATATCTCCCCCTTTGGAACATTCGTCCTCGAATGAGATTACTTTTACTAGGCTAAGGGTGTAACATCTAACAATTAGCTCAAACTCCCAACAATCAAATCTAACACATCAAGTATATCAATTAAAGAGTACTAAGAAGAATATTAGTACATTGGTCTGGAATTTCTCCGGAGTAAAAGAGATGTGGATATCTATTCTTCATATCTTCCTCAGCTTCCCAAGTAGCTTCCTCAACAAATTGGTTCTTCCAAAGGACTTTGACGGATGCTACCTCTTTTGTTCTCAACTTGTGAACTTGGCGATCTAGAATCTGAACATGAATATCCTCATAAGACAAGCTATCATTGATCCTAACATCTTCAATTGGTATAATCAATGAAGGATCGCTCATGCACTTCTTCAACATAGATATGTGAAATACCGGATGAACCGCTGCTAACTCTTGGGGTAGCTCCAACTCATAAGCTACTTTGTCAATCCTCTTGGAAATTCTGTAAGGGCCATATATCGGGGACTAAGCTTCTCCTTCTTACCAACCCTCATAACACCCTTCATGGGTGAAACTTTTAAATATACCCAATTATCTACTTCAAAATCTAACTCCCTTCTCCTAACAACAGTGTAGGATTTCTGACAACTCTGCGCTGTTTTCAACCTCTCTTGAATCACTTTCATTTTATCTATATTTTGATTAACTAAATATGGTCCTATCAACCCAGCTTCACCAACTTCAAACCATCCAATAGCATATCTGCATCTTCTCCCATTAAGAGCTTCATAAGGAGCCATCTGGATGCTAGAGTGGTAACTATTGTTGTAAGCAAACTCAATGAGAGGTAGGTGATCATCCCAATTCCCTTTGAAATCAATCACGCATGCCCTTAACATATCTTCTAAAGTCTAAATAGTGCGCTCTGCTTGACTATATGTCTGAGAATGAAAAGCAGTACTTAAATTCACCTTTGAACCCAAGCCTTTTTGGAATGACTTCCAAAATTGTGCACTAAATTGTGTACCTCTATCTAATATAATCAAAATAGGGACTCTATGAAGTCTTACTACCTCTTGAATCTATAACCTGGCATAATCTTCTAATGTATGGGTAGTCTTTACCAGTAAAAAGTGGGTTGACTTTGTCATTCTATCGACAATCACCCAAATAGAAGCATGCTGCCTGCGAGACCTCGGCAAACCTATGATGAAGTCCATATTAATCATCTCCCACTTCCATTCCGGATGTTCTATATTTTGAGCCAAACCACCGGGCCATTGATGCTCTACTTTAACTTGTTGGAAATTCGAACACTTAGCAACCAATTTTGCAATGTCCTTCTTCATGCTACTCCACCAATAAATCTCTCTCAAATAGTGATACATCTTTGTGGAACCCGAATGAATGGAATATCTAGAGCTATGAGCTCCTCCATGATCCTCTCTTGGAGTTCATCCACCCTTGGTACACACAATCTGCCTTGATACCTCAACACACCATCTCCCCCTTGTTCAAAAGCCATTACTTTTTGCTTATGAATATTTGCCTTCAATTCAAGAAAAATGGGATCTTGGTGATCTTGCTTTTCTTTTACTTCTAACACAAATGATTATTCAGCCTCATTCATCACCACTACTCCTCCTTCTGTGGAATCCATTAGTCGGACTTCCAGGCGTGCAAGTCTATGCACATCTTTCGCTAACTCTCTCTTTTCTTCCTCAACATGGGCGGTACTACCCATAGACAACCTGCTCAAAGCATCAGCAACAACATTAGCCTTACATGGGTGATAAAGAATACTTATGTCATAATCCTTGAGTAATTTTAACCACCTCCTCTGTCTGAGATTAATCTCTTTCTGAGTAAACACATACTGAAGGCTCTTGTGATCAGTGAATACACTACATGAACACCATACAAATAATGACGCCATATCTTCAAAGCAAATACTACACCAGCCAACTCTAAGTCATGGGTTGGGTAATTCTTCTCATAAACTTTCAGTTGTCTAGAGGCATAAGTTATAACTTTGCCATTCTGCATTAACATACAACTCAAACCAACTCTAGACGCATCACAATAGACAACAAAGCATTGCGTACCTTCTGGTAATTTCAAAACTAGGGCAATAGTCAACCTCTTTTTCAATCCTGAAAGCTTTTCTCACAAGCTTTATACCATTGAAACTTCACCATCTTCTGAGTTAACTTGGTCAAAGGGGATGAAATAGACGAAAACCCCTCTACGAACCTTCTATAATAGCCTGCCAAACCCAAGAATCTCCTAATATCAGTTGGAGATGTGGGTCTAGGCCAATTCTGCACTGTCTCAATTTTTTGAGTATCAATTTTAATTTCCTCTCCAGACACAATGTGGCCTAAGAATTCCACAGACTCAAGCCAAAACTCGCACTTAAAGAACTTGGCATACAACTCTCTATCTTTTAGAGTCTGGAGAACTATTCTGAGAAGATTAGCATGTTCTTCTTCATTCCTTGAATAGATTAGTATGTCATCAATGAAGAAGATAACAAACATATCTTAATAAGTTTTGAAAACTCTATTCATAAGGTCCAAGAATGCTGCAAGCGCATTGGTCAAACCAAAGGAAATTACCAGAAAATCATATTGACCATAACGGGTCTTGAATGTTGTCTTTGGAATATCACATTCCCTCACTCTTAACTGATGGTAGCCTGATCTGAGGTCTATCTTAGAGAAACAAGTAGCACCCTGAATCTGATCGAAAAGATCATCAATACTTGGGAGAGGATATTTGTTCTTGATGGTAACCTTGTTCAACTGACGATAATCTATACACATCCTAAGGGAACCATCCTTCTTTCTCACAAATAAGACCAGAGCGCCCCAAGGTGAGACACTTGGTCGAATAAAGCCCTTATCAAGGAGGTCTTTCAACTGTTCTTTAAGTTCTTTCAACTCTAATGGTGTCATGCTATATGGCGGAATAGATATAGAACGAGTATTTGGAAGAATGTCTATACCGAAGTCTATTTCTCTCTCAGGAGGGACTCCGGGAAGATCATCAGGAAAGACTTCTGGAAACTCTCTTACTACTGAAACTGACTGAATATGAGGTATCTTAATACTAGAGTCATTAACTCAGACTAAGTGATGACACACCCCTTGGAAACTAACTCTCTTGCCTTAAGGTATGAAATGAAACGACATTTAGGCACTGCTGAACTTTTTTTCCACTCTAAGACTGGCTCATTTGGAAACTGAAATTTGACAACTCAAGTTCTACAATCAACTGAGGCATAACAGGCATAAAGCCAGTCTATACCAAGAATGACATCAAAATCTACCATGTCTAATTCGACTAAACCAGCCATGGTGAACTTGTGATTGATAGAAATGACATAATCACGATACACTCGCTCAGCTAGAATAGACTCCCCAACAGGTGTAGAAATACAAAAGGGTTCACAGAGTTTCTTAAGAATAACATCAAAACTATTTGTAGCATAAAGGGTTACAAAAGATAAACTTACTCCTGGGTCTAGCAAATCATAAACATCAAGAGTAAAGACTTTGATCATACCAGTGACAACATCTAGAGAGTTCTCTTTCTCTTGGCGACTAGTAATTGCATAAAGGCGGTTTGTTCCTCCGCTAGTACCGGATGTAGCTCCTCTAGGTGCAGCCCTGTCTAGTGGAGCAGCTGATGAATATTAGGCCCTACTACCCTGATTTCCACTACCTTGCCAGTTCTTAGGGCACTATTTCATGAAGTGACCCTCTTGTCCACACTTGAAACAACCTGTCTGGCCATCACGACACTTACTTGGGTGGGTTCTACCACACTTAGCACATACAGGAGCCCAGTTACCTTCTTGTGCCACACTACTCTGAGACTGTACAGGTCTAGCTCTGAAATGCTAGGAATTCTAACTATTATACTCATTTTTGTTTCTAAGTGTAGGTGCACTAACAGATGATAGAGGATGTCCCTTTTGTTTTTGCTGAAAGGACGAACGGTTCACATTACTTTTCTGCTGCCCAGACTCATTCCCTGTCTTAGCCTTCTTATTTCTGAATTCCTTTATATCCCTCAACTTCTCTTCCTCAACTTGTTGCATATATACCATTAACCTCAATATATCCATGTCCCCAATTAGCATCGCTGCCCTGCCCTCTTTCTTTGACAGTCGGAACAACACAGCAACAAACAGACTCATTCTACTCCTCATATCCGTAACCATCTCCGGAGCATAACAGGATAGTTGGGTGAACTTCAACCCATACTTATGAATGCGCAAAGAATCCTGCTTAAGTGTGAGGAACTCTCGTACCTTAGCCTCTTTCTGTTCTCAGGGAAAGAAACGCCCCAAGAAGGTTTCCTCAAAACATGCCCAACTCACAGGTGGTGCTTCCTCAGCTCTACCCTTCTTCCACTAGTCAAACTAAGTCCTAGCAACATTCTTCAATTTATATGCAGCTAGTTCAACTCGCTCAGTATCGCCAACGTGCATCACATCAAATACCTTTTACAATTCCTCAATAAAGTTCTCTGGATCTTCCGTAGTGCTCGAACCAGTGAAACTTGGAGGATTCATCCTCAAGAACTCACAAATCCTCGAAATGTCAACCTCTTCTTGTCGAGCCCCTCTTTGTTGCCCAACCGGGTTAGTCGCAGCTTGACTTAGCATCCTTATCGCTTCCCTGAACTCAGCATTAGTAACTTCTCCTTGGGGTTGCACTTCAAGTGCATTAGGTACCCCTTTCTCCTCAACATTACACCTAGAAGGATGACCTCTGACAGCTCTTCGTTGAGGCATGATTATCTGAAAACACGCGCAAGCACGAATTAGAAGAAACTTTTTTTTTGAGATCAAACTCTAACGCATGAAATGAGTATGAAAAAAGTGAGAAATTTTCCTAAGTGTCACAGCCTCCCAATTATAGATGCGGCGTGCTTCATATCGATAACTAGGACTCTACAGACACGGCTTCATAGACTCCCTAGGACTCTTGAATTATGTGCTCTGATACCAAGTTTGTCATGCCCCGATCATACACCTTGGCCTGGCTTACTTACTCAGCGGAAGACTCTAAGAGTTATTACAATGATCAAATGCACTTTACTCAACTATTTAATAAAATAACTAAGAAAGTTTAAAGGTCAAAAATTTAACTTGACTAAAATGGCAACTCAAGTCTTAACATATGAAATAATAACGTAAAGACAACTGACTACTAATTGTCTATGAAGCTTCTAAAACAAAGAGGATGTCGGGACAGGACCCCCGATCATCCTAACAACTGAAAGTTAAACAATTATGAAAAAGACCCTCCGAAAAGCAAGAAGGCTCACCAACTGACTTTGAGTTCAACCTGATCAACGAGGCGCTGGATGCTGATCCTGGTTACCTGCGTCTGCATCATAAGACGATCCAGTCCAACTGGCATCAGTACATTGAATGTATGAGTATGCGAGTTGGAATGCTAAACACAACTTAAGCTTAAAAAGGATCTGAAAGGAACACTTACCTTGTCTTTACTCAACTTATGAATAACTAAACTCAAAATGCAGTGTAAAACAACAATAGTAGTGCAATTTATACAAAGCATTTAGAACAGTAAATAACAACTCAATTTGTTAAAGATATGCAATAGCAACTCAACTTTACTCATTTATCAAAGTAATATAATTTATGTGGGAGTTTCTCTAACCGACAACCACCACTATGAGCCTAAGTGGTGATACAACATCTTGCCCACGCTGCCAAAATTGTCCTATACTTTTCCGTCATATAGAACGTCTTAACTAAGTGGGTCTACTAGTCCATGCTAAAAAGCAACTTAAGGAGTCATCTAAAAAGTATGATCTTTTACTACCCATGATGGCTACATGGTTTATGGAGGCTTGAGTTAATATGAACTCGCTTCCCCATATCAATACTCAATACTACTCCCATAATATACTTAGCTCATATGTTTTTAAAATAAAACTTCTTTTTTTGGTTTGAGATAATTACTCAAAACTTAGCTTGAAAGCTCTCTTGGAAATCGGTGTTTCCCTTTCTTGTTCAAATGTGAAAACATTTTAAATTGTTGGGAATACTTAGTTCCCTTATAACTTTTGGAGAAATGAACTCAACTCTTTACTCTTTGCTTAACTTAAAATTTAAGTCTTAAAACAAAGTTAAAACGTTTGTGAAAGACTTTTGAAAAACTTTAATGCACTTCTCTTGACTTGCTTCTTAACTTCTAAACTTGACTATTAACTTTCCTTGAATTGAATTATGGATTCAAGGATTGTGATTTATCATAGGAAAGATCTCATGATGATTAGGAGTGTTTTTAGATGGCTAAACATGAGAAAAGATCAAAAAATCACTGTTTGAGAGCAGGTCCGCGACGCGGAGATGTATTTAAATTTTTTGTTGCAAAAATACTTTTTGAGGCAGAACGGTCCGTGACCGCCCCGCAAAGCGAAAGAATTTTTCCCAAATCTGGGGAGCAAGTCCGCGACCCGGAGCCAGTGCGCAGATTTGCTCGACTAATTTCCTTCTTTGTTTTCCAGCCCTAATTCGCCCAAACTCGGTTCTTTTTCCCAAATTCTTTTTAGATACAAATACCCAGCAAATGTACCTAAGAACCTAACTCCAACCAACTCAATAATTTGACGTAATGATCTCAGAAACTTCTCAATCTCAGCCTAATTCAAGAACGACATCAAATATAAGAATACATATCAAGAACATCAACTTTCAAACTCTTTTAGTATGAATTCACGCTAAAATAAACATGTTTGGCACGTGGGTGAACGAACCCAACGTTATGAAAGCCTCACATACCTCGTAGGGATTTACCCTTGGCGAAATCCACACGAAATTCTCCAAGAATTCGACGAATTATGAACTTTTCTTCTCCTTTCTCCTCTTTTGTCTTTTCTCCAAGCCCTAGCGTATTTTGATAAAAGCGTAAACTGATCTAATTTTGATTAGACCCTAACTTAATTACCAAAAACGAAATAAAACAATTGGGCAAGGAAAAGACCAAACTACCCTTTCAAAATCCGGATTGGACTTTCCTTATCCAAACAACCCAACTCCAATGGGCATATCTCACTCATACAAACTCGGACTCACGCAAACTTGGCGGTGTTGGAAAGATAATTCAACGATCTTTCCTATGGTATCTAGAAGCACACTTAACTCATCTTGAGCTAGGAGTTATGGTAGTTTGAAGTTGACCAAAAATCATACTTAACATAACCAAATTTCCAGATTTTTCCATTCTTTCCTAAAATGACTATTTCCAATTTTTAACTCTTCCTAGTTCTTTCAAATAGCGAGATGTTACATTAACTATACATGTGTATAACATAAAGGGAAATCAAGATGAATATGGTTCTTACTTTAGGTTTTGACGATTTGTACAATGTAAACTTGTGAACTCAAAGTCACAGCAAAGTATGAATTGATGGCTAAATGACAGAGACATAACTATTATGATATTGAGATTAATATTTACTAATATGTATGTATATGTAAAAGTAGTAGATTACCAGTCTTTAACTCTTAATGGGTTATCGGCTTACCCAATAACCCAATATTGAAAACCAATACCGAACCGATAACCCAATAAAAAAATTTATAAAACCATTAAGAAAGTACCGTTAACCCAATAACCCAATAGCAATAAATTAATAACACTCTTTTCGGTTTGGTTTATCGGTCGGTTCGGTGTTTGCACACCCCTACATTAAAGTAGGAAAATATATCTTCCATAAATATATGTTTTGTGTAACTGACATAGAATAATGAATCCCTTAATTATCTCTCTATGATTGTTATCACAAAATCTTAATTCTCTCTCTCATTCATCGTTTTTTCTGTTCTTTCTAGACGTTTTGTTTTCTGTTGCTAATATAATCATGAAAATAATAGCGTGTGTTTTTTATTGATTCAACATGGAGATCGATGGAATGCTACAGGTTTTTATGTCGTTTTTAGGTTTTTTTTTTTTTTTTTTTTTGACTTTTTTAGGTATTTTTGTTAAATTTTTTTCTAATCGTTCTATTTTTTTTGTAGCGTTACTACTGAATTTATGCTACTCTTTGATCTTTTTTTTTATTTTTGACTTGTTTTCTTGATTTGTTGATTTGTGTGTGTGTGTGTGTGTTTTCTTTTGATAATTTTATATTTTTTTCAAAAAAATGGTAGCTTGTTTTTATTAATGTATTGAATTTTGTTGAATGCTTTCTGGTTTTTTTTAATGTATTAAAATTAGTAACTTTGTTTTATAGTAATATATATTTGTCGTTTATATGAGTCTTGACATTTTTCTGGTATGGATTGTGATTCGTGAGTAATAATTAAAGTGATATTATTTATGGTTTAGAATAATTTATCTTAACTGATTTGATTTATTTCTTTTAATAAATTTTAGTATTTTTTTGGGTTGCATATATAGGTATGGTTTATGGTCTAGAATGAATGGTATAAAATACGATTTAGTAAAAATATTATATTGATATATCTTTTAGATAACATTTTCTGTATGAAATGTGGTATGATTATTGTATTAAATTATGTAGTTTGATGTAACTGTTTTTGTGTATAATATTGGTATAAAGTATGATTTCGTAATATTTTGTGGACTTGCGAGTATATATGGATATGAATTTGATATATAATTTCAGATATAATTAGTCAACTGTATTATATTGATGTATAATTGGATGTATAATATTGATATAAATTATGAACATTAAGTATGATTTCATAATATTTGTCTACTTATGAGTATATATTGTTATCTCCAGTATTCAAATTAACAAATCAGAAATAATAAAAGATGAAAAGAAAAACACAAAGAACTATCCGAGTCCACAGAACCCACTATGTGTCCTTAAGAAATTCAATCCCCTCAAGTACCCGAGGTTGCAGATTAATTCCTCCCAAGATAAAACGGATTAACCATTAAAGAAGTAGCGGAACCTCAAACTTCGATAATTTCAACAAACTCAAAATGACAGCAACGAATCACACACACAGACACTATCGATAGATTTTGTTTTGTAAGAAATTATGCAAAAGAAGGGAAGAATTCGATGCAGAAAAATGAGAGAAAACCTCTCTATTTATAGCCAACAAAGGGTAAAGGTCACAACCCTTTAGAAAGAAGACAACCTTTCAGAAAGAAGACAACCTTTCAGAAAGGTCACAACACTTTGGAAAATGCATAACTTTTCAAACGGTCACAACCCTTTAGAAAGGACACAACCTTTCATAAAGGTCACAACCCTTCGGCATAGTCACAACTCTTCAGGAGAGTCACAACCCTTCATTTCCTGTTCACACCTTTAAAACCCAACAATCCCCCACATGAATAGGGAATGGCTATTGTTAAAACATATGCATGAAAAATTGTGTGATTCGTAAGTAAAGGTTAATTGCATCTGGATAAGTAGGTTTCCCTTTAAACTTTCCGTAGTGAACATATATCGGATATACTCGGTCAATCGGTAGATTTGATATCTTTGAACCGTCGAGCTTTGGTGTATACCTAGACAACATAAGTCACACAATCAACCCTTGAACTGTTTTTGGTTCTCATTGTTTTGTTCGTTTCAGCCATGAACACATCTCGGTTAATAAGTGCTTAGAGAACTGGCCTTACCGGATTCTCCTTGAAGCGGCTTACACTTCACACTTACATAGGTGATTTCTAAATGTGTTATCCCGTAGATACACTATTTGATATACCCTGTATCAAACTTAGAAACCATTAAAAAGTCCTTATGCCTTTATCCTGGTTACTGAACATTGTCTTATCATGAGAATAGACATAAAATAATTTTTGACAATGTTGAACCATCATCTATGACTTTGTTTTATTTCCTTGAACCTAGATCTTGGGATCTCCAGTCTTCTAGGTAGAGTTACCGCCACGATGACTTGTTCTCGGCCATAGTCCCATTCCCGGCAATGATCTCTCAACTCCTTCTCTAATTAGGCCTTTTGTAAGTGGATCCGACACATTATCCTTTGACTTTACATAGTCAATTGTGATAATTCCACTAGAGAGTAGTTGTCTAACAGAGTTATGTCTTCGTCTTATGTGACGAGACTTTCCGTTATACATAACGTTTCCAGCCCTTCCTATTGCAGCTTGACTATCGCAGTGTATGCATATAGGGGCCATTGGTTTGGGCCAATACGGAATATCTTCTAAGAAATTTCGGAGCCATTCAGCTTTTTCACCTGCCTTGTCTAAGGCGATGAATTCAGACTCCATTGTAGAGCGAGCTATACATGTTTGTTTGGATGATTTCCAAGATATTGCTCCTCCACCAATAGTGAAAACATATCCACTCGTGGATTTCGATTCAATTGACCCAGTAATCCAATTTGCATCACTATATCCTTCAAGAACCGCTAGATATTTGTTGTAATGCAAAGCATAGTTTTGAGTGTCTTCTAAGTACCCCAAAACTCTCTTCATTGCCAACCAATGATTTTGATTGGGATTGCTTGTGTATCGACTAAGTTTACTTATAGCGCAAGCTATGTCTGGTCGTGTACAATTCATGACATACATCAAACTTCCCAATACTTTGGCATAATCCGATTGAGACTGACTTTCACTTTTATTCTTTGCAAGACTAAGGTTTACATTAATTGGGGTCTTTGCTTTTTTGAAATTCAAAGACTTGAACTTTTCAAGTACCTTTTGAATATAATGAGATTGAGACAATGCTAGACCGTTAAGAGTTTTGTGAATCTTAATACCCAATATTAAATCGGCTGCTCCTAGATCTTTCATATCAAACTTACTAGCGAGCATAAGCTTAGTAGCTTTTACATTGGCAATGTCCTTGCTCATTATCAACATGTCATCCACATATAGGCATACAATGACTTCCTGATTCGGAGAGTCTTTAATGTAAACACATTTATCACACTCATTGATCTTAAATCCATTTTCCAACATGGTTTGATCAAACTTTGCATACCATTGTTTCGGTGCTTGTTTTAATCCATAAAGTGACTTAGCAAGTTTGCATACTTTTTTTTCTTTACCGGGAACTACGAAGCCTTCCGGCTGTTCCATGTAGATCTCTTCCTCTAGCTCTCCATTTAAGAAGGCGGTTTTCACATCCATTTGATGGATTTCAAGACCGTATACTGCGGCTAAGGCAATTAACATTCGAATTGATGTAATCCTAGTTACTGGCGAGTATCTGTCAAAATAATCAAGACTTTCTTTTTGTCTAAAGCCTTTGACAACAAGTCTTGCTTTATATTTGTCAATAGTTCCATCATCTTTCATCTTCTTTTTGAAGATCCATTTTGAACCTAAGGGTTTGTTCCCTGGAGGAAGATCAACCAACTCCCAGGTATGATTGCTTAAGATTGATTCAATCTCACTATTGACAGCCTCCTTCCAAGAGGTTGAGTCGCTAGACAACATCGCTTCTTTGAATGTTTGAGGCTCACTTTCAAGTAGGAATGTTACAAAATCAGATCCAAATGACGTAGCTGTCTTTTGACGTTTACTGCGCCTTGGACTCTCTTCATTGGTTTCATTATATTTTGGTTCTTCTCGAGATTGTTTAGACCCCCCACTAGATGACTGAAGTCTAGTTTTATACGGATAGATATGTTCAAAAAATTCAGCATTATCTGATTCCATTATCGTATTATCATGAATATCCGGATGTTCGGACTTATAAACCAAAAATCAACATGCCTTACTATTTGTGGCATATCCAATGAATACACAATCCACAGTCTTAGGCCCTATTTTCACTCTCTTAGGTATAGGAACCTGAACTTTGGCTAGACACCCCCACACTTTGAAATATTTCAAGTTGGATTTTCTACCTTTACATTTCTCATATGGAATAACATGTGTCTTCGTGTGAGGCACTCTATTGAGTATTCGATTTGCTGTAAGGATAGCTTCCCCCACAATAATTGTGGTAAACCTGAACTTATAAGTAAGGCATTCATCATTTCCTTTAAAGTTCGGTTTTTCCGTTCCGCAATTCCATTAGATTGGGGAGAGTAAGGAGCAGTAGTTTGATGGATTATTCCATTTTCCAAACATATTTCTGAAAATGGAGATTCATATTCTCCACCTCTATCACTTCTGATCATTTTGATCTTTCTATCCAACTGATTTTCAACTTCAGTTTTATATTGCCTAAATACGTCTATTGCTTCATCCTTACCATTTAGCAAATAGACATAACAATATCTAGTGCAATCGTCAATAAAAGTTATGAAATACTTTTTTCCACCACGTGTTGGTGTTGACTTCATGTCACAAATGTCAGTGTGAATCAGTTCTAAGGGATATGAATTCCTTTCAACAGATTTATAAGGATGCTTAGCATACTTAGATTCAACGCAAACTTGACATTTTGATTTATTGCACTCAAATTTAGGCAAAACATTTAAGTTAATCAGTTTTCGCAAGGTTTTGTTATTAACGTGTCCCAAACGTTCATGCCATAAACATTTAGACTCAAGCAAGTAAGAAGAAGCAGAATTTTTATTCATATCAACTGCAATTACATTAAGTTTAAAGAGGCCCTCAGTGAAGTAATATTTTCCTACATACATTTCATTTTTACTGACTACAACTTTATCAGAAACAAATACACATTTGAATCTGTTCTTAGTCAGAACTGGTATAGAAAGTTCTTTTGCAATTTCGGAACATACGAGACCCTGTTCAAAGTCACCACCTTGCCCGATGTCATCTTTAAAAGGATTTTGCCAGTTCCTTCCACCCTTGCAACAGCGGAGTTTGCCATAAACAACTTCTCATCTGTAGGTGCTGGAGTATATGATGAAAATAATTCTTTGTTGGTACATACATGGCATGAGGCACCAGAATCTATCCACCACTCTCTTGGATTTTCAACCAAGTTGCATTCTGAAAGCATTGCACAAAGATCGTCCATCTCTCCTTTGGATTCAGCCAAATTTGCTTGATCCTTCTTCTTGTCCTTCTTGGGACCCCGACATTCAGTAGCCTTATGACCACGTTTGCCACAATTGAAGCAAGTTCCATTGAACTTCTTCTTAGGAAGATTGCTCTTTGAACCAGATGCTTTCTTTCTTTTCTTTAATTTTGTGGGATCTTCTTCAACAATATTTACTCCAGATGTTGTTGAATTACCACGTGACCTCTTTTCTGCAGCCTTGTTATCCTCTTCAATTCTCAGCCTTACCATGAGATCTTCAACAGTCATCTCCTTGCGTTTATGTTTCAAGTAGTTTTTGAAGTCCTTCCACAATGGAGGTAACTTCTCAATAATGGCAGCCACTTGAAAAGCATCATTCACAACCAATCCTACATTAAAGATTATGTGAGTATTAAGAATAGACTTAATATTTCCAACATAGATATTAAATAAATTTATACCTTCAGCACGGAGATCATGGATTATGACCTGCAATTCTTGAAATTGGGTGACGGTCCCATCTGTCTATCATCTTATAGTCCATAAATTTTGCCACAATGAACTTCTTCATTCCGGCATCCTCTGTTTTATACTTCTTTTCTAAAGCATCCCAGAGTTCTTTTGAGGTTTTGACATTACTGTACACATTGTACAGATCATCCTGCAGGCCACTCAAAATATAATTTTTACACAAAAAATCAGAATGTGTCCATGCTTCTGTTACCAAGAATCGTTCTTCAGATGGAGTTTCATCTGACATAACAGGAACGTTCTCATTAATGAACCTCTGCAGACTCAACGTAGTCAGATAGAAGAACATCTTTTGCTGCCATCTCTTGAAGTCGACTCCAGAAAACTTTGCAGGTTTCTCAGCCGGTGCTAGGGCAGTAGTTGAACGATTGGGTGCAATCGATGTTGTTGCAGCACTTACTGTTCCAACATTTATTTGACTTGAATTAGTCTTTTTTTTTTCTGTCACAAATGGCAGACAATTTAGTATGTGAAATACTAACAGTAAAGAATAAATCCTTACACAGACTGTTTCTCATGTAACGATAAAGTTTTTATATTCTTTTAATCGTTAATCGAATGAATTTTAAAAAATTCAAACAGAGTAGAAAACCATAAAGATTTTAACCTCCAGAAACCTTAAATACAGAAACTTTTAAATTTCTTAAGATTGTTATCTCCTGTATTCAAATTAACAAATCATAAATAATAAAATATGAAAAGAAAAACACAAAGAACTATCCGAGTCCACAGAACCCACTGTGTGTCCTTAAGAAATTTAATCCCCTCAAGTACCCGAGGTTGTAGATTAATTCCTCCCAAGATAAAACGGATTAACCATTAAAGAAGTAGCGGTACCTCAAACTTCAATAATTTCAACAAACTCAAAATGACAGCAACGAATCACACACACAGACACTATCGATAGATTTTGTTTTGTAAGAAATTATGCAAAAGAAGGGAAGAATTCGATGCAGAAAAATGAGAGAAAACCTCTCTATTTATAGCCAACAAATGGTAAATGTCACAACCCTTTAGAAAGAAGACAATCTTTCAGAAAGAAGACAACCTTTCAGAAAGGTCACAACACTTTGGAAAATGCATAACTTTTCAAACGGTCACAACCCTTTAGAAAGGACACAACCTTTCATAAAGGTCACAACCCTTCGGCATAGTCACAACTCTTCAGGAGAGTCACAACCCTTCATTTTCTGTTCACACCTTTAAAACCCAACATATACTAGACACAAGTGTCATGCTAGCACGAGCCCAATATCTGTTATTTTTTTGTCTCACTTTATGTGGCATAGATAGAATTTAGATAATAAATTAAATTTTAATATGATTTTTAAATATTTTAAGTTGTTAATTATTGTAATTTATAGTATTTTTACGTAATTTTTAAATAATATATATTACTTCTCTTGTCTCAATGTATGTAGCACAGATAAAATTTCAAGAGTCAATCAAATGTTGTTAATTATTGAGATTTACAATACTTTCTACATAGCTTCCAAATTAAATATTATATGTTACTTCTTTTGATTGTTGTAATTTATAGCACTTTTTACGTAAATTTTTAATAATATATGTTACTTCTCTTATCCCAATATATGTAGCACAAATAAAATTTCAAGAGTCGATCAAATGTTGCTAATTATTGAGTTTTACAATACTTTCTATGTAGTTTCCAAATTAAATAATGCATGCTATTTCTTTTATCTCATTTTATGTGACACAGATAAATTAATTTTATGAATCAATCGAATTTTTTATATGTTTTTTACAAATATTTTAAGTTGGCAATTATCATGATTTATCATATTTTTTACATAATTTTTAAATATTTAAAAAATTAAAAAACAAGGCAAACAAATTAAAACGAAATAACCACCAAAAAAGGAAAATAGTGCAGCTACCAGGCAGGCATGTCCACCATGACCTGCCTGGTTAATGGTTATTGTTGTTATGGAATTGAAGAAACTAGAAAGAGAAATTAAAGAGAGAATGAATGATACCTCTTTGTATTGATTCTTGCATTAATTCAAATAGAAGAGTACATCCCTATTTATAAATAATTAAGGAGAATCCTTCCTAAAGAAGAATCCTTCTAGATACTAAACTAAAGGAGAATCCTTCTAGATCTTAAACTAAAATAAAACTAAATGTTTTGCAATTAATGTAAATCCTAGAGTTGAAAGGAAATTAAATAATATAAAATATTTTTAGACTAAACAGAAAAAAAAAAGTAAAAAAAAAAATTCTACCAAATTTCAACATTCCCCTCAAACTCAAGTTGGTGTATCTAACTTGAGTTTGAACACTTAATTATTCTTCAAAAATATCTTCTACTTATTTTTGTTGTGGCAATTAATAGAATTCATCCTCACATTCTTCTTCTACTAATAATGCTTGTGATTTATCTTGAGTGTCTTTGAACTTGCACACTTTTGTAACATGACCTATTTGTTTGCAACTGTCACACAATGCATCATATCACCACCAACAAAATTTTTCCAAGTGTGTTTTCTTTTTGCAATATTTGCAAGGAGGATAATCAACTTTTCTTTTTTGATGGTTTGCATAAAAGATACCTTCAACAATTTTATCTTGTCTGAAAGCTCTTCTTTGTTCTTATGCTTGAAGAGCACTTATCAATTCCACAAGAGAGATGATAGAGAGATCTTTAGACTATTCCAAAGCAGAGATTTTAGACTTAAATCTCTTGGGAATAGCTACAAGAATCTTTTCAACTATTCTATTATCTTTAAAATCCTCACCAAGCAATCTGATTCTGTTGACAATCAAAGAAATTCTGTCAGAATAATTAGTGATAGTCTCACCCTCTTGCATCCTACGAGATTCAAAATCTCTTTTCAAATTCAGAATTTGATTTTGTCTGCCTCGTTCACTTCCCCGGTACTTATTCTCAAGTTTTCCCCAAGCTTCTTTTGCTGTCTCACATGCAATAATTTTAGAAAAGATTGAATCTGCAACTGAATTTTAAATTACAATTTTGGCTTTGTATTTTTTGATTTTCTCTTCTAAGTGAAGTTTGATTTCAGCATCAGACAGTTTTTCAGAGAGTTGTTGTAAAGGTTTGTCTCCCATTACAGCTTCCCACAAATCATAAGCCTCAAGATAAGACTTTATCTTAACGGCCCAGATTTGATAATTTTCACAATTGAAGGTTTGTGGGGCATTGAAAGAAAGAGTATTGCTTGTCATGGTTTGAAAATAAGGTTTAAAATAGTATAGATTAAAAATTGGTTAAAAGTAGCCCTGCGTTAAAAATAAATGCACGGGTTAAAATTGGGTTGAAAATAGATATGAATTAGGGTTTTGCCCTGATTTTCTTAGCATAATTTAAGAATTATTTTTCCTTAAAGAAAAGACAAAACATTACCATAAATGTTTTTACTTTTCCTGAAAGGAAAATATAATATTCTTTCATATTTAGTTTATTCTTTCCTTTTAGGAAAAGGTTTTGGAGTAGCTAGTCCTTTTCTAGTATGAAAAGGTTTTAGGACTCTATAAATATAGGTTTGTTTCTTCTAACACAATAACAATAAAAATCCACAATGTAGTCGTTTAGAGAGTCTTGCTTATGGGGAGATTTATTCTCTCTAAAGTTTCAATGTTTTTCTTTATATTAGTTTTGATATAATAATATTTTGATCTTTAGTATAAGTTTTTTTGTTATCTGATTTATCAACTATATGATTTGCAAATTGTAAGCTTCCGCATGACACCCTAATCACCCTTCATAACCCAACAAGTGGTATCAGAGCACATGGTTCAAAGATCCGGTGGTCCTATGGTTCAACGAGGTTGAAGACAGGCTCAAGATGGTTTCAAATCAATTTGTAATCAATTTGATAATAATGAAGATTTTTTGTCAAGCTACATGTGGAGAAGAAGTTTCAACTATATTTTCAACATTCCTGTTGCTGCAATTTTTAAGAATAAAAATAAAATATTTTTAACCCATATATTTTAAACTTTATTTTTAATCATGGTAAGCAACAGTGATGAAGATTTTGTGGAGAACAAGATTATCATGCAATGAAGAAGACAGATCAAGCTTTGTCAAGAAAATCCAGCCAAAAGGGGAGATTTGTTAGGGTTTTGCCTTGATTTTCTTAGCATAATTTAAGAATTATTTTTCCTTAAAGAAAAGACAAAACATTACCATAAATGTTTTTACTTTTCCTGAAAGAAAAATATAATATTCTTTCATATTTAGTTTATTCTTTCCTTTTAGGAAAAGGTTTTGGAGTAGCTAGTCCTTCTCTAGTATGAAAAGGTTTTAGGACTCTATAAATATAGGTTTGTTTCTTCTAACACAATAACAATAAAAATCCACAATGTAGTCGTTTAGAGAGTCTTGTTTATGGGGAGATTTATTCTCTCTAAAGTTTCAATGTTTTTCTTTATATTAGTTTTGATATAATAATATTTTGATTTTTAGTATAAGTTTTTTTGTTATCTGATTTATCAACTATATGATTTGCAAATTGTAAGTTTCCGCATGACACCCTAATCACCCTTCATAACCCAACAATTGTCACTTATATATATGTAATGGATAATGGATATTGGTATGGATTGATGTATATGTTTTTTTCTTAAAATGAATATACTTGGGATTTTGTTGTATTTTTTTTGTTTGTTATGTGGTTTCAGACAAATTGCTGTACTGTAACTTTGTGGTATGATATGTGGTATTTAACAAATAAAAATAGTCAATTGTATTATATTGATATGTGTTAGGGCCATATTCAAACTATCAAAAATTAGTTTATTATCAACAATTAAAAAGAGAATTCATGATAAGTTTTCATCAAAATAATTATTTTTTTTTATAAAAAAAAAGTCAGTAAAATGAACAATCTTCAAGAAATAATGCAACAATCTTCTATAACTATTTGTTCACTCATGATCTTGATTTGTGTTTCTAATAATTTTGCGTATCTCGAACAACTTCTCTTCTAATACTTGGTTCACCAATTTTTCTTACAACAGTGTCGTACACTTTGCTTTCACTAATTGCATCTTCGTTAAGTTCTAATGTCGCATAGTCCCCAAAGTAGTGTACCATACTTCTGAGAGTGGAATTTCGGATTGAAATTTTAACTAAAATTTCAAAAAAAAAAAATATGTGTAGTAAATTCAACAAAAGTGCATGTGTAAAAGCCCCGTCGCTGAAAAAATCAAAGTTATTAAAACAGTCTGATAAAAAAAAAAATTGATAGTACATACATTAAAATTATGTACTTCACATACTTTAATTCAGGATGTTGTTGCGGAATGTTCTTTTCCATCTATTATTCCAGCAGTTCGATTTGCGACTTGTCAATATGTTATGTGCCATTGAATGTCTGATCATTTACCGTAATAGCTTATGCTACTTTTAATTACAGCATTGTATATAATTGATATACTGTGAATGAAACTACTTGTATGTAATATTAATGGAATCTGCTTCACTAAGTGTATAGTGTATGAATTTGGTATATAAGTTGATAAGAAATGATGAAACTAAACTTAATCAATTTGGATCTTATTTATACACTTTGAGGAGGGGTTAAAAATCTTTTTTAGTTAGATTCCAAACTTCACACAAACATAAATTTTTTTACCTATTTTAAAATCTACGGAATCTAGTAGTATAATTCACAAATTATGATTTATATGTAATGTGAATGAAAGTTGTTTTATAAAAGGATAAATTAGATATTGTAGAGTATATAATTGGTATTAAAATAATTTTTTTAATCATTAATAAATTATACATAAAGTTTATAAATTTGATATATAAATTGGTAATAAGTGACGAATCAAGCTTAACCAATTGAGAGCTAATTTTATACACATTGTGAAAGGGTTAGGAACCTATATTAATGTAGATTTCACACATTTCACTAAAATCATATGTAATAAGAATGCACTTTTAATACCTATTCCATACTCACATCCACCAACAATAATTCAGTGTGATGCATAAAATCAGCTTTGATAAAATGAAATAATAAGAATGCACCTTCATATCTACTTCATATTCACATCTATCAATAATAAATGTTTTTTTTATACCTATTTTGCAAACAAATGAACATATTCCAAGTTTATTTATAAAGCTAGTTAGCATGTTCGCGCTTTGCGCGATCATAACAACTATTTTAGAGACAAAATTTCTTATAAAGTAGCACATACTAAAAAAGAAGAAATATGATTAATACTTAGGTAAAATCCTTAAAATGTTTATCATAAATGTTTCAATTTATAAGATACAATTTTCTTATTATTTTGTTGGGGTGAAAAAAACATGTTTTATATTTTGAAAAAAAAATACTAACTTAATTTTCTGCTTAATTTTCTATTTGCCATTGATCATCAAATGAAAACTAAATAATTCATCCTCCATATCCTCATTTTTTAAAAGAAGGGATGCTTATTTTTTATGAGGAACTACTGAACTTAGACCTTTTTTAAATCATTCCTCAATATGATTTATTTAACAAAAAATCATACTTGTTAGGTACGGAATATTTTTAAAAGTCTTTATTTTTGTGCAAGTTAAAATATGAAAAATAACAAAAGGCATGTCAATAGTAATTCAAAGGAGAGAACGAATAACTATTTTCTAATCAAATAAAAGATAAATATATAAAATCCTAATAATAAAATTGAAAAGCAATCAATATTAATGTTTCAACAAACAACTCGATACAAAATTATATCGTCATTTTTATTTATTTTAATTATCAAAGAATTATTATACAAATAATAAATAATGAATATTTTAACTCTTGAGGAATTACAAAACTCACTAAATGTGTAATTATTTAGAGAAAATCAAATTTTAAAAACAATGACAAAAAGCAAAAAACAAAAGAAAAGAAAAGGAGAAAAATAATAAGTAGGACTCTTACTATATAATTGTTTTTGCTATTGTCTGTTTTTATATCATATCGAAATTATTTATAATTCTTTTTCGTCTTCACACAAATAAAAAAGTTTTATCTTTGTAACTCAATATATTCACTAAAATAGTACGTCAATTCATTTTAGTGTGGATTTTGTATGTTTCGTTGTGGTCGTTTTATTTAATTACTAAAAAGTTAGAAAATAGAAAAATATATTCCATTATTTTAGTACAAACTTTAAAAATCTTGAGTGTTAATAAATAATATATATACTCCCTCTATTTCAAAATAAGTGAATTGTTGAGCCATTTTCATAGTTCAAAATAAGTGAATTGTTCAAAGTTTAAGGGAGATGTTGAAAAAAAAAATCATTTTTGCCCCTCATTTACAATGTTAAACAATTATAAATGAAATGAATTTTTGAATACGGAATATGTACACAGCGTCATCAGGAAAATAAATCATTCATTTATAAAGTTATTTAGAGCGCTCATACATGTAATAGATAAATGACTTAATTTTTAGTAATTTTAATATATGTTGTAAATGAAAGAAAAATGGGAAGAAGTCTCAAAAAGAGAGAAAGAATTAGGTAAAAGGGAATGGAGGAGACATGTTATTTAAGTAAAAAATATAAATAGATAAAGATTTTTGTAAGTCATTTTCATGGATCAACCAACTAATAAACAAAACAACGCAACACAGTAGTATTTTCCTAGTTTTTTTAAAAAAAAAAAAAAAACAAAGTTAGAGTATTCTTGTTACCAAAAGCTTACAACCACAAATAGAGAAAAGGAAAAATTCTTTTGGCCAGAAAATTTTTGCCATAATTTGGCCAGAATGGTAAAAAGACTCATTCACATTATAAACTAGTTTCCTTTAAGACATTTTTACCCTTTTAACTTACAAATTAAATATATTCTTTGGATCTCTATATTCTTCCATCATATTTTCAACATATTGAAAATAATTAATGACATTAATTATTGAGGGTTCCACAGTCAATTATGGAAAATACTACAAATTCTACCAAAGAAAACATTGATCATTAAGTAGATTGGATGTCATCATCTGTAAAAAAAAAAACGTTTTCAAATTATGTTTTAAAAATAATAACTGTGACATCAATAGTAAAAAAAATATTTTTTGAATCACATTATATTCTTATTGGTTGTATTATAATAAAAAAAATTACTTAACTAATATTACAACAGATTATGGCCAGAATATTAGTGTTAACTGAATTTACTTAACACTAAAATTTTTTTATTCAAACATAATAATTAAAAAAAATACTTAATTGGAATTTGGAGGTCAATTTAGTAACAAATATAAATAATGATTCATAATTTATCAAATCGACGTAATATAGGGATAAAACTGAGTATGATTAATAACATTAATATTTTATTCTCTTTGGTTCGACATATATGAACTATACACATGATTTCTATAACTGTCGATATTTACTGGGTCTAATGTATTTTGAGTTGTCGCTATCTCAATATTTTACAAATTAAAAATTATTTAAATATATAGTTTAATTTTATTTAAATATAATAATTAAAAAAATTACTTAATTGGAGGTCATTTTAGTAACAAATATAAGTAATGATTTACAATTCATAAAAAATCTACGTAATATAGGAGATAAGACTTGTATGATCAATACTGTTAATGTCTGACTCTCTTTGGTTCGACATGTATGAGCTATAAGCATGATTTCTATAACTATTGACAATTACCAGGTCTAATGTGTTCTGAGTTGTCATTATCCCAATATTTTACAAATTACATTTAAAAATTATTTATTTATATAGCTTAATTTTATTGAAACTTAATAATTAAACAAATTACATATGAAACTTATATGATTAATAGTATCAATGTCTGACTCTCTTTGGTTTGACACATATGAACTATATGCATGATTTCTATAACTATCGATATTTACCAAGTCTAATGTGTTTTGAGTTGTCCTTATCTCAATATTTTATAAATTACATTTTAAAATGATTAAATTATATAGTTTAATTCTATTTAAACATAATAATTTAAAAACATTACTTAATTGGAGGTCGTTTTAGTAACAAATATAAGTGATGATTCACAACTTATCAAATCGGCGTAATATAGGAGAAAAGACTTGTATGATTAATACTATCATTGTCTGACTATCTTTGGCTCGACACATATGAACTTGATGCATGGTTTCTATAATTATTTACATTACTAGGTTTAATGTATTTTGAGATGTCTTCATCTCAATATTTACAAACTACATTTAAAATTATTTAAATATATAGTTTAATTTTATTTATACATAATAATTAAAAAAAATTACTTAATTGGAGGTCATTTTGATAACAAATATAAGTAATGATTCACAATTTATCAAATCTATGTAATATAGGGGATAAGACTTGTACGATAAATACTATTAATGTCTGACTCTCTTTGGTTCGATATATATGAACTATACACGATTTATATGACTATCACCATTATCAGGTCTAATGTGTTTTGAATTGTCGTTATCCCAATATTTTATAAATTACATTTAAAATTATTTAATTATATAGTTTAATTTATTTAAACATAATAATTAAAAAATTACTTAATTGGAGGTCGTTTTAGTAACAAATATAAGTGATGATTCACAACTTATCAAATCGACGTAATATAGGAGAAAAGACTTATATGATTAATACTATCAATGTCTGACTCTCTTTGGTAACTTTATGCATGATTTCTATAATTATCTACATTTTCCAGGTTTAATGTATTTTGAGATGTGTTCATCTCAATATTTTACAAACTACATTTAAAATTATTTAGATATATAGTTTAATTTTATTTATACATAATAATTAAAAAAATTACTTAATTGGAGGTCACTTTGGTAACAAATATAAGTAATGATTCACAATTTATCAAATCGACATAATATAGGGGATAAGACTTGTACGATAAATATTATTAATGTCTGACTCTCTTTGGTTCAACATATATGAACTATACATGATTTATATGACTATCAACATTATCAGGTCTAATGTGTTTTGAATTGTTGGTATCCCAATATTTTATAAATTACATTTAAAATTATTTAATTATATAGTTTAATTTTATATAAACATAATAATTAAAAAAAATTACTTAATTGAAGGTCATTTTAGTAACAAATGCAAGTAATGATTCACAATTTATCAAATTGATGTAATATAGAGGATAAGAAGTGATTGAACGCTTTAGTTCTTCACGCAAGTGTTCTCAATTTATACTACGAAATCAAATGATAATATCAAGAATAAGAGTATGAAGTAAAAAGCAAAATATTTTAGAACATACATCTAAAAATAAGTTAAATGATCAGATTAAATAGGTTAAAATCAATGAGAACTCAAAATAACAAGAGGACCATCTTTAATAACCGGAAAACAAAATTAACCTTTAAGATGAATCAATATATCACAGTAGCTTTAATACGAGTTAATATCTTAAAATGCCATTGAACAATGAAAAATTATCTAACAAAGTTATTAAACTTTGTTTTATATCAATAAAATCATTCAACTTAAAGCTTTTATCTTTAAAAATCACTCAATATTAAAATAAATTTGACATGACAAAATAAATTATTTTATATGTCATGTAAATTTGGACCTCATGACAAATAAACAAAATTTTAAAAGATCTCCTTAATTTATCATTGAGATACATCTGACATGATAAATATGTTTTTTTTACCATATAAATTTGAATCCCACAATTAAAATCTTATAAGTATTTTTTAATCGACTCGCCCAGTATAAATTCGACTTATACCCACATTGCTTCAATTTTCAATTTCTACACTTTGAGCCACTGTTCGTAGAAGATTATTTATTCATTTTTTAATTAAAGTGATCATTATATATTGGTTACTTTAGTTAGATACTCCAGTATATATATGTTGATTAAAGTAAATGAGTAATAATGTATACGCCAAAATACAAGTAATAATGTGCAACCCTAATGCGATTTATAGAATTTCATTGCATATATTCGCTAGTGATATTAGATCTCTTGTGAATTTGAATTTCATATCCAAAATTTGATAATAAACAGAAGAACGGGAGTACAGATAAGCGGGATAAAATGTTTTTTTTTTATATTTATTTATTTGGTCCATGCATTTATATGACATAAAAAATAATTTATTTTGCTATGCCAAATTTATTTTAATGATAAATGTAGTTGGGCGATTTTTAAAGATAAAAGCTTTAAGTTGAGTGCTTTTATTGATATAAAACAAAGTTCAATGACTTTGCTAGATAATTTCTAATAGTTTAATGACCTTTTAAGATACTAACTCCTTTAATACAATCTTAACGTTATCTTAGAACATACATCTAAAAATAAGTGCTGATTTAAACACGAGTGGTCAAAATATAGCATAAACAGTTAATTAATTCACTAAATCCACAAGATAGGAATACTTCAGCAGGAACAACTCCTCCCTACTTCAGTTGAATTTATATTTTTTTTTGGAGAGGAAGTGATCGAGTAAAGAAGAAAAGGAAAAAAGAATTAGCAGATTTGTGTCCCAATGTATAAGACTTTTGATATTCTAAGTCTTGGAATCTGTGTTCTAATTGAATTGTAATTTTAGGGAATAACAAACACTTTAATACCCTTTAATTAAAAAATAAAAAAAATCAGTTTATTTTAGAATAGAAAAGTTAGTATAATCTTTGTACGTTTCTGGCCACATTTTTCTGGCTGTTTAGCACTTTCCTAGAGAAAAAACATATGTATCCGTTAAAATGTTCTTACATGTAAACCTTGAATAGCTATGTGCAAATGATAGACTAAAATTTAAAGCCATTATATTTTGGGAAAACTAAATGTAGAGGTAATGAAGAGAATCATAGAAAGGAGTTGAGAAGATATACTTCATTTAAGTAGAAAATGTGAATACATGGAGGTTTTTGTAATTTATGAGATGTAATAAATATTATAATTTTTTTAATTATCAAACAAATTAATTAACGAAGAGAGTAACTCATCTTTACAGTTTCATAATCAACTTAATTAAACAAATATCAATTTTCTCTATGTATAATTATTTTTCTAATTTTAGTATTTCTTAACTTAAGAAAATATGTTCATTGTAATTGGATATTGGCAGAACAAACTTGGTTCATTCGGACAAATTTCATTAAATTAAAAGAATTATATATTTTGTGAAAATTGAATCCAACAATCATATATATAGACTAATTTTACATAAGTGTTAACAAATACGAAACAAAAACTTAATGGAGTCATCATCTCTTTTTTTAGTCAATTCAAATTCCACAAAAGAAAAAAATGTATTATATCATCTAAATTAGAATGAAAAGAAGCGGATGAAACTAAACAAAAGATGATGGAATCTTGATCGAGAAATTATGTCATATTAACATGTTATATACATAATATATATCGACAGAGTATGGATAGTATTTTCAAAAGACAAAAGTTTGTATGATGAAAATATCAAAAAAAATTATTTAAACAACAAAATAGTCAACTGAAGATCATGTTGCCCTTGATACAAAAAGTGTGCTTTGTAATATAATCTTGTTCTTGAAGGGTACATATCTTGATGGATAAATAATTAATTGAAAAATTATATAAGCAACAATAAGTGCATCTATATATTTGTAAATTATTGAAACTTCTACTTTTTCAAATTATAATCTAACCAACTCTTGATGAATCTTCAACCGCCATTAAACTTCTTCATTTTGATGACTTGTAGCAAATTAATTTTTGATCATCTCCTTTGACGAATCTTACACCGGCTTCAAACTTTCTTTTTCATCTTGATAAACTTTTGTTTGGCAATTGTAACACAAGAAGAAATTTTAAAAAATATATCTATAATCTTCATCAAGCTGAAAAACAAAAAAAAATAAAAAAAATACTAACAATATGAAGTTGGAGAAAATATAAATGAACATGCTACAACAACATAGATGATTGCTATTTATAGATGATTCAAATCATAAGAATTAAGTAGAAGGAAGTTGAGGAGACATGTTATTTAATTAGAGAATACAAATAGGTGGAGGTTTTTTGGTAACTTTCATATGATATAATTATATGTAATGAATATGATTGTTTTTTTTAATTATTTAATAAATTGATTAATGAAAAAAATGAATGAAAAAACTCAAAAAAAAAACCACAAAAAAAAAAGGATCCTAGGCCATTGAGAGGTGCCACATCACCTTTTTTTATCTAGCTTTATATATATATATGATTCGTACAATAGAGATTGTGTGGAGAATATATATCACTTAATAAAATTATAAAACACAACATCCAAGTTCTAAAATTAAAAATCATAAAAATATGAAAAAAAAAATTGAACTATTAATACATTTGAAACTTAAACTTGGAATCTTTTTTAAATATTGTATATCTTGGGTTCTAAAATACATTTCTAAATGTGTTTTTATAACATTTTCCCATAAGTCTATTTCAATCATAATTTCTTTCCAGAGTTGAAAACTTTCTTCGTTTATCATAAGTTAATCACTATGATAGTCTGAATATATATCTATATAGTCTGTATTATCGTATAATTCATGTATTATTCTTCCTATGTCGTCAAACCAATTTTGTCTTAGTAAGTTATTTATTTCATATTCTTCAGATTTTATTAATTTTTCCCAAATTAATTTTCTAATACTAGGTTCATTTATTTTTTCTAATATTTTAAAAATAATTATCTTATAGTTATCTTCAAAATAATTGTTGTTAAGTTCTATAGTCGGTATATTAGTTATATTCATCAAAGTTCTTATCTTTATCTTTTCTTCTTGTTTAGTTTTAATATTGTATTCCTGCCTTCCATGTCTATCATATGGTAGTTCTTATGAAAGCTTATTAAGGATTAGAGTATTCATGTTTATTATATGGTCACTACTAGCATGTTACCTTTTTCAGATACTATCTTCCTAAACAACGCATCAACACTTAGGTACTCCCCTAACACGGCTTCTCTCGCCTTCAACGGTTTCCCATCTTTGGATGCATAGCTCTAGAAGTTTTCTCTTACTTTTCTCTATGCTAGCAAACTAGACAATAAATACTGAATAATTCTAATTCATAATAACAATTATAAGTATATCATATAATATAACGGTTGACAGGAATTAACTATTTAGCTAAACATAATCATAAACATATATAAATTATCATTATAATTCATAATAATAACTAATTATAACTCATGAAATTATAAAGAAGAGGTTATAATTTTACCTCATCTGTAGTGTTTGCTAAGTCTTTCTCCATCTGGGGAATAAGTGATTTTATTTAATATATATTCTTTTTTACAAGGCTCAAAACTTAAAACTTAAAGAAATCTAGAGAGTAGTGTGTTCTATCGCTGATGATTTACAAGTATAATATGCTACCCTATTTATATAACTGAACTAAGGATCTATGTGCAAAATAAAAACAATATTTTACAAAGTAAGTCCTTTTATTTACATCTTGCTCCCTGACATGATAAGTTTTATTTTCCTTTAAGTCTCTTTCTTCTTTTGTCCTTTCTTCTTATCTCATCTTCTTGTCCTTTTTCTTTTTTGAAAGTAGATTCCTTCTTTATGTCTCTGTCAATAATTGTTTCTCCTTTAATTCTGGTCCGTCCACTTGGTTTTGTCTTTTATTCAAGATTTACATCTGGTATATGATTGCTAATTCCACTGCATCTACTGCATACGTGTTCGGTGTATTTCTTTCCAATTAATTTACAATATTGGTCTAAGCTATCCTCTGAAATAAATCCTTTCCTTATAGCCTTCGTCATAGGTTCCTGTTCCGATTTCAGCAAAGATAATGCCCAATTTTTTATCTCTAATTTGTCCATATATCTTAATTCTTTTGCTGTGGAGTAGATCAATAAGTGGTTCCTCGAACAATATTTCCATATGTAATTGGTTTCTTTGTAAAATATTGGGGGGTAGTTGCGGAATTTGGGCTATGTTATTATGTTTCATAGTCTTAATTAAATACTTTTTTGTATAATTCATTTTCTACTTCTTTTTTACTTAAAAGTATTTGTGTCCCTTCTATTAATATGTTTAAATATTGTATATCTTGGGTTCTAAAATACATTTCTAAATGTGTTTTTATAGCATTTTTCCATAAGTCTATTTCAATCATAATTTCTTTCCAGAGTTGAAAACTTTCTTCGTTTATCATAAGTTAATCACTATTATAGTCTGAATATATATCTATATAGTCTGTATTATCGTATAATTCATGTATTATTCTTCCTATGTCGTCAAACCAATTTTGTCTTAGTAAGTTATTTATTTCATATTCTTCAGATTTTATTAATTTTTCCCAAATTAATTTTCTAATACTAGGTTCATTTATTTTTTCTAATATTCTAAAAATAACTATCTTATGGTTATCTTCAAAATAATTGTTGTTAAGTTCTATGATTGGTATATTAGTTATATTCATCAAAGTTATTATCTTTATTTTTTCTTCTTGTTTAGTTTTAATATTGTATTCATGTCTTCCATGTCTATCATATGGTAGTTCTTATGAAAGCTTATTAAGGATTAGAGTATTCATGTTTATTATATGGTCACTACTAGTATGATACCTTTTTCAGATACTATCTTTCTAAACAGCGCATCAACACTTAGGTACTCCCCTAACACGGCTTCTCTCGCCTTCAACGGTTTCCCATCTTTGGATGCATAGTTCTATAAGTTTTCTCCTACTTTTCTCTATGCTAGCAAACTAGACAATAAATATAGAATAATTCTAATTCATAATAACAATCATAAGTATATCATATAATATAACGGTTGACAGGAATTAACTATTTAGCTAAACATAATCATAAACATATATAAATTATCATTATAATTCATAATAATAACTAATTATAACTCATGAAATTATAAAGAAGAGGTTATAATTTTACCTCATCTGTAGTGTTTGTTAAGTCTTTCTCCATCTGGGGAATAAGTGATTTTATTTAATATATATTCTTTTTTACAAGGCTCAAAACTTAAAACTTAAAGAGATCTAGAGAGTAGTGTGTTCTATCGCTGATGATTTACAAGTATAATATGCTACCCTATTTATACAACTGAACTAAGGATCTATGTGCAAAATAAAAATAATATTTTACAAAGTAAGTCCTTTTATTTACATCTTGCTCCCCGACATGATAAGTTTTCTTTTCCTTTAAGTCTCTTTCTTCTTTTGTCCTTTTCTTCTTATCTCATCTTCTTGTCCTTTTTCTTTTTTGAAAGTAGATTCCTTCTTTATGTCTCTGTCAATCATTGTTTCTCCTTTAATTCTGGTTCGTCCACTTGATTTTGTCTTTTATTCAAGATTTATATTTGGTATATGATTGCTAATTCCACTGCATCTGCTGCATACGTGTTCGGTGTATTTCTTTCCAATTAATTTACAATATTGGTCTAAGCTATCCTCTGAAATAAATCCTTTCCTTATAGCCTTCGTCATAGGTTCCTGTTCCGGTTTCAGCAAAGATAATGCCCAATTTTTTATCTCTAATTTGTCCATATATCTTAATTCTTTTGCTGTGGAGTAGATCAATAAGTGGTTCCTCGAACAATATTTCCATATGTAATTGGTTTCTTCGTAAACATTTGATAATTTCGTTAATATAGTACTGATTCTAATAATTCGTTTATTTGCATAGAAATCTGGTATCTCTGTCTTTGGTATAACTAGTTGTTCAATAATTTCTTCCGGAATAATGTAGTCTTTGGTCATCCCAATCTTGATTACTGTAATAAATGGTTTTATCTCATCAAATAGTATTTCCGCTGGTGCTGAGTAAAATCTTATATAGAATAATTGTCCTTTCGTAATTTGTTTATAATTCATAAATGCCTGATATAATTCTAGTATTAGGCTAAGTTCATCTCCCGTAATTGTATATATTGTCGAAATAAGTCCATAAGAGTAACAAGTTGCTACTAAGTTGGGTTTTGTTCCTGGCAGGGCAATTAATTTATTATAATTTTGTAATTTCTGGGTCATATATCCTTGATGGCTTTTTAACTTTTCTGGATTTTCGATTGGTTGGGTATTTAACAAAGTTTGGATTTTCTCAATATTTTCTATATAGGTGCGGGTTATATGGTTGTATGTCTTTTTGGTTTGGTTAAGTGAGGTTGCATATGTATGTATTTGAGGTGGTACGAATAATTCATTTTTTGGTATGTGAGGTGGTGCATAAGGTTTATCAAATACCTTATTCAAATTAAAGTTTTTCTTGTTTGTAACTGTGGTAAATAATTCTTCCCTTGTACCGGTACCTGCAATACCTGCACTAATATTTTTGTTAGTAATTTGGGTTTTTAGGTGTTTCCCAACGTCACCTTCTAGGTCTGGTTGTTTAAAGTGCTCCGACTGCACTGCTAGATCTGATTTTTTACCGTGGTCCTTCTCCACATATGTTGTTTCCATTTTTGATACTCTAGTATTGAGCATCTTGATTTGTTCTAGTAATTCTTTCATAAGTACTGCGTTTGTAATTTCTTCTTCAAAGTCCGTTTGCACGGCTTTGTCTTGATAAGTAGTCTGCAATAACATTCTTGTCAGTCTTAATTACTTCAATAGTAAAAGTAAAGTTTAAAATATTTAATACCAATCTTCTTATTTCTTTTGTAGTAACTGAATCTTGTACCTTTCGTGTTAACCACCATTTAACTTGTGTATTATCTGTTCTAACAATAAATTTGTTATATATAATATATGGTTCAAATGCTAATAAACATTTATATAATGCAAATAATTCTTTTCTATTAATTTCCCATTTACCTTCCGTTTCCGTAAATGTTCCTGAGTAATATCTGCAATGATGTTCTATTTTTTCATTTTCATATTTATATTTTAATACTCCTCCATAATTATTTTCACTTGCATCAGATTCTACTATATAATTGAATTTTTTATCTTCATCTGGAAAATATAATTTTGATAATCTTTTACATTGTTCTTTTATCTTTTGTACTTGTTTTTTATCTGTGTCATCATAATTATATTCTATATCTTTTTTCAATTTCTTTTGTAACGGCTTTAAATATTCTGCTAGGTTAGGTATATATTCTCTTACTTGATTTACTAATCCTAAAAAGGATTGTAATTTCTTTTTTGTATCTAGTATTTCTTCTGAATTAATAATTTTTTGTACTATATGTTGTTGCATTTTTATTCCATTTTTATCTATTTGTATTCCTAAAAATTCTATCTGATTTTTCATAATTTCTGTTTTATTTTTACTTAAACTTATTCCAGATTCTTCTACTATATTTATAAATTTTTCTAATAATATTATATGTTCATCATATGTCCTTGAGTATAAGAGTATATCATCTATATATACTATACAATTTTCTAGTTTTGTGAAATATATATACATAAAATGTTGAAATCTTCCTGGTGTATTTTTATATCCAAATGGTAATACATTCCATTCATAAAATCCTTGTGGTACTGTAAACGTTGTTAATTTTTTAGATTATTCTTCTAATTTTAAGTGTTAAAATCCTGATTTACAATCAAATTTACTAAAATAATTATATCCTTGTATTTGTCTTATTTTTAATATCTTATTTGGGATTGGGTAATTATAAGTTTTAATTTTTGCATTTTAATTTCTATAATCTATAACCTTTCTACTTTTTCCTCTTTTTTGTTCACTATGTTTATTAACTATAAATGCCGGGCTAGTATGTTTACTATTACTCTCTTGTATATATCCTTTTTCTAATAATTCTGTTATATGCGTTGTAAATTCTTTTAAGTCATTATATTTTAAGGGTTTTTGAGTTATTATACTATTTTCGTCTATTAATTCTATCTTTACAGTAATTTTATGTTTATTTCATCCCTTTAATGGATCTTCACTATATAATTGTTCTAGCCTATCTTTTATTGGACTCAATTTATCTATTGTGAATAATATATATTCTATATTATTGGTATTAATTGGCATATTTTCTAATTTTTGTGTAATATTTTCACTTCCTTTTATCCATTCTGTGTTTTTTCGTATTTTATTTCCTACTCTTTTTGCTCCTATTTTATGATTACATGGTGTTGTTAGCCACCAATGGGTCTTAGTTATTGCATGCGGATAATATTTTTTCAAAAATGGTATTCCTAAGATTATGTATTTTGTAGGTAAATCATAATTATATATTTCATCTATTTTAAGTATCTTATCCCATATTTGTATTTTTACATCTTTTGCTTTAAAGTGTATTAGACTTCCTTAATTATTAAATCATTTTACTACTATTGGTGTTTTTAATTTTATCCACTTATCTTTTGGTAAACAGTTATATTTACATATATTAACTTCTGCTCCTGTATCTATCATTGATGTATAATATCTATTATAGTATCCTTCTACTATTATTTTCATAAGTACGTGTATTTTCATAATATTATTCTTTTTATTATTATCATCTTATTGTTGTAGGTAATGGTTATGTAAGTATGTTCTATTTTATAAGGTTTCATTTCTTCTAACCATTTTAATCCTAATATTATATCTGCTTGTTGTTCTTCCTTAATTTCTAGTTTTATTTTCATAGGTATATCTACTATTATTATTTCTTTTTCTATTTCTAATTGAGCTATTATTAATGCTGGTAAGTCTGAGCATTTTTGTTTTGTCATTTTATTTATTTCCATTTCTTCTTTATTTAATAATTTATCTATTATGTAATTATCTTCCTGTTTTGTGTCTATTAATATTAAATGTTCTTTTCCTTCTATTATTCCTATTATGTAGTATTTGCTAGAGATTATATCATATGCTATCTTTTTTGTATAATCTCTTTGTAGATTATTTTTAATTTTTCTGGTTCTTCCTATTCTTTCTTCTATTATTTCTAAGTTTTCATTAGTGTCTATTTCTTGGTATGAGTAGTTATTATTATCTATTATTTTAACAAATTGTTCAAATGGCGTTTCTATTTCTATTCCTTTTATTTTACTTTTTGCAGTTATTTTATGTTTAGTAGTTAGTACATATAAATTTTTACATCTAGCTGTACATATTTTACTTTCTGGAGTTAAAGTTATTCCATTTATTTTCCAATATAGTACTAATGCTTTATCTATATTTTGGTCTGTTAGTGCTACTGAATAATTAGTATTAACTGTAAATTTAAATTTTTGATAAATTAAGTTTCCTCTTACAGCTGTTATTACACTTTTCTCTATAGGTTCTATTATTCTATCATCTGCTAAATATATTTCTATTGGAGTATCTATTCCTTCTTTAAAACAAGCTTTTATAAGTATTTCTATTCCTCTTAAATGTACATATTTAATTTGTTCTCTACTTTTTATTTTCTGTACTTCTTTATTTAATTCTCTTTTATTTATTATTGGTATTTCAGCTTTTCCTTGAGCATATTTACAATCTATAATATGTTCTTTTTGGCTAATTATGTAAAATTCCTCTTTATTTCTTTTAAATGGATTTTTTATTAATTGCATACTGAATATTTTTTCTACACTTAAGTCAATTTCTTTTCCTTTTACTTTTTCAAATATATTATTATCAAAAATTATTTTTTGTTCTGAATAATCATCTGTTGTATATTCTTCTCTTATTATTTGTATATTTTCTTCAGTCATTTAATTGTTCTATTTCATTATCTGTTTGGTATTTTTCTTCATTTTCAAATGTTTCTTCATTATCAGATATTTCATAAATACTATCATCACTCTCTAATTCATAGTCTAAATATTCTAATTGTAAGCAAACTTCTTCTTCTATAATTATTTCTGATATTTGTTTTTTATTAGGGTTTTGTGGTATTTTACAATCTTTTGCTATATGTCCTAGTGTTTCACAATTATAATATTTACATTCACTTATACTTTTCTTTCTCCTATATGGCCTTTTAGATTTTGTAAAATATCTTTTTCTTGGATTTCTGTATTTATGTATCGTTTTCTTATAATTTTTAAACCTTTTTTTTTATGTTTTTTATAGTATTTATCATCACAACCAAATTGTGGTGCTATCTTGTCTTTACAACATGCTAAATTTTTTATTATTGTTTTTTCCATTTTTATATTTTCTCTATATTGTTCGCACATATTTGCATACCATTGTTTTACAAATTTTATTCTAGCTCCTAATGTATCATGTAATTTTGCTTCTTCCCATGCTTTTATTATTTTTGAACTAAATGGTTCTGGTAATTTTGTAAAATATAAATGTCTTATTCCTGGACTTTCTTGTGTATTATATACTCCTTTATAATAATATTCTTGATATGCACAAGTGTATTCATCTAAATAACACATATTACATATTCCTAATTTATTCATTAAATTTCTATTAATAATTTTATCTTTATTTCGCTCTTCTTCCTATGTTGTCATACTACTAAATTCATTTCTTATAGCTGTTTCATATTTATAAAGTATGTCCATTACTGATGTTATTTCTTTAGCTTGTATATCTTTACTTGATCTTAGTGTCTTTTTACTTTCTTCTTCTAAATTTAAGAACCATAATTTAACTTCTCCTATAAATGTTCTTTCTATATATCCTGGTACTTCTATTATATTAATTTTATTATTTATTATTTGTTTTGCTATATAACCTATCCATAATTGTATAGTTTGATTTATGTCTGTTACACAATCTAAATTTAAATATTCAGGTTGTAAATTTATTTGTTTAGGACTCTATTTTTTTATATTTAGTCTTTTATTCCATAATGTTTCATATCTATCTGAACTTGTATAATCTCGTGTATATATCTGTGGTTTTTCATGTTTTGGATATGTTCTTATTGTACTAGGTTCTCCTGTTTCTTTTATTTTTTCATCATAATTTATTTCTACTTCCCTATTTTCTATTAATTTTTTATTTTCTATGATTTCTGTATACGTTTCACTTATTTCTGAAGTTTGGTCTAAATTTTGATCTACTTCCATATCTTCTTCTATAGTTTTTATGTGTACTTCATTTTTATTTTGATTTTCTATTTCTGTTTTTTCTGTAATTTTTTCTTTATATTTTTGTATTTCTGTTAATAATTTATTTTCTTCTTTTTGTTCTTGCTGTTTCTCATATATTTCTTTCAACATTTGTAATTCTTTTTCTAACTCTTTTATTCTATCATTTTTTGTGTTTGTTATTTGTTGTATTTTTTCTTCATTTTGAATTTTAATTTTTTCTATTTCCTTTTGTCTATCTATCTCTTCATTTTCTCTTGCTATTCTTATCATAGCTGCTAGACTATCTTCTAGTTTTAACTCTTCTTTTTCTAACATTAAGTATAATTGATCTCCTATTTTTTTATATCTTCTGCCTAAGTTTGAGAAAATTATCTTTATTTTTAATCCATCATAATTTTCATATGTTTTTTCACTTACTGCAAATTCTTCTTTGTTCATTTTATGTATGCATTAATCTTTGTTTTAGCTTAGTTATAAGCTTATATTCTAATAATGATACTTGAGTGATTAATTTATCTAATTTATGGATGTCTTCGGTAGTTTTGTTAATTTGTTTATTCAATCTTTTATATTCTACATATAAATATTTTAAGTCATGTTTTATTTGTTTATATATTCGAGTATATTTATAAGGTCTTTTCATTTTTAATTATTTTAATACTATGCTCTGATACCATATTGGGGGTAGTTGCGGAATTTGGGCTATGTTATTATGTTTCATAGTCTTAATTAAATACTTTTTTGTATAATTCATTTTCTGCTTCATTTTTACTTAAAAGTATTTGTGTCCCTTCTATTAACATGTTTAAATATTGTATATCTTGGGTTCTAAAATATATTTCTAAATGTGTTTTTATAACATTTTCCCATAAGTCTATTTCAATCATAATTTCTTTCCAGAGTTGAAAACTTTCTTCGTTTATCATAAGTTAATCACTATTATAGTCTGAATATATATCTATATAGTCTGTATTATCGTATAATTCATGTATTATTCTTCCTATATCGTCAAACCAATTTTGTCTTAGTAAGTTATTTATTTCATTTTCTTCAGATTTTATTAATTTTTCCCAAATTAATTTTCTAATACTAGGTTCATTTATTTATTCTAATATTTTAAAAATAATTATCTTATGGTTATCTTCAAAATAATTGTTGTTAAGTTCTATAGTCGGTATATTAGTTATATTCATCAAAGTTCTTATCTTTATCTTTTCTTCTTGTTTAGTTTTAATATTGTATTCCTGTCTTCCATGTCTATCATATGGTAGTTCTTATGAAAGCTTATTAAGGATTAGAGTATTCATGTTTATTATATGGTCACTACTAGCATGATACCTTTTTCAGATACTATCTTCCTAAACAGCGCATCAACACTTAGGTACTCCCCTAACACGGCTTCTCTCGCCTTCAACGGTTTCCCATCTTTGGATGCATAGCTCTAGAAGTTTTCTCCTACTTTTCTCTATGCTAGCAAACTAGACAATAAATACTGAATAATTCTAATTCATAATAACAATCACAAGTATATCACATAATATAACGGTTGACAAGAATTAACTATTTAGCTAAACATAATCATAAACATATATACATTATCATTATAATTCATAATAATAACTAATTATAACTCATGAAATTATAAAGAAGAGGTTATAATTTTACCTCATCTGTAGTGTTTGCTAAGTCTTTCTCCATCTGGGGAATAAGTGATTTTATTTAATATATATTCTTTTTTTTACAAGGCTCAAAACTTAAAACTTAAAGAGATCTAGAGAGTAGTGTGTTCTATCGCTGATGATTTACAAGTATAATATGCTACCCTATTTATACAACTGAACTAAGGTTCTATGTGCAAAATAAAAATAATATTTTACAAAGTAAGTCTTTTTATTTACATCTTGCTCCCCGACATGATAAGTTTTCTTTTCCTTTAAGTCTCTTTCTTCGTTTGTCCTTTTCTTCTTATCTCATCTTCTTGTCCTTTTTCTTTTTTGAAAGTAGATTCCTTCTTTATGTCTCTGTCAATAATTGTTTCTCCTTTAATTCTGGTTCGTCCACTTGATTTTGTCTTTTATTCAAGATTTACATGTGGTATATGATTGCTAATTCCACTGCATCTACTGCATACGTGCTTGGCGTATTTCTTTCCAATTAATTTACAATATTGGTCTAAGCTATCCTCTGAAATAAATCCTTTCCTTATAGCCTTCGTCATAGGTTCCTGTTCCGGTTTCAGCAAAGATAATGCCCAATTTTTTATCTCTAATTTGTCCATATATCTTAATTCTTTTGTTGTGGAGTAGATCAATAAGTGGTTTCTGGAACAATATTTTCATATGTAATTGGTCTCTTCGTAAACATTTGATAATTCCGTCAATATTGTACTGATTCCAATAATTCATTTATTTGCATAGAAATCTGGTATCTCTGTCTTTGGTATAACTGGTTGTTCAATAATTTCTTCCGAAATAATGTAGTCTTTGGTCATCCCTATCTTGATTACTGTAATAACTGGTTTTATCTCATCAAATAGTATTTTCACTGGTGCTGAGTAAAATCTTATATAGAATAATTGTCCTTTCGTAATTCGTTTATAATTCATAAATGCCTGATATAATTCTAGTATTAGGCTAAGTTCATCTCCCGTAATTGTATATGCTGTCGAAATAAGTCCATAAGAGTAACAAGTTGCTACTAAGTTGGGTTTTGTTCCAGGCAGGGCAATTAATTTATTATAATTTTGTAATTTCTGGGTTATATATCCTTGATGGCTTTTTAACTTTTCTGGATTTTCGATTGGTTGGGTATTTAACAAAGTTTGGATTTTCTCAATATTTTCTATATAGGTGCGGGTTATATGGTTGTATGTCTTTTTGGTTTGGTTAAGTGAGGTTGCATATGTATGTATTTGAGGTGGTATGAATAATTTATTTTTTGGTATGTGAGGTGGGGCATAAGGTTTATCAAATACCTTATTCAAATTAAAGTTTTTCTTCTTTGTAATTGTGGTAAATAATTCTTCCCTTGTATTGGTACCTGCAATACCTGCACTAATATTTTTGTTAGTAATTTGGGTTTTTAGGTGTTTCCCAACGTCACCTTCTAGGTCTGGTTGTTTAAAGTGCTCCGTCTACACTACTAGATCTGGTTTTTTACTGTAGTCCTTCTCCACATATGTTGTTTCCATTTTTGATACTCTAGTATTGAGCATCTTGATTTGTTCTAGTAACTCTTTCATAAGTATTGCGTTTGTAATTTCTTCTTCAAAGTCCGTTTGCACGGCTTTGTCTTGATAAGTAGTCTGCAATAACATTCTTGTCAGTCTTGATTATTTCAATAGTAAAAGTAAAGTTTAAAATATTTAATACCAATCTTCTTATTTCTTTTGTAGTAACTGAATCTTGTACCTTTCATGTTAACCACCATTTAACTTGTGTATTATCTGTTCTAACAATAAATTTGTTATATACAATATATGGTTCAAATGCTAATAAACATTTATATAATGCAAATAATTCTTTTCTATTAATTTCCCATTTACCTTCCGTTTCCGTAAATATTCCTGAGTAATATCTGCAATAATGTTCTATTTTTTCATTTTCATATTTATACTTTAATACTCCTCCATAATTATTTTCACTTGCATCAGATTCTACTATATAAGTGAATTTTTTATCTTCATCTGAAAAACATAATTTTGGTAATCTTTTACATTGTACTTTTATCTTTTGTACTTATTTTTTATCTGTGTTATTATAATTATATTCTATATCTTTTTTCAATTTCTTTTGTAACGGCTTCAAATATTCTGCTAGGTTAGGTATATATTCTCTTACTTGATTTACTAATCCTAAAAATGATTGTAATTTCTTTTTTGTATCTAGTATTTCTTCTGAATTAATAATTTTTTGTACTATATGTTGTTGCATTTTTATTCCATTTTTATCTATTTGTATTCCTAAAAATTCTATCTGATTTTTCATAATTTCTGCTTTATTTTTACTTAAACTTATTCCAAATTCTTCTACTATATTTATAAATTTTTCTAATAATATTATATGTTCATCATATGTCCTTGACTATAAGAGTATATCATCTATATATGCTATACAATTTTCTAGTTTTGTAAAATATATATCCATAAAATGTTGAAATCTACCTGGTGCATTTTTATATCCAAATGGTAATACATTCCATTCATAAAATCCTTGTGGTACAGTAAATGCTGTTAATATTTTAGATTCTTCTTCTAATTTTAAGTGTAAAATCCTGATTTACAATCAAATTTACTAAAATAATTATATCCTTGTATTTGTCTTATTTTTAATATCTTATTTGGGATTGGGTAATTATAAGTTTTAATTTTTGCATTTTAATTTCTATAATCTATAATCATCCTACTTTTTCCTCTTTTTTGTTCACTATGTTTGTTAACTATAAATGCTGGGCTAGTATGTTTATTATTACTTTCTTGTATGTATCCTTTTTCTAATAATTCTGTTATATGCATTGTAAATTCTTTTAAGTCATCAAAATTATATTTTAAGGGTTTTTGAGTTATTATACTATTTTCGTCTATTAATTCTATCTTTACAGTAATTTTATGTTTATTCCATCCCTTTAATGGATCTTCACTATATAATTGTTCTAGTCTATCTTTTATTGGACTTAATTTATCTATTGTGAATACTATGTATTATATATTATTAGTATTAATTGGCATATTTTCTAATTTTTGTGTAATATTTTCACTTCCTTTTATCCATTCTGTGTCTTTTCGTATTTTATTTCCTACTCTTTTTGCTCCTATTTTATGATTACATGGTGTTGTTACCCACCAATGAGTTTTAGTTATTACATGCGGATAATATCTTTCTAAAAATGGTATTCCTAGAATTATGTCTTTTGTAGGTAAATCATAATTATATATTTCATCTATTTTAAGTATTTTATCCCATATCTGTATTTTTATGTCTTTTGCTTTAAAGTGTATCAGGCTTCCTTCATTATTAAATCCTTTTACTACTATTGATGTTTTTAACTTTATCCATTTATCTTTTGGTAAACAGTTATATTTACATATATTAACTTCTGCTCCTGTATCTATCATTGATGTATAATATCTATTATAGTATCCTTCTACTATTATTTTCATAAGTACATGTATTTTCATAGTATTATTCTTTTTATTATCGTCATTTTATTATTATAGGTAATAGTTAGGTAAGTATGTTCTATTTCATAAGGTTTTACTTCTTCTAACCATTTTAATCCTAATATTATGTCTGCTTGTTCTTCTTCCTTAATTTCTAGTTTTATTTTCATATGTATATCTGCTATTATTATTTCTTTTTCTATTTCTAATTGAGCTATTATTAATGCTGGTAAGTCTGAGCATTTTTGTTTTGTCATTTATTTCCATTTCTTCTTTATTTAATAATTTATCTATTATGTAATTATCTTCCGGTTTTGTGTCTATTAATATTAAATGTTCTTTTCCTTCTATTATTCCTATTATGTAGTATTTGCTAGAGATTATATCATATGCTATATTTTTTGTATATTTTCTTTGTAGATTATTTTTAATTTTTCTGGTTCTTCCTATTCTTTCATCTATTATTTCTAAGTTTTCATTAGTGTCTATTTCTTGGTATGAGTAGTTATTATTATCTATTATTTTAACAAATTGTTCAAATGACGTTTCTATTTCTATTCCTTTTATTTTAATCTTTGCAGTTATCTTATGTTTAGTAGTTAGTACATATAAATTTTTACATCTAGCTGTACATATTTTACTTCCTGGGGTTAGAGTTATTCCATTTATTTTCCAATATAGTACTAATGCTTTATCTATGTTCTGATCTGTTAGTGCTACTGAATAATTAGTATTAACTGTAAATTTAAATGTTTGGTAAATTAGGTTTCCTCTTATAGCTGTTATTACACTTTTCTCTATAGGTTCTATTATTCTATCATCTGCTAAATATATTTCTATTGGAGTATCTATTCCTTCTTTAAAACAAGCTTTTATAAGTATTTCTATTCCTCCTAAATGTACATATTTAATTTGTTCTCTACTTTTTATTTTTTGTACTTCTTTATTTAATTCTCTTTTATTTATTATTGGTATTTCAGCTTTTCCTTGAGCATATTTACAATCTATAATATGTTCTTTTTGGCTAATTATGTAAAATTCCTCTTTATTTCTTTTAAATGGATTTTTTATTAATGGCATACTGAATAATTTTTCTACACTTAAGTCAATTTCTTTTCCTTTTACTTTTTCAAATATATTATTATCAAAAATTATTTTTTGTTCTGAATAATCATCTGTTGTATATTCTTCCCTTATTATTTGTATATTTTCTTCAGTCATTTAATTGTTCTATTTCATTATCTGTTTGGTATTTTTCTTCATTTTCAAATGTTTCTTCATTATCATATATTTCATAAATACTATCATCACTCTCTAATTCATAGTCTAAATATTCTAATTGTAAGCAAACTTCTTCTTCTATAATTATTTCTGATATTTGTTTTTTATTAGGATTTTTTGGTATTTTACAGTCTTTTGCTATATGTCCTATCTTTCACAATTATAACATTTACATTCACTTATACTTTTCTTTCTCCTATATGGCCTTTTAGATTTTGTAAAATATCTTTTTCTTGGATTTCTGTATTTATGTATCGTTTTCTTATAATTTTTAAACCTTTTCTTTTTATGTTTTTTATAGTATTTATCATTACAACCAAATTGTGGTGCTATCTTCTCTTTACAACATCCTAAATTTTTTATTATTGTTTTTTCCATTTTTATATTTTCTCTATATTGTTCACACATATTTGCATACCATTGTTTTACAAATTTTATTCTAGCTCCTAATGTATCATGTAATTTTGCTTCTTCCCATTCTTTTATTATTTTTGAACTAAATGGTTCTGGTAATTTTGTAAAATATAAATGTCTTATTCCTGGACTTTCTTGTGTATTATATACTCCTTTATAATAATATTCTTGATATGCACAAGTGTATTCATCTAAATAACACATATTACATATTCCTAATTTATTCATTAAATTTCTATTAATAATTTTATCTTTATTTCGCTCTTCTTCCTATGTTGTCATACTACTAAATTCATTTCTTATAGCTGTTTCATATTTATAAAGTATGTCCATTACTGATGTTATTTCTTTAGCTTGTATATCTTTACTTGATCTTAGTGTCTTTTTACTTTCTTCTTCTAAATTTAAGAACCATAATTTAACTTCTCCTATAAATGTTCTTTCTATATATCCTGGTACTTCTATTATATTAATTTTATTATTTATTATTTGTTTTGCTATATAACCTATCCATAATTGTATAGTTTGATTTATGTCTGTTACACAATCTAAATTTAAATATTCAGGTTGTAAATTTATTTGTTTAGGACTCTATTTTTTTATATTTAGTCTTTTATTCCATAATGTTTCATATCTATCTGAACTTGTATAATCTCGTGTATATATCTGTGGTTTTTCATGTTTTGGATATGTTCTTATTGTACTAGGTTCTCCTGTTTCTTTTATTTTTTCATCATAATTTATTTCTACTTCCCTATTTTCTATTAATTTTTTATTTTCTATGATTTCTGTATACGTTTCACTTATTTCTGAAGTTTGGTCTAAATTTTGATCTACTTCCATATCTTCTTCTATAGTTTTTATGTGTACTTCATTTTTATTTTGATTTTCTATTTCTGTTTTTTCTGTAATTTTTTCTTTATATTTTTGTATTTCTGTTAATAATTTATTTTCTTCTTTTTGTTCTTGCTGTTTCTCATATATTTCTTTCAACATTTGTAATTCTTTTTCTAACTCTTTTATTCTATCATTTTTTGTGTTTGTTATTTGTTGTATTTTTTCTTCATTTTGAATTTTAATTTTTTCTATTTCCTTTTGTCTATCTATCTCTTCATTTTCTCTTGCTATTCTTATCATAGCTGCTAGACTATCTTCTAGTTTTAACTCTTCTTTTTCTAACGCTAAGTATAATTGATCTCCTATTTTTTTATATCTTCTGCCTAAGTTTGAGAAAATTATCTTTATTTTTAATCCATCATAATTTTCATATGTTTTTTCACTTACTGCAAATTCTCCTTTGTTCATTTTATGTATGCATTAATCTTTGTTTTAGCTTAGTTATAAGCTTATATTCTAATAATGATACTTGAGTGATTAATTTATCTAATTTATGGATGTCTTCGGTAGTTTTGTTAATTTGTTTATTCAATCTTTTATATTCTACATATAAATATTTTAAGTCATGCTTTATTTGTTTATATATTCGAGTATTTTTATAAGGTCTTTTCATTTTTTACTAATTATTTTAATACTATGCTCTGATACCATATTGGGGGTAGTTGCGAAATTTGGGCTATGTTATTATGTTTCATAGTCTTAATTAAATACTTTTTTGTATAATTCATTTTCTGCTTCTTTTTTACTTAAAAGTATTTGTGTCCCTTCTATTAACATGTTTAAATATTGTATATCTTGGGTTCTAAAATACATTTCTAAATGTGTTTTTATAATATTTTCCCATAAGTCTATTTCAATCATAATTTCTTTCCAGAGTTGAAAACTTTCTTCGTTTATCATAAGTTAATCACTATTATAGTCTGAATATATATCTATATAGTCTGTATTATCGTATAATTCATGTATTATTCTTCCTATGTCGTCAAACCAATTTTTTCTTAGTAAGTTATTTATTTCATTTTCTTCAGATTTTATTAATTTTTTCCAAATTAATTTTCTAATACTAGGTTCATTTATTTTTTCTAATATTTTAATAGAAGGAATAGATACTCCAATAGAAATATATTTAGCAGATGATAGAATAATAGAACCTATAGAAAAAAGTGTAATAACAGCTGTAAGAGGAAACTTAATTTACCAAAAATTTAAATTTACAGTTAATACTAATTATTTAGTAGCACTAACAGATCAGAACATAGATAAAGCATTAGTACTATATTGGAAAATAAATGGAATAACTTTAACCCCAGGAAGTAAAATATGTACAGCTAGATGTAAAAATTTATATGTACTAACTACTAAACATAAGATAACTGCAAAGAGTAAAATAAAAGGAATGGAAATAGAAACGCCATTTGAACAATTTGTTAAAATAATAGATAATAATAACTACTCATACCAAGAAATAGACACTAATGAAAACTTAGAAATAATAGAAGAAAGAATAGGAAGAACCAGAAAAATTAAAAATAATCTACAAAGAGATTATACAAAAAAGATAGCATATGATATAATCTCTAGCAAATACTACATAATAGGAATAATAGAAGGAAAAGAACATTTAATATTAACAGACACAAAACAAGAAGATAATTACATAATAGATAAATTATTAAATAAAGAAGAAATAGAAATAAATAAAATGACAAAACAAAAATGCTCAGAATTACCAGCATTAATAATAGCTCAACTAGAAATAGAAAAAGAAATAATAATAGCAGATATACCTATGAAAATAAAACTAGAAATTAAGGAAGAACAACAAGCAGACATAATATTAGGATTAAAATGGTTAGAAGAAGTAAAACCTTATAAAATAGAACATACTTACCTAACTATTACCTATAATAATAAAATGACGATAATAAAAAGAATAATACTATGAAAATACATGTACTTATGAAAATAATAGTAGAAGGATACTATAATAGATATTATACATCAATGATAGATACAGGAGCAGAAGTTAATATATGTAAATATAACTGTTTACCAAAAGATAAATGGATAAAGTTAAAAACACCAATAGTAGTAAAAGGATTTAATAATGAAGGAAGCCTGATACACTTTAAAGCAAAAGACATAAAAATACAGATATGGGATAAAATACTTAAAATAGATGAAATATATAATTATGATTTACCTACAAAATACATAATCTTAGGAATACCATTTTTGAAAAAATATTATCCGCATGCAATAACTAAGACCCATTGGTGGCTAACAACACCATGTAATCATAAAATAGGAGCAAAAAGAGTAGGAAATAAAATACGAAAAAACACAGAATGGATAAAAGGAAGTGAAAATATTACACAAAAATTAGAAAATATGCCAATTAATACCAATAATATAGAATATATATTATTCACAATAGATAAATTGAGTCCAATAAAAGATAGGCTAGAACAATTATATAGTGAAGATCCATTAAAGGGATGAAATAAACATAAAATTACTGTAAAGATAGAATTAATAGACCAGAATAGTATAATAACTCAAAAACCCTTAAAATATAATTTTGATGACTTAAAAGAATTTACAATGCATATAACAGAATTATTAGAAAAAGGATATATACAAGAGAGTAATAGTAAACATACTAGCCCGGCATTTATAGTTAATAAACATAGTGAACAAAAAAGAGGAAAAAGTAGAATGGTTATAGATTATAGAAATTTAAATGCAAAAACTAAGACTTATAATTACCCAATCCCAAATAAGATATTAAAAATAAGACAAATACAAGGATACAATTATTTTAGTAAATTTGATTGTAAATCAGGATTTTACCACTTAAAATTAGAAGAAGAATCTAAAAATTAACAAATACATAAAGACTACAAGGATTTTATGAATGGAATGTATTACCATTTGGATATAAAAATGCACCAGGTAGATTTCAACATTTTATGGATATATATTTTACAAAACTAGAAAATTGTATAGTATATATAGATGATATACTCTTATACTCAAGGACATATGATGAACATATAATATTATTAGAAAAATTTATAAATATAGTAGAAGAATCTGGAATAAGTTTAAGTAAAAATAAAGCAAAAATTATGAAAAATCAGATAAAATTTTTAGGAATACAAATAGATAAAAATGGAATAAAAATGCAACAACATATAGTACAAAAAATTATTAATTCAGAAGAAATACTAGATACAAAAAAGAAATTACAATCCTTTTTAGGATTAGTAAATCAAGTAAGAGAATATATACCTAACCTAGCAGAATATTTAAAGCCGTTACAAAAGAAATTGAAAAAAGATATAGAATATAATTATGATGACACAGATAAAAAACAAGTACAAAAGATAAAAGAACAATGTAAAAGATTACCAAAATTATGTTTTCCAGATGAAGATAAAAAATTCAATTATATAGTAGAATCTGATGCAAGTGAAAATAATTATGGAGGAGTATTAAAGTATAAATATGAAAATGAAAAAATATAACATCATTGCAGATATTACTCAGGAACATTTACGGAAATGGAAGGTAAATGGGAAATTAATAGAAAAGAATTATTTGCATTATATAAATGCTTATTAGCATTTGAACCATATATTGTATATAACAAATTTATTGTTAGAACATATAATACACAAGTTAAATGGTGGTTAACACGAAAGGTACAAGATTCAGTTACTACAAAAGAGATAAGAAGATTGGTATTAAATATTTTAAACTTTACTTTTACTATTGAAATAATCAAGACTGACAAGAATGTTATTGCAGACTACTTATCAAGACAAAGCCGTGCAAACGGACTTTGAAGAAGAAATTACAAACGCAGTACTTATGAAAGAGTTACTAGAACAAATCAAGATGCTCAATACTAGAGTATCAAAAATGGAAACAACATATGTGGAGAAGGACCACGGTAAAAACCAGATCTAGTAGTGCAGTCGGAGCACTTTAAACAACCAGACCTAGAAGGTGACGTTGGGAAACACCTAAAAACCCAAATTACTAACAAAAATATTAGTGCAGGTATTGCAGGTACCAGTACAAGGGAAGAATTATTTACCACAGTTACAAAGAAGAAAAACTTTAATTTGAATAAGGTATTTGATAAGCCTTATGCCCCACCTCACATACCAAAAAATGAATTACATATGCAACCTCACTTAACCAAACCAAAAAGACATACAACCATATAACCAGCACCTATATAGAAAATATTGAGAAAATCCAAACTTTGTTAAATATCCAACCAATCGAAAATCTAGAAAAGTTAAAAAGCCATCAAGGATACATAACCCAGAAATTACAAAATTATAATAAATTAATTGCCCTGCCTGGAACAAAACCCAACTTAGTAGCAACTTGTTACTCTTATGGACTTATTTCGACAACATATACAATTACGGGAGATGAACTTATCACTTAATAAAATTATAAAACACAACATCCAAGTTCTAAAATTAAAAATCATAAAAATATGAAAAAAAAAATTGAACTATTAATACATTTGAAACTTAAACTTGGAATCTTTCAAAACGTTCTTTCACACCTACACTAGGCTTTGACATTTTCGCTTGTGAAGTATCATCCTTCACAAAATATTTCCCTCTTTTGTGATGTGTTTTACGGGTACAAAATCTAAGTCAGAATCGTCTAACGGAGGATAGACGCCAATCTTGTACTTCTTTTTTTGTCGGATTGTTTTATAGAACTGATTTAAATAATAACATAACGAAGATAGTTTTTTGGTTATGATTTTTTTTTTAAGAAGATTATGAATAAAGGTTTGAGTTTTTGAAGAAGATTATGGAGAAAAGTTTGAGATTACAAGGCATGGCTGAAGTTTTTACCTTTTTTTTTTTTGGAAAAAATTGTGTAATATGATTTCCTCAATAACTTCTTCCTAAATTATTGTGATTTAGTTTCTTCATAACTCCCCCTAAAATGTAGTAATTTAGTTTCTCTAAGAACTTCTCCCTAAATTGTAGTATGTTGATTTCCTCTGCCTCTCAAAACGCACATGTTTTTTTTTACATGCATTAAATATTAAAATAAAAAATAAATAAAATTTAATTTAGTATTAATTAATTCGAATCTGTTATCACTAGTAATTAATTTGTTATATTATAGATTATTTATAAGTAGATGTATAGGATATAATATAGGGTCTTAAATATTTTTATCTTTACTATTCCTAAAATTTACTCTTGAAATTTTACATAATCAAAAAATTATATTAAATAGGAACAATTTAATTAAGGGTAAATTAGTGAAAATATATTTGCGGTAAACGAATTTCTTATGTAGCAAGTAAAGCAAAAAAAAGTTATATGAATCAAAAGTAGTAGCATAGATACTCATGGTGCTTTAAATTTAAACCTTTTGCTTGATTATCCAAAATTCCATCATATTTTATAGCTATCAACTAAGTAAAATATGTTTGATCGTTTTATTTCTCAATCAACTAAGTAATATTTTGAATATTTTATTTCTCAATTTTTTTGATTTATAAATGATGTTTGGTTTCTAATGTTGATATTGCACCGTCAATTTTGTTGGTAGAAAAAAATGTATCATCATATAATTAAAGTACCATAAAAAATGTACCCCCTTGTTTATTCATTTCTTAATATATATATATATATATATATATACACTTTTTGTGCTATATCATAAGCCTCCTTTATACTTTTAATTTCAAATTTCTAGTGGATCGCTCCCATATATAGATAGGATAAATTAAAAAACCTAGCTCTCCCTCTTCTAGTTAATAACGTTTAGAAAAGTTTCTATGTCGGTTCATCATCGTTTATTACGTAGATAAATTAATTATGTATTATCTTTTAATTAAACGTATTAATATCAATTGAAACATGCATAAAGTATAATAACTTATCAAGATTAATGTGTATAATTAGAGGCACTAACATACAAATTTAAAAAATTCAAAATTTTTACCGAAAATTTCCACAAAGCTGATGTGTTTAATCTCTTTCTTCTCTTTTCATGTTCTCATTTAGTGCTAAGAATTTTGTAAATCATTTCTTTTTCATTTCACACATGCAATTAATAATAAATATTTTTCCTCAACGTACGCCAATAATTGGGATAGATGACAAGATGTGAAGAAGTCTAAATAAACTATTTAGTTGAGTGGGACTACATATATAGACAACAACTTTGTACTAGAGACACCCACTACCTCACTCCCAATCAAAAAAGAAAAAAAAAACGTTCAGTCAAAATAATTGCAATCGTTAGTCAAATATGTAAAAGTATATATTGATTATGTATAGACTAGGTATATTATAAATGTAACTTCTATTATCAAAGTCACTTTCTTTCATAGCAATAGACAACACCAAAAACTATCGCAGATTCACTCAACAATAAAAAGGAAAAATGGAGGCATGAAAGAATTTACAAAAGTTTATAAGAAGCAAATAAATGAACTTGTCAATTCGTGCCAAAACATTTTCGGATAACGTAATAACAACTTGTATTTCCCTAAACGATGAGCCATGTTCACGCTAAACAAGTTTGGAAAATTATAAGTAATAAAAGAAACTCATCATGATTGAGTAAAATCTAAGTGTAAGAAAAAGTAAAAGTACCTTAGTCTTTTTGTCATAAGTTTTACCAGAGAAGAAAGAGCTAGAGAATTTTAGCGGTGCTATGTGTCTATTTAGTAGTAGTAGTAGTAAGACACATACCCTATAAATATCAGCTCGTTAATAGACTTCAATGACCAAAATACCCTTATTTGGAAAATATTTGACTATTAAGTAATTATGTTGAAACTCTCTCTTCTAATATATAGAAATAAATAAAACATTGATGGACGATAATTGAAATGGCAAAATTCATCTAATTATATAAGGAAAGGGCTAAGTTGCCAAGAGATCAGAATATTTCACGGTAACTACAATTAATTAATTTTTTGACCAATAGCACCACATCATTTTTAATAGATTTACAGAATTAACCTTTTGGACCCATATTTCAAAAGATAAGCTTGACATTTAAGAAAAGTAATTAATTTTATTGATAATTGGGATTCAGGAAAAAGTAATTCAGCATAAAGAATAAGCAAGTGCCGCAGAAAAGTGAGCTCAAATGGACCAAAATACCCTCAAAAGAAATTCTCTAACCATAAGTTGACATGTCAACGGGGAGCTGCTTAACTCCCACTTATAACATAAGAAATGAAATAATAATAATAATATATATAAAATATAGAATTGCTCTTGTATCTGATTTAAATACTAAAATTTTGTATCAATTCTATTTTTAAAATTACAATAATGTTGGGTAATAATATTGAGGCAATAATCATTTAATCAAAGAAATTCCTACTAGGAGTGTTTATCTAAAAAAAGAACATTATGATTCCAATCGAATATATATAAACGGACAAATAATGATTAACATGCTTCAGACTTACTCAAGTAAGTAGAATCAACACTAGATTCTTATATTCCAACAATCATGGGGATTGCACTTAAAATGGAAATAAATTTATTAGGTTTTTTTGTGCTAACACAAATTCTAGTAGTATATATAGACGCAAAAAATAGATCTAGCTCAATACACAAAATTATCATGGAGGCGCCTTTAGAAGCTGTTAAGGCTAGAAAGACAGGTGACATGTTGTTCTACAAAAAATCTCTTCCCCCTTTTAAGACCGATCCTCCTCGAATTGGTTCACAAAAAAACTAGTTTTGTTGATGTGGTTCCATCAAAGAATGAGTCACTGACCGCTAATAATTTCAAAAATGTGGCGGCTACTCAACAAGTGTTGAATGTCGGAGATAACTATGGATTTATAGAAAATTATCGTCATTTGGAGGAAAAAGTTCCATCTATCAATCATCGAAACAATGAACAATCTAAGAGATTGGGCGAACAGGTAATTGCAACCACTACACCAAAAATTCTTGAAGATATAAGAAGTTTAAGTAAAGATGTCTACAAGTTGTCTTCCACAGAAGACATGATTAATCAGTTTGAGCAACAAAACCTTCTTTGATTTGATTGAAATAGACAGGATCTACAATTGATTGATTTTAGTGGAAATTTATTTTAATATTTTAATATGCATACATAGGTTTCTTATATAGTCAGATCCCGACTTATTTGGATTTACATTAGCATTGTTACATACATATATACATGCTTTAAGCAAATAAAATATTGATTTTGAACCCCCACATAATTCAATTTTAATACCATATTCTTGTTATTATCACTAATTAGCTGTTTTTATTTCGAATATGGTTATGAATGTACCACGCTTTGCAACTGACAACGAATTTGGACATCATTTTTATTTTTGATGAAAAAATAATTCTACATTTAGATTATTTCTCAAGTTAGTTGGTATATATAGATTCTTATTCCTCAAGATTTTGGGAGTCCAATTCTTACACAGGTTGTCACTATATTTGGGTGGTTTCTAATCTTTAGTTTTTATCTCTGCTGCTTATTCAGTGAAACTTTGTGGACCAAAGTACTCTTATCTATGACCTAATTTCGCAAGACTTAGCTTAGACTAATTTTGCGTTGTCCGTCATATGTTCGATAGGAGTTCAGTTATCTGATATAAGTTGTGTAATTTACTCGACATAAGTTTAGAAAACTTTTGTCTTCGGGGTTATGAATTGAACTTATGCCTCTAACGACATAAGTGTTGTAGAAAATAAGCAACATCACTTGTTATGCCTTGTAAGACATAACTTGTGTTATATTATGATATGAAAACATAACCTAATTTCAAGGACAAAAAACTAAAGACCACCAATTTGAGGAACAAAAATAAAATACCATTCCAAAATAGTACTCCCTCCGTCCCATTTTATGTGGCACCATTTCCTTTTTGGTCAGTCTCAAAAAGAATGTCACATTTCCTTATATGGTAAGTATTTAAAGGTACAATTCCTCTTTTATCCTTGTTGGTCCCACTTAATCTTAAAGATAGTACTCTAATACATTTATGAGGAGAGAGAAAAGTGAGTCTACTTTTTAATATGACTATTTTTTGAAGGGGCAATTTAGTAAACATTTCAAAGTCTTCTTTTATATCTTAAACTCCGTGCCTGGTCAAATGTTGCCACATAAAATGGGACGGAGGGAGTAGCATTTATGCAAATGACCCTCTAAAATTCGAAGGTGCAAAAAAGGACAGTTAAGTTAGATTATGCAAATTTAAGAATATGTTTTCCGTATTGGCAAAAAAGAGAATTTTCAAAAAAGTTTAGACTATGATGTTTCGGATAGTTTCAAAGAAGTTTGAGTTATAGGTTATGGTGTACAGAGGATAATTAAACATGATTTGTTATAATAAAATATTGTTATAGAGGATGATTTTTATGTAAATATTTAACTGCAAAACTTCATGAGCAGATGAATTGAATGTTGTAATTGTGTATTTGTGGTAGAGATTGCAACTGGGCAGGACAAATGTAGGACAAAGTGAGACGAGTTCAAATAATTTGTAAAGAAAATCCAATTTGATGCGGTAGGAGCGAATTTTGACACTTGCTAATAATTAGGTTCTCTTATGCTATGTGGAGACATAGGAAAAGAGTATTAATTTTTTAATTTTGATGTTTGTTGTTCAGGAATTAATGTGTTCGTGTTTTTGGTCTTGTTATATCATGACTTAATTCACCAGGCCATGTGGGTACCTACTGTAACACTTGGTTAGGAAAATCCTTGCTCCAAAATTAAAACATGACATGCGCAAGTGAACAAAATATAAGCTTAACACCCTGTTGTAAATGTAGAAATACTCAAACTTAGTTAAAACATAGCACTTTTATAAAGAAATACATTGACTCTCTCCAAGAAACTAGTCTAAACAGATATAAGACCTTCTAAGAGATTATAAGGTTCAAAATGTCACGACTCAAGCCTACACCCTGGACGTGGCCGGCACTCGAGAACCATTTTTGGTCCCCAAGTGAACCCTCATCCTGGTTGACGTCAACCGGAAGACTAACTCAAGCATACAAAGCTTAAAACTAATAAAAATTCAGGAAACTTAAATACAAAGATTTAACTTAAAAGAAAACACTGAATAAAATAAATAATTCCACTCGCCATAAAATAGGCAACTTAAGTCTTTAAAACATTTAATAGAATAAATGATACAGACTCCTTAACTATACTGACTATCTATGAAGCCTCTTAACTGATAAAGATGGAAGTCGGGACAACACCCACGATATCCTGACTAAACTGAAAAATAAATGAAATCTTCCGAAAATAAGGAGGCTCACCATAGCTAGCTCGAACTTTCAGATGTATCAACGAAGCTCCTGTTGATGATCCTGAATATTTGTGTCTGCATCTTATCATGATGCAGCCAAATGGCTCAGTACGTGGAATGTACGAGCATGTAAGGGGAATTCTAAAGCATAAACATAAGTTTGAACTTTGATAAAAAGGAAACATAGGCTTGAAAGAATCTGAAAGAAACTGAAGAACTTACCTGGCTCAACTCAACTCAACATAACTGAACTTATTTCAATATAAAGCAGTTTAAAACAAGTGCAATATAAAGAAAAAGGAAAACTGTTTAAAACATGATGTTAACTCATAATCATAATATCATAAAAGACATACCATGCTCCCTCTCAAAGTATACTTGTGCAATACATGAATGAAGTCTCATACCCCCATTCATACTAAGCAGAACCCTTTGAGGAACCATGCAAATATTGTTGTGGGAGTTTCTGTAACCGACAATCATCACATAAGAGCTATTGTGATAATACAGCGATCTTCCGCACGCTGCCAACGCATCCTATACCTGGCCAAAGGTATAGGACCTGAATTACTAAGTGGATCCACTAGTCTATGCGAAAAGGATTCATCTAAAAAGTATGACCCTTTTCTACCCATGATGGCTACATGGTTTAAGGGGCAGATAATTATATGAACTCTTCCCCATCGCTGCTCATTACTACTCCCAAAAATATTATATTATATTAACTCTTTGTGTTTAAAAATATACTTCTTCTGTGATTTGAGATTAGTGCTCAAAGGCTATCTTGGAAACCTCAGTTTCCGTTCTTCTTTAAATGTGAAAACATTTTAAACTCTTCTGGGAATACATAGTCCCCATATACTTTTGAAGAAATGAACTTCAACTTTACTCTTTACTGAACTTCAAAACTTAAGTCTCATAACAAAGTTAAAACATTTGTAAAAGACTTCTTAAAATATGGTTCATGTCGAATTATGGACGTGAACGACTCGATGCAAGGTTTTCAATAACCATAGATAGATCTCAATACCTGGAATTCAAGAACTTCACTAATACTACTCATTTCAAGAATGCTCAATTCAGAGGGTTCATGCGGAATTATGAACATGAACTACTCAACTCAATGACTCAAATATACTTCTCATCTCAAGACTGTTCGACTTATAATGTTCATGCGGAATTATGAGCATGAAATATTCAACTGATCAAGGACTCAAATATACTTCTCAAAAGGGATTAGGAACTCAACACTTAAAGGCTTAGAACTTGAAGATACCACTTCTCTGAAGGATACTCAACTTACGACGTTCATGCGGAGTTATGGGCATGAAACAACTCGACTCGATGATCTACAAAATAATATAGAACTCATGTATACGACTCTTCTCATTCTCTAAATTACTTCCTTAAAACTTAGTTCAAATCGATAGTTGATCTCAAGAATTCACAATTGAACTCGGCTTTCTTGAACTCTACTCTTAACTCTCTCTTGAATATGAATTATGAATTCAAGAGTTATGCTTCATGCTATGAAGGATCTTGTAATGATAAAGTAGACTCATGAATACATTCTCCTCACTCGTACTCACTTGCTTGAGTCTTGAAACAAGTTATTAGAAATTGTAGAAGACTGCTCAAAAGGACTTAAAGGACTTTCTTAGAATGTTCGAAAGAATTCTCAAAACTTAACTCTTAACTCTACCTTGAACTTGAATTATGGATTCAAGGTTGTGATTTGTGATAGGAAAGATCTCATGATGTTTAGGATTGATTTTAGATAGCTAAACATGAGAAAATATCAAAAATTCACTGCTTGGAACCTAGTCCGCAACGCGGAGACGCATTAAAATAATTGATCGCGAAATAACTTTTGAGGCAAAGAGGTCCGTGACCTCTCCGCGAAGCGAAGACAACTTTATGAAATGGGGGGGGCGGGTCCGCGACACGGAGCCAAGTGCCAGATTTGCCCTACTTTTCTCTTCTTCGTTTTCTAACCCCAAATTGCCTAAATTCAATTCTTTTGCTCAACTTTTCTTTAGATTCAGATAACCATCACATGTACACAAGAATCTAACTCAAAACTACTCTATAAATCGAAACAATAATCTCAAGAACTCCTAAATCTCAGCCCAATTCCAGAATGAAAGCAAATTCAAGAACACATATCAATAACATCAGATTTTCAACTTTCTAGAACGAACTTAACGCTGAAATTTACATGATTGGCGTGTGGGTGAACAAACCCAACACTATGGAAGCTTACATACCTGAAAGAACCATCTTCTTGCAGCACTTGAAGGAAAATCTTGAGAGATGAACCCTAGCCTTAGCGTTTCTTGAATTTCTTGAGCGTAGAATCTTTGGAGTGGATGAGAGGGTTTTGATTTGTGAAAACTGATTTTCTATTCGTTTAGGGCAATTTAGATGACCTCCTAAGGGTTTTTAGGACTAAAATACCCTTAAAGAAATAAATAAAATGAGCTGGGAGTCGGAATTATTTTTCTCCAGGCAGTGAGGTCCGTATTGGCGGAGCCATCGCGGAGCTGCTGCCAGGTTAGCGCATCGTTAGTAAATCAGTCATAACATTTTACTCAGAGCTCGGAATTTAGCAAACTCGGTGGCGTTGGAAAGAGGACTCGAAGGGCTTTAATTTTCTATCTTGTAGCTCACCTAACTCATCTTGTAATAGGAGTTATGGTCGTTTGAAGTTGACCCAAAACTTAAGAAAAACTAGGAATGACTTGAATGCTTTTCTCTTAAGTTCTTCTTGAAACTTAAGGTGCTACCTCTAGTGACCTTAATACTCAAGAAATTTTAAATTCCTTGCAAAAATCTCACTCGCTACGAAGAACGGTTCGAGTCTTAGCTCAAAAATTTTCTGGGGTGTTACACAAAAAATAACACACAATTCCCATTATTTAAAAAAAAAAAAAATAGAAGAGGTAAAAGTTGTCGCAGATCGTGTTACTTTTTATCATAACTTGTTGTAAATTCACTATACTTTGAGACTTTTTTTCGTAAATAATTAACTCTTCAATACTTTCATAATTTTGTGATGGTTTGTGTATCAGCCTATTTGCTCATTTATAGTACTTCGGTGGGCCTATTCCAACTTTCTTATATGGGTAAATTATACAAAATATGTATTATCCCTTAATTATATACATTATTATCAATTGAAATAGACATAAAGTATAATGACTTATTGAGGTTAATGTGTATAATTGAAAGATATGTACGTAAAAAGTTTTTTTTTTTAATTTTTGAATAGAAATATCTGATAAAAATATTATGTTCAGATGCTCAATTGAAATATAATATAATAACAATATCTAAATATTTATTGATAATTAAATTCTTAAAAAGTTGTCATTCTATATATTCCGCAAAGTAAGTAGTATTATCTTTTTTTATTTTTTCGAAGTTAGAACTTAAATATCATTTCAATAAGTTTTACTAAGAAAGTCAAACCATTATTATTTGACCGATAATTTCCACAAAGGTGATGTGTTCAATTTGTCTCCTCTTTTGTTCTCATTTAGTGCTAAGAATTTTGTAAATCAAACATTTCTTTTTCATTTCACACGTGAAATTAATAGTAAATATTTTTCCTTTACGTACACCAATAATTGGGACAGATGACAAGGTATGAAGAAGTCTAAAATAGACTATATAGTTGAGTGGAACTACATTTATATACTAGAACTTGTATCAGGGACACCCACTACCTCACTCCTAATCAAAAAAATAAAATAAAATAGCCGCCCAGTCAAAATAATTGCAATCGTTAGTCAAATACGTAAAAATATATATTGATTATGTATAGACAATAATGTATATTATAAACGTATACAAGAAAAATATACGTTTACCGCAACCCCTTAATTTTTTTTTTTTGGGGGGGGGGGGATTTCTGCATATAGCCACTCAAAAATGACTTAATTATTCTCCATAGCTATAGTTTACTAATTACGATTCATAGCTATATTTTAGAGGGAGGAGAGAGGCGAGCTAGATTGGGAGAGGGAGAAGAGACGCTAGTAAGAGAGGGTAGAGTGGAAAGAGGAGAATTGTATATGTATATCTGTCAAATAATTGTATATATGTAACTAGTATGCATATGTATTTGTATATCTGACGAGCGAGATTGGGAGAGAGGAGAGAGGCGAGCGAGAGAGGGCAGAGAGTGGAGAGGAGCTAATTGTATTTGTATATCTGTCATATAATTGTATATAGGAAAAAATGACAAATATACCCCCGAACTATTGTAAATGGTATGCAGATACCTTCTGTCATACTTTTGGGACATTGCTCGTGCCCCTGCCGTCCAAAAACTAGAGCATATATATCCTTTATACTAACGGACATACACGTGTCATAATCTTATCCACCGATCCGACATTTATTAAATATCGGATGGACGGATAAGATTGTGTCACGTGTCCCTATTTAGTCTTCTGTTAGAGTGAAGGGCATATATGCTCTAGTGTTTAGACGGCAGGGGCACCAATGTCCCAAAAGTATGACGGAGGGTATCTGCATACCATTTACGATAGTTCGGGGGTATATTTGTCCTTTTCCCTTGTATATATGTGTGTATAATTTGTATTTGTATATGTATAAGCAACGTAATTACATTTAAAATTAAGCTGCGAGTCGTAATTAATTCAAACTATAGTTATGTTAGCTAATTAACTAATACTCCCTCCGTTTCAAAAAGAATGACCTCCTTTCCTTTTTAGTCTGTCAAAAAGAATGACTTCTTTCCTTTTTTGATAACATTTTAAGTTTAGCTTTCCACGTGGCATGTTTAAAACCACAAGATTAAAGGGCAATTTAGTACATTTGACATAACTTTAATTTAGGATCACAAGATTCAAAAGTCTTCTTTATTTTCTAAAATTTCATGCCAAGTCAAACCAGGTCATTCTTTTTGAAACGGAGGGAGTATATGTTTGCTTATCCGCATAACTTTCTCTTCTCTTTTTTTACATTTTAATCATTTTTGGGTTAAAGATTGGGTAATGGGTATTATGTATGAGTTTTCATTGGATTTTTGGCATTTTTTCTGTCAAAGTGATTTTTAAGTAGATGAATATAGTTAAATATTAGTATTATGTTATTCTTTTTTTAAAAAAAATGTGATATAAATCTATACTTGAGTATCTTTCCATGAAATTTCATAGAATGTTACTATATATCTTAGTTAGATTTTCAAAAATTGAAAGTTTGAAAAAATGTAAAAGTACAGCTGGTGGAGAACCTAGCTACATGCTCCAAATATTCTGCATATATAGGTGGCATGTGCAATTGTACAATCAATCTTTGTTTCCGGTTTGGCTCTAAATTAATATTTGAATTAACTCCAAAAATGCATAATTAAACCAGATTTATGTGAAACTTTTTAAGTATAATAAGATCCATAAACTCTGAATGATATATGAGAATGTTTGTTACAAAGATTCACTTTAATTAATGGTTGTTGTGGAAACTGGAAAACATGATTAACAAGTACTATTAGAAAATATAGAATTAGCTATGGAATTTATCGGTAATTGCTAGTCGGTGTTTGATATCTATACTGGAGCCCGACTAAATTATATTCGCGTCGGAAAATCTTATATTGGGGTTGAAAAGTCCTAAATGCTCTGTAACAAAATCGGTTCATACCCAAGAGGACTCCTGGACTTGAACTCGAGACTTTTGATTAAAAATAAAGGAGTACTTACCACTCACCACGACCTGATGGAGTGAGAGATTATTTTGCACAACCACAAATGTCCACAATCAATCTTTGTTTCTGCTAAAAAAAAAAAAGATTCATAATGTTGGACTAGTGTGTAGTTTTAATACTTGTCAAAGAATCAACTAATTAAAGAGAGGCAAGTGTCGCATGTTTAGGGATTCATAGAATAAAGTTTCCATAAGAATGGATTGCATATTCTCATGAAATCAACTAATTTGCTAGAAGGAGCTTTGATATGACATCCCCCTTTTCACCATTGCCAATTAACAAAGCAATCAAATATATAATTGGCCAGGGTTATTTTGGATGTATGATTAGGGAATCTGTTTCTCACTTGTATACTTCTAACACACAACCACATAGTGGGAATCATTGAAATTTGATGATCACTTTTGGACTAATGATATCAAAGTGTACTTAGTTTCGACACCAAATTAAAAAGGAAATAGTATACGTGCCCTTAGAGAAACAAATTAAATGTTGATACAATCAGTGATACATAAAGGCAAACTCAGAATTTGAAGACTCTGGGTGCATCAATATTATCTTAATTTAGCATTAGTGAAACTTCCAATTGTTGGATTCGTTCTACTTAATGATCATGAGTTTGAATCCATTGTCAAGCAATTTTAATGTTATAAATAAGTTGTCTCGAACCCAAGTCGCGAGGACAGGTTCTTTAGTGTATACCAGCAGTACAAAGTGTCATTCTCTACTTTCCATCGGTGCACTGTAACTTATATTTAGTTTTTTTTCAATTTCTCAAGATTGATATACATATATATAAATGATTTTTCCCGAAGTTAACGGGTGCACGTGCACCCTCACCTACCTATGTTGGTCCGCCTCACTGATAGGTATGCAACGGGTGATTGAGATTTGAACTTGGAACCTTTTTTTAATTTTTGGTAAGTTGAACTTGGAATCTTAAGTGAATTTGGAATAATAAATTTTAAGTCTAACTTCTAATGTGTTCAAGGAGATTCAAAATTAATATACATTACAATTAAAAAAACATATATAATATATACAATATAATTTTTCATTGAAGCCTTTCAGGTCCCCCGACTGATTCTACCATAGAGGCCAACGATAGACAATAACTCCCCCCAAACACAGCTATCAAAGAAATTCGATAAACCGTAGATTCGTTCCTAAATACAACAATGTATCTGTAAAAAAGAGTATTGCACCGATATTGACATCTGGTATCAGCTTAATAAAGAAAACTTCCCTTTCCGATTAATTATGTCATCTCCAATAATATTATAATTAGCTGATTTTTTATTAGTGGCTTCTTGTATAGTAACTAATAATCATGTTTATCAATTATTATCATTATAGATTTAAATATTATTAGGTGAATCGAAGTACAAAATTAGAAGTCTTGATATTGAGATTTTAATAATTTGAACTCACCAATGAATGTTGTGATTTATTGTATTTTTTTGACAAATTGATGATTGAAATATATTTAGGATATCATTACGAAGTTATGATTAAAACGTCTGGTTATTCGATGAAGATATGACTCATTTAAGATAAAGTTTGGGTATTTGTTTGTAGGAGATGAAACTCAATTTTTGTATGATATTTTTATAAAATTACATAACAGTAAAAGTGTGTATAGACATCTCTTCAATACACTTTTACATATGGTAGATGCATTATTTAATAGAGTAAATTTTAGGAATAGCAAAGATAAAAATCATATTAATATTCTATAGCTATTGCGCTGCATAGTCAAATTATGTTTGATATGTAGCATCTAATTTGTATAATCGCTGTGATTTGTATAAATCAGGCGTCTGTGTCTATGAAAATTGTATTTGTATGTGTATATGTATTATGTGTTACGCTAGAGTGGCGAGCGAAATTAGGAGAGAGACGCAAGAGGCGGGCGAGAGAGGGCAGAGAGTGGAGAGAGGTGAATTGTATATGTATATCAGTTAGATAGTTGTATATATGTAACTACTATGTCTATATATTAATGATTGTGTTTGTATATCTGCATAAAATTTGAATTCGCATATAATTGAATCGAGTTAAACGTTTGTATATCAAATCTCTCTCTACATTTGTATTTGTATATCAAATCTCTCTCTCGCTTTATACAAACACAAATTATACATTGTATTTGTATAATTTGTGTTTGTATAAAGCGAGAGAGAAAGCAAAAGAGAATTGGGCAAGGGGAAGATTTGTATTTGTATAATTATAAGTGTATAGGATGGAGAGATATGTATTTATATTTATATATACAGTCTCTCTCGCTTTATACAAACACAAATGCAAATTATACACTTGTGTTTGTATAAAGTGAGAGAGGCGAGGGAGAGATGACTCAGAGTGGTGAGCGAGATGCCAGAGAGAGGTGAAGAGGCAAATGGCAAGAAGTTTGTTGCGAATTGGAATTAAATAAAACTATAGCTATAACGTTTATTTTGAATTAATAATTTGCTATAATGTACAATTTTTCCTATTTAATATTATATTGTTCTAATTTATGTGACACTTGGTTTAAAAGTTGTCTTTTTATCCTTAATGAATGACTTATAGTCTCACGAATGTCTAATGCTTCTGACTCTGAGACTATAAAATTTCAAAGTCTTTCTATTATTCTTTAACTTTATGCCTAGTCAAAGTCTTCCTATATATATATTTTGCATAATGTTAGTATATACCGAGTGTATAAATATGGTTGCAAAAGAATTGATCAGGTGGATGTATAAACTAAAAATATGATGAAAAAATTACTGAAATATACATCTTATGTTTCCCTAATTTCCAATATCCCCTTCTATTTCTAAAAACCTCTAAAATCCCTTATTTCTTTAATGTATCCGAGCCAATATTTAATGTATCTGAGCTACATATTATGTATCAGATTTATTTTATAATGTATCCGAGCTAGTTTTTAATGTATCTGAGCTAGTTTTTAATGTATCCGGTTTATGTTATAATGTATCCGAGATACTCTTTAATGTATCCGAGCTACATATTATGTATCCGGTTTGTATTACTTTTTAAGGGATTAATGTAATTACAAACTAAAGAGGGATAGATTGTAATTTCATATTAAAACTATGTGATTCCTAAAATTTACCCAAAAATGATTATGTAGCCTGTAGGTTTAATATGGTGGCATTATATTTTTGAAAATGTTCCTTTATTTTTTAATAAAAGGGTCAAAAATACCCTTAAACTATTCAAAATAGCTCATATTTATCCTTCATTCGTTTTTGGTATCAAAAGTACCCTTCCTGTCTATTTTTTAGACCACAAATATCCTTACGACTAACGGATATCCACAAAAGCCATTAAATTGTTGACATGACAGTCCAACATGACAAAAAAAGGAGTAAAATTGCCCTCGATCTATCAGAATCATTTTCTTTTGTTTGGGTTTTTGGTGGGTTTAATAGAATTATTATTTTTTATGCCAATGTTAAAAAAATAAATTAAAATTATACATTCAATTAAAATATTTCAAGTTCAAATGAAGTTAAGTATTAGGAAAAGAAAGAATAATTTAAAATTAAGATATATTTTTAAATCATCACAAATTAAGTTCGAGTTTAAAATTATCCCAAATTTTATGAAACAGACTTTAGAATACTAATAAAGTAAGACTATTTGCAAGTTGTTAAATAACGGAACCTTAAGTTGCATACAGTAAAAGATGACACTTACTAAAATTCGCCTAAGTCAAAATATGTGACATAAATTAAAATAAAAATGCATAATAATACAAAATAAAATAAAATAAACGTCTTTTTATTCAAATATATCCGATCTTCTTTCTTGAAATGCAGAAATTAGACTATTTTTAGAAAATAATTTTTATTTTACGTACTATAAAAAAATATTTTTAATAGAATAAGTTATGTTGCGTACTCGTGTTCATACCAAGTTAAAATAAAAGAGTTATAAATTTATATATACATTATGATACTTGGACAAAAATGTGTTAGGTAAGATCACTTGTTGATTGGATGAGACCCACCATTACATAAATGTAAAATTGAGTAATTTTCAATAATTTAAAGGTAATTTGATCTATTTTTTGTTAGGAAGACTTTCACATAAGCTCTAATAGTAAGCCTAACTATATAAGGATATTTATGGTCTAAAAATAAATTTAAAAAGATATCTTTAAGGAAATAGGGTTTGATACACTTTCAATTTTACTATGTAGAGTTGAGTACTCTTTGTTATGAAAGTGGCTCATATATATCTTTATTGTTACACAAATGGTTCAAATATATCTTTTTCTTCTTAGGAAATGAAAAAATAATTTTAAATTATTTTTTATTAAAAACAAATCCATGTAAGAGTACATGTGATCCTTCTCACATATTTTTTTCTTTTGAATATTTTTATCTATAGACTAATTTGAATTTATTATTTTAATGATCAAAATTTATTTTCCTGTAAGATTTATTATAAGGTCTTCAATATATTTTTTTATAAATATGAAAATTAAATTTAAGTATAGCTGCGAAAAATTAATTTTAATTTTGTTTTCAACTATTAATTTTCATTTTTTCCATTTACATTTCTTTCTTTTTTCCTCTTACTTTTACACTAAAGAATGAAAGAAAAAAAACACTCAAATAATAATAATAAAAAAAGTCAAAAATGATTTATGTGTGAAAAGATCAAGTACATGATTTTTTTAAAAGAAATTAAAAATTAAAATTATTGTTTTTCATTTTTGTAATTATAAGAATATATGTAAGTCATTATTATAACGATAAAAACATATATGAATTACTTTTGTAATTAGGGATATATTCAAGTCATTTGCCCTATAATTTTTTTTAATACAAACAACAAACGAGGATAAAGGTAAGTTATTTCAAATAATTTGAGAGTATTTTTTCAAATTATCAATTAATTATTGGTGGCTGTCAGAGAGTATAGCAGCAGTCTGCATGAAAGTCAAAACACGGAGCCTTCGTCTCCTCGTCCATTCTCCTTGTTACCAACTCCCACTTGTCTTTTTTCATTTCATTTTTTTTTTCTATAAATAAATTCACTCTTTTTCTTTAACCCACCAATTCATAAAAAGCATCACCATTTTCAATTATCTAATTAGTTGTAAGAAGAAGAAAAAATGATGATGCTTGTCAACTGTTGCAAGTGCCACACCCCCTTACAACTCCCACCAGGTGCAAAGTCCATTCGCTGCGCCATCTGCCGAGCCGTCACACTAATTGCTGATCCTCGCACTGCTCCGCCAACACCGCCTTCCGCTTACAATAATCACTATTATCCGCCTCCAGCCCCTCCTCCTGCTCCTGCTCCATCTACTTATAATTACCACTCGAGTAGTTCCGGTCAAAATTCATCGTCTCGAAAGAGAGCTGTGATTGTAGGGATTTCGTATAAGAATACGAGGAATGAACTGAAGGGATGCATTAATGATGCTAAATGTATGAAGTTCTTGCTCACTAATCGATTCAACTTTCCTCAAGACTCCATTCTCATGCTTACTGGTATTTATAACTAACTATTTTCAATTAATCAGAATATCATACCTTTTCCCATCTTAATTCGAACTTCAATGGTAGTTTTCAATTGATTCTGCGTTGTGCCCTTTTTTTCCAAAGAGATTAAATTACATTGATCACTTCATGAGCTCCTGCTATTAGGGGGATCTGATAATTTTCAGCTGCAATTTAATTATAAGTAAGTAAAATTAACTTCTAAAACTATGATTAATCAAACAGTATTAATTGCATAAGAACGACAGAAGGAATAGCTTGAAGAGACAGAGGGAATAACATTTAATAAAATAATTTCTTTAAAGGTATACTCAATATGCCCTTTATTTTCTTCTTCACGCCTTTATGTGACAATCACAGCTTTCTCCAAAAGAGTGTGTTGATGTAATATGGAGGTGAGATGAAAATGCTGGAACAAGCACCTGGTGTCTGCTATACTTAATTACCATACATAACTCCATAATTAATGAAAAGATAAGCTTATCACATTTGCTACTTAGCATCATGACTTTACAATCTGAAAACATTGTACAGGCTTCCCCAAGACAGTAAAAAACTCGGGATGCTGTGTATCAATTCGCTCTTTATCTGTTCGTTTTGTATTGATTCGATCTATATTTGTTCGTTTTGTATTGATTCGCTTAGTATTAAAGCGAATAGATACAAAGTGAATTCATACACTGATATTGATATAGAGCGAATTGATACAGCTCTAAACGAACAGATACTCTCGCTATGCATTGTACTTTTCTTAAACTCTCGCTATTTAGGGTATATACATGTCATATGTTTGCTCTGTCAGCTAATTTTTTCTATAAAGAACAACCTTGACATAGAAGTCTCCTGTCTTTAATTCCTCGCTTTAAAATCTTGAAAACTTGGTGCATTCTTGTACGTGGTGGCTGAGTGTTACTTTTTGCTATGATGTTTGGTGTCTCGTGAACAATTCATAAAGGTTATGTCATTTATCCCCTTTTAGTTTGATTCTGTGTTAATTTTTGCGAGGAGATGTGATGAAGAGTGAGGATTTGGATAAATAAGTTTTTTGTTTTAATTATATAACATTGCATGTTCTCGTGTTATATAGTAATATAGGTAGACTCACTATTAACTAGTCCTAACTCTGAAATGTCCATTTCCCTGTGGAAGTATACTTTCAGAAGAAGAGAGAGATCCATACAGAATTCCGACAAAACATAATATAAAAATGGCAATGTACTGGCTTGTGCAAGGTTGTCAGGCAGGGGATTCTCTGGTGTTTCATTATTCTGGTCATGGTTCACAACAAAGGAATTACACTGGAGATGAAGTAGACGGGTTCGATGAAACACTTTGCCCCTTGGATTTTGAAACTCAAGGAATGATTGTTGATGATGAAATTAATGCAACACTTGTTAGGCCTCTTCCGCGTGGAGCTAAGCTTCATGCTATTATAGATGCTTGTCACAGTGGTACTATGCTTGATCTACCGTTTCTTTGTAGGATGGACAGGTCTGTAGCACTAGCACTACGTTCTTTTTCTGCTTAATGCTATATTGTATCTCAGAAACAGCCTCTTTACCTGCCAAGGTAGGGGTAAGGTCTGCGTACACTCTACCTTCTCTAGACCTCACTTGTGAGACTATACTGAGTATGTTGTTGTTGCTCTCAGTGTAACCTTTTCAAGATCATTTAATACCTATTATATGACATTTGATGTCCTTTGGTTACAGGACTGGACGTTATGTATGGGAAGATCATCGTCCTCGATCAGGAGCATGGAAAGGAACAAGTGGGGGAGAGGTCATATCCTTCAGCGGTTGTGATGATGATCAAACCTCTGCTGATACGGATGTAAAATTCCTGCATCCTCTTAAATTTTGAATCCGGGATATTGAAATTTATCCAACTAAATTAATCTTACTAAGCTGATTAAATGAACCTTCTGGTTGATGGCAGAATTTGTCCAAGGTCACTTCAACTGGTGCAATGACCTTTTCCTTCATCCAAGCAATCGAGCAAGGAAAAGGAACTACATATGGAGGTATTCTAAATGCAATGAGATCTTCCATTCGCAGTTCTGATAATGGTGTAGGGGGTGGCATTGTGACATCTCTTCTGACAATGCTGATTACTGGAGGAAGTGCTGGCATTGGAATGAGACAGGTACCTTTTGCCAAACGAATATGTTCGTTTAATTCAATTGTTTGAAACATAAATGTCTAGTTATGTCGAATCAATATTTTGATGTCGAAATTGTTGTTCTCATCTTTTGTTTCAGGAGCCACAATTGACAGCAAATGAGCCATTTGATGTGTACACCAAGCCATTTTCATTGTAGCATCTTACTCATCAAGCAACACTACCAACCTAAGGTTTTCAACTTTCATTTAGCTTTTTGGTGTTGAGTTCCTGTACAGTTACTAAGAAGGCAGTCGTAGAGTATTAAGATTCTTATATTCTTCAATTTCATAAATATTTATCATTCATGTAAAACTATGATTGTTGTAATACGAATTTCATCGAAATTTCTGGAGTATAAATCCATATTTGTGCTTTACCAGTTTCATATTCTTCTTTCCTAATTCTCCCCACCCCGGGAAATCTACGAAGCAAATGACTATGTAAGACATGTGCATTCAAATTCCAAAATATTGATTGTAATCAGCGGCAGAGCCAAAATTTTCGTCAAGAGAGTTCATACTTTAGGCCAAGTAACATAATAAACCTTGCTGGTCTACAAAATACCTTAATCTAGGCTCAAATACAGGCCCTTGAGGCGATTTTGAACAGTTTTAACCATTGGACTATCTTTCTTTAGTATATCAAGATTGTTCAACAATTACTAGTATATATATCAAAAATATTGATATTTAACATATATACTCATAAAAAAAATCTGACGAATGTTGTTTATCTGATCACCCATGTCAAGGTGTAGCTTCGCCTCTGATTGAAATAAACAAATTAATTCTACATCGAGGATCAAGGCGAAAAAAAAAATAAAAAAAATCTGTGGTTGTCCAGGTAGATATACGGCCTGCAATTTGCCACGTAGGACACGAAATCCGGAACTAAACCGTTTATGTCTTGTGAACCAGATCCTAATTTTCGAACCGACCGGCTCCTTCAAACACTGCGGATAAAATCACCACACATATCTTCTCTATCGTCTCTACTAAGAGCAGAGCAGTGAACTCCTCTTTCTTTCTCAGATGGCTGCTGCAACTCATCTTTGTTTTTCTCCACCAATTTCAGTTTCTTCTCTCCCTTCACGCAAACCTAACTTTGTTACTCCCAATCTCCAGACCAGTCAATCTCGAATTTGCACAAGAATACGTTGCAATACAAACTTATTGGGTGATTTTGGGGCGAGAGACCCATTTCCAGCTGAAGTAGAGAGTAAATTCGGTGACAAGGTTTTGGGTTTTTCTGATACGGAGCACAAAATTCTCATCCCAGCTGCCTCTGCTCTGTCCCTTGCTAATCAGGAATGCGCTGATATCTCTCCCAATCAGACTCCCTTGTCGGAATTTGAAGCTAAACAGCTTTTATTCAAGGTTAGATATACTAATTACTCATTCCACCCCGCTCCCCTCCTTGAAGCCTAATCGAACGCACCCTTTCGTTTCTGTCCTTGTACTTATGCCTGCTCTCAGTATATTCTTCATTTTTCTCTAGTTAATTTGTTGATTGGATGAAAATATAGGCCACTTAGAGTACATATTAATCTTTCTAGTTTGAAGAGGCACGAAGTTTAGTAAAACAAAAGAGACCTTTTAATCTTGTGGTATTCCCTTTCTTTGTGATCTAGGGGTATATGGATAGGAACAAGTTATTCTGGGATAAGTTATCTCACCATTACGACAAAAATGATGAGATAAAAATTCAAGATACTTCCTACCATACGTGATCTGAGATTATTATACTTTATACCTCACACCAAACGATTCCTTAAGGAATTAACTTAGAGAGTTAGTATCACAAAGTAATGAAGGAAGTAAGACACTAAATAAATTGAAACAGGGAAGTATCACTGCACCCATTTTATTTTATATAATACTGTTTGATTAGGCACAATAATTATGTAGTAGTATTACATTAGTGATGGAAAAAAAGAAAATTTTCAATGTATCTGGTTGGGAAGTTTATTTGACAGGAAAACGTCTTTCATATTTGAATGCTTAATCCAATTAAATTGTTGGAAGTTGTGAAGTTGTTTACTTTGTATAAAATAAAATTATTTGTGGTAAGCATTTTGAAAGTAAGAATAGAAAATGTCATACGAGTTTAAGTGGGTGAAGTCTTTTAGTTGAAGTTCTTCAGTTGAATATTTCGTGCTTACTCTTCGGATGATTTCACAAGGTTATACTCTCTTCAACAATCAGTGACTATCAATTGAGAGAAGAGAATGTAGCCTAGTATATCTCTTCCTGTTTCATAGCTAGGATTTTCGATGCGTGGCGATTTATAACATTCACGAGAAGAATTTCAAATTTTCAAATCATTTAGTCAGGAGGCAGGACTTGAGGAGTATGGTTTCCCCTGGAAATTCTAGAAATTAGAAAAAAAATTTGTCATTTTTCTTCTAACAGAATATCCTTTAATGGAACTACATTGGTAAGGTGGAAATTCAGAAGGTAATAATAGATCAATGGCTGTCGGTGGTTTGACTGCGTGAATTACTGTAATGGTGGCTTCATGTAAACCTGGTTCTGTCAGCAAAGAACCAGGGGCAGAGCCAGGTAGTGCCAAACTCCCTTTGACAGAAAAGTACACTATTTTTATATGGTTGAAATTATTTTTTATGTATAAATAGGAGATGTTCAACCCCCTTTGACTTACTCCACCACTGGTGAGAACCGTGGTTTAATAAGTAAAATCTAAGATCTTTAATAGGTTGGATTGGATAACATAGCACACACTGTGTTGTGGATAAACGAAAAGCATGCAAGTTATAGCGCCAAATTCTTTCTTCAGTTTGTTCTCTGATCCATATGGCTGCAGGTTGTTGGCTGGAGATTAGCAAATGAAGATGGGGTGCTTAAACTACAATGCACATGGAAATTAAAAGACTTCAATTGTGGGGTTGAACTGATCAATAGAATAGGCAAGGTGGTGGAAGGCACAGGGCACCTCCCCACTCTTCATCAATTAGAGCAGTCTAATCAAGTTCATGCTGAGCTGTGGACTCCTTCCATTGGTTAGTACACTTTCTCAGTCGCTCCTCTCCTCCCCTTCTTTAGTCGTCATCTCTAGTGTTGCTTACAAATTCATCTGTAGGGTGTTCTAAGTGATAATCCTACTGACTTACAGCAAGAATGGATAAAACACTTGGCAAATTAAGTTTCTTACCGAACTTAACATCTTATTCCCTATGTCTCTTTTACTTGTGCTGGACTTCTTTAATGATCATAGTCGTACACTCTAATTGCAGGAGGTTTGAGCATAAATGATTTCATTGTAGCTGCTAAAATAGATCAGGTAAAGATATCCGACCTCGTACCAAGAAAAAGAGCCTGGGCATGATCAGATAATAGCTTTGCGAATCACACCAAATACAGTTTCCAGAATTGCAGTTGCTTATCCTTCAGTGATAAAAACCTTGTCTAATAAACAATGGCAAGGGATTTTTTACTGCATTGATACTGTATCAACATTATAATTGATTCTAAACAAGGTCAATAGACAATTCACCATTATCAAATTCTCTGAACTATGGGATTCAAATCCAAAGGCATAGCAATCCTCAAATCATGTATTTAATTTTTGTTTGTTATTTAATGTAAAAGGTAATTAATTTCTTCTAAAATAATGTTTACATTTTCCAATTAGTCAACTTTATTTCCCCATCTGATTGCTTTCCCTCCGAATGGGGTCCTATGTGGCTATAATTTGGAAGTTGGAACAGTTGCAATGTGGATACTGAATACAGAATGAAAAAAAAAAAAGAGAAACTGATTCAATAAAAGAACATAATTCTCCACCATAACTCTGAAACAAAACATATATTAATTTTCTTCAATCCTCCAATACATAGTAGTAGCAAAACAAGTACACTGTTACATACACAAAAATTAATATAAATGTGAAAGAACAAAAAAAAATACTCTGTTTTTCTCTTTATACTAATAATTTCTAGCCTACAGTATTCTTGGGAGTATTACAATCAGGGCAAGCACGGAGATGAAAAGCACATGATGCACAGACACGAAAATGGCCACAAGGCCAAATAATAGCAGCGGCATTTCCGCGGCATACATAACAGGTTCCGCCCACACTTGGTGGTGGCTCCACCATACTTGGCGGTGGCAGCACCACCACATGAGGATCAACATGAGAGGACTCGACTGACTCCTGCTTCATTTGTGCCTCTAAGCGATGCACTGCATAAAGGCGAGAGTCCAGCACTGCACACCTCACATCAAGACTCGTAACTCTGTTTTGCAACTTCCGACTATGGTTAGTTAACAGGTTTACCTTCTTCTCCAATTCCATTATTCTCATCTTCGCCTGCCTTAATTCTTCCTCTTTCTCTACCAATTTTTTCCCTGCTTCCCTGTTTGCCGCGCTTGAAATACTATTGAAGTGTCTCATATAAACATCAACCAACATGTTTTTCACTTGACCACTCTGTATCACATCAAACAATATTTTCCCAAAATCGAAAATGAATAGATAAAATTTTGTTCAAAATAATAGAAATAAATGAATAAGGTTGTAACATACGTGTGATTCGATAACTTGATCAACACAATCATGCATGCGTCTGATTGAACCAGGGACGACACAATCATCGTCTTCTTCAGTTAATAAGGCAGTGAAGGAAGTGAAGGGCCTCTTCAAAAGTACTTCCACATTATCAGGTTCGGTAGGGGGCTGCATCTGCTGCTTGCTGTTGAAGTTGAAGGAGGACGGGGTAGGACAAAATTTCTGGATGGGCAATAGGTTTGCGGGCATCGTTCTTTTCTGCTGAGATACTGCTGCAGAAGAAGGTTCCTCTTTCATTTCTTCCATCTTCCTCTTGTTCTTTGCATCAATACGAACCGCTGAACAAAATTCAAAAACATGTTACCACCTATTCTATCTATATATGTTGAATTAATAAACAAAAAATGAATAAATTAAAACGAACATCGTTTGGGAGGCATTGTTGCAGATCAATTCTCTGGCAGAGGAGCCCTGATAATGATAATTTTTACGCGAAATAAAGAGAAACTATAATTGCAGTGAAACGGAGAAGAAAAGAAATAGTGAGGAGAAAAAGCCATCGGAGTTGAGTTTTTTAAAGAGACGAAACGGTGGCAAACTTTCGCCAGCAGAGACGATGCTTCACAATTCAGACCGGAAAGACGTTAGTTAGGCGCCCAAAAAAATTTAAAATTAATTAATTTTATGATTTTATTTGTATTTAAAATAATATGGAAAATTATAATTTAAAAAAATTATAAAAACTTATATTATAAAAATCATCTATTTTTACTATAAATATTTTAGAACTTTGAATTAAACTACTCAAATTTTTGTATTAGTAAAGAATCTTTTTTTACAATAACATCCAAGATAATGTATTACAACCAAATGACTAACATCTTATTAACTAAAACTAATCTCTATTTTTATTAACTAATAATATTATCTGAAGTAAAACCAAAACAAGTAGTGGTTAAGAATTAGAGCCTATCTGGGTCGACTTATTTAAATGTTTTAAGCTAAAATAATTTGAAAACACTTATATACTCTATTATTTAAATGAGAAAAAAGAAGTGTTTATAAGTTGTAAGTCAAAATAATAATAATTTAAAAAAAAAAAAAAGTTATAAATCAATCCAGATAATAATAAAAAGATTACTCTAAATTACTTATATTATTATTATTATTATTATTATTATTATGTATTATATTTATTATCATTTAATAAAACTTAGTTTTAAATCATTAATTTTATTGAGATACTCTTAATAAATTTTAAAAATATTTTTTATAAGGACTTAATTTTATGAAAAATCAAACACATTGTTCTAAGCACATGCAGCATAATTTTTAGTATATGGTCTATTAACTCATTTTTCTCGATTAAACTATTTTACAAATAATTTGGAATAATTTGATATTTAATTAATTTCAATAATAATTCTTTACTAAATTGACTTGATATTTAATCTGCTTAGATGAGAGAATATTTTCAAGAATGTTATTGTAAGTTCATTATGTAATTGGTTTCTCTATCAGGGAGAATGAAAATAATTTCTACTATTTTTTTTAAAGAGATTTATGAGAGGTTGTATGATAGACGCATCTGAATCATTTTCTTTTTATATATTTGTCCTTATCTTTAAGAGAAAGACCACCGAACAATCCTTTCATGTTCGATATGTGTAGTATCATATTGGTCATGATGAAATTTGTATTTTCAATCACTAATGGAGGTCGAATGATTTCGAAGATCCATTTTCATAGCAGCAGTTATGGTGGTAGCTTCATCCATTATTATCTGATTATTTCATAGTCATTTATGGATCAAGTAGAACCAACATTGGATATACACTGCAATGGACAAAAACAATAATCAATGTAGTTTTCAAAATAACAGTTTATTAATAAATTTTACAAATTATAATCTAAACATAACGTTTCAGCAACGATTTAAAATTTTTAATTTCACTCAAATTACAACCTTAAATGGCAATAACTTCAAAATTTTAATTTTGCAAATTACATCCTCAAATATGAATATTGCTGTCAAAATATAGGAACCCAACAAGGTCAAATCCCACATAGAGTGAATTAAAGACAAACTGGAATTATGGTTCTTAGATATCTAAATTTAAGTAGAAAATTTATTATCAACTCATTCAAATGTGTTCATTGTGCAAAATTGACGAAATCTGCTGGTCTTCTAATGCCCCTCGGCTTGAGTAAGAGAACTTTACCCTAAGTCTTTGCTAGCATTTGGGTGTCAAATTAATTTGTTCATCATCATATGCCTCAAATTAGTTATCTTATCTCTAACTAAACCAATAAGATGGGATTGGTAGTCCCGAAATTCCCAACTTTTTCTTCTTTCTATTTTTCGATTTCATAAGTGTAGTATCAGAACTGTTCATTGATCTCAATAAATTTGTGAGAACATTAAGGAAGACTTTCAATCACCTTTTTCATCTATTTTTTAATTCAATTTCAATTCGTGCTTTTATTTTTAATGCAAGCCTATTTTTAATTGATTTTTAGCACATATTACTTTTATCCTTGTATTTCAACCACAACAATATTCTCTCTTTCAGTGCCTCTCAAATCTTCATTAGAGAAAATGATTAAATTTGAAGAGTTAAGATGAAATCTTATTTTGAAACTTATAATTTGTGGGAAGCTATAATGAAAAATTAACCTTATACAATCACTCTCTAAAAATTCTACTGATATCAAAATTAAACTTCATTCAAAAGAAAAAAAAAATTAAAATAATATAAAGTCAATATTATAATTGCATGTGAGATAATTAGAGAAGCTTGAAAAGAATTTGAAAAGGAATATCAAAGAAAGTGAACAAGGCACACAATCAAATTCTGAATTTGAAAAGAGATTTTGAATCTCTTAGAATGCAAAAATGTGAGATCATCACTAAGTATTCAGACATAATTTCTTTTGACTGTCAATAAAATTAGGATTCTTGACGAAGATTTTAAATATAATAGAATAGTTGGAAAAAAAATTATGACTATTTTTTGAGAGATTTGAGTCTAAAAGCTTCACTTTAAAAGAGTCTAAAAATCTCTCTACCATCTTTCTGGCAGAATTATAAGTGTTCTTCAAATACAAAAACAAAGAAAAACTCTTAAACAAGATAAAGTTATTGAAGATACCCTTTACGCCAATCACCAAAAAAAAAGTTAATTATGTTTGTAGAGATTTGATGCATTATGTGAAAGTTGCAAACAAACAAATCATGTTACAAAAGCGTGCAAGTTCAGAAACACTCAAAATATTTCACAAACACTAATTTCATTTGGTAGAGTGTATTAGCAGAAATAATGCATTCATTAACTATGTGTATTATAGTAATATCTTGTTTGATATACTTTTTCATGATATGATTATTCACTCGGTGTATTAAGGTGTGTATAACTAACAACATAGATTTTTAGGTATTAGTAATGTAAGAAGTTTTAATACATATTAACATGGTTAAAGACCTCATTGCCCCTCAAAATCTTTTTTACATTTTTTTCATCATAATTGTGAAAGATATCTTTATAAATAAATAGTTTTATGCAATGCATGCTATTTTTAATATATCAAATTAAACAATATATAAAAATAATTTATATATATAATTAATAAGACATTACTAATATACTCTATTTAGTATTATTCTTATACATTTGAGTTTTGGCCAAACAAGCCTAATAGTAGAAGAAAGATGTGGGGGGAACCAACTTTATTAGATTGTCACAACAGAATCATGGAGAAGAGCATATTTAAAAATAAATAAGTAATTTAAGAAAAATGTTAGAAATTTACTTTTCTTCTACTATATGATTAAACATTAATGATAGAATATTTTTATTTTTTATTTTAAGTTTAAAATATTTATAGTATTTATTTTCATTTCAAGTGCAGGATTTATATTAGTTATAAATTTTTATTTTTTAATTTAATATCTAAAAATATAACATATACTAGTAAAATCACCGGCGCGAAGCGCGGGAATTTAATATCACTGAATTTATAAAATAATACTTAAAACATATGAGTCACTAAAACTAAAACACTATATGATCTTACATACAAGATTACGTATAACAAACATTAATAATGTAAAGGAAGATTATAATTATAATATCTTATCATTTATCCTTTAATTAATCATCTTTAATTTAATTTTATAATTTATCTTTTTGCCCAGGAAGTGTTATTACTTGATATTTTTGGGGATTCAAATGAACATCAACCATACCGGAGATATTAAATTTTCTAATAAATAAATAATTGTTGGTGAAGGGATAAATAAATTTTAAAAGGATGAAAAAAATGAACAAATATTTTAATTCTAACGCGTAGAAAGTTCAGCTCTACCTTTTGCTTTACATATATCATTTTAAAGTTCCCTATTTAAATGTATCATAAATAATTATTAAAGTGAAAAATTAAAGGGAGAATGTATCATATTGGACAACAATTTATCTTATTATATATACTTGAAAGGGAAAAAGATTACACAAATTATTCCGTTTGTTTGGGTGTTTTTTAAAAAATCAATATACCAGAGTGATGAAGTTCTATTTGAAACTACACCTCTATTCCAATCACAGTGTCGAGAAACACATCTATTACTTCTAGAAAGTATTTACAACTTGTAGTAAACTTGAGAATTTGTCCATAGTTCATATGGATTAAAAGAGGCACCAATATAGTCACATTCCTTTATAGGTCATCCGGCACATCCTTGAACCCATGTCAAAAGCTTATTAATTATTGTCTTCTTTTCTTGGTTCACTTCGCACATCAAGGTGCGATAAAGTTTTTAAGGTCTTTCTGTCCTTACAATGGCATACCAAATTTGAATTTTGTCTTCAAGAGATAATAATATAGATCTTTAAGGAATTTTTTTCCTGTACCTTCAACAATTTCAGTAGAGAAAATTTGAGTGAATACTCAATTAACGTGTGTTGTTTAATCTGTACCAACAAATACTTATAACAATAATTTTACAGAAACATAAACAACAAAGTTTAAAACATGTACTCAAAAACAACAATTAATAACATAAGCATAAACTAATGACGGTAAAAAAAACATACCAGGATCTGTAACAATAGGATGAAACAGAAAGGAAAAAATTGTACACGAATATTTAATTGTGCAGAAGAATAAGAAGAAGTTCAGAATTTTAGTTGTTTTAAAATGAGAGGAAATCCCTCTATTTATAGTGACAACAAAGGGTAGTGTGAACAAATGTTTATTATGCCTTATCGGAAAGGTTACAACTCTTTGGAAAAGTTACAACCCTTCGGAAAGGTCATAACCTTTCATAAAAGACACAACTTTTCATAAAAGTTGCAACCCTTCATAAAAGTCGCAACTTTTCATGAAGGAGAAGGCTGGTTTTATAAATATATAAATTAAAAAAGGAATCCTAATTTGTGATGGCACCACGTGGGCGGGCCTATGATTCTCTTTTATATATATATATATATATATATGATATGATATATGATTTTTTATTTACTTATAAATAATGAGACATACCCTTCTATTTAAATTAATGAAAGAATCATTACAAAAAATTATTATTCATTCTCTTTTTAATTTTCTTTCTAATTTCTTCCCTTCCATCACACAATTTTAAAATAAAGTATTTTGTATACATTAGAATGTGAATTTTTCGTGGCTTAATTATCCTCATACCTCAACTTCACCTTTTTGAAATTTTCGCGACTATCACAGATAGCTTTTGCTGTTTTCCCCATAAGCAAAGCAGCCAAATTCAGCACACTCACAATTCAAGAACTACTGATGGCCTCCGCCACAGCTTCTGTTACTCTATTCTCTCCATTTCTTCCTTCCCCAGGTTCGGCTTTTTTCTACGTTTCACTCCAAACTATCCTTTTGTCTGTATTTTTATGGTTACTGTGTATTGGCAATGTAGGATTTCATGAGTCATGTCGAAGCCTAAATTGGAGAACCCACAAGGTATTTCTGCTTTCTTGACGTTTTTTTTGGGGTTAGATTTTTTGATAAGATAGACAAAAGGGAGTGGAATATCAACTTGAGTTCATGTAGTACACATGGTGTTTGACGAAATGCTTCAGTAAGAATAAAGGCCCTGTCTTTATTTTTTTACTTATTGCTGAAGAGGCTTTTTGGTTGCAGAAACAGTTGGCGAGGAAAGCTGGTTCTGTTAAAGCTACAGCTAAATTTGAGCTGAATCCTCCTCCTTATCCTATGGTATTTATTGTTCCAACTTTCAAACAACATCGAATTTTTTTATCATTGTCTGTTTATTGTGTTTCAATTATCACACTATTTTGTGTTCTTGTTCCTTTCTTGTAGGATTTGCATTGCTTCCCTTGTTTGTTGTTATGTTTTCTTTTTCTTTTTTTTTTTTGTATTGGTATTTGGTACACTTGAGCCGGGGTCTTTCGGAAACCCCCTCTCTATCTCCAAGAGGTAGTGGTAAGGTGTAGTACACTCTTCCCTCAAGTGGGATTCCACTGGGTATGTTGTTGTTGTTGTTAACTACATCGTGACAGTGTTTCTATTATAGAAGTGTTTTGACCGTGAGCTTTGGTAAGTAATATGTTTCAGTTCCAAAATTGCTTAAGTTTATGGATTGGGAAAATCAAGTCTTGGAATGATGGGCTCCAATCGTAAAACCACAAAATGGTGCCCCTAACAGTCCTGCTCTTCTCACCCTTCCCATTTCCCTATCTGAAGAATGATAATGCTTCAGCTTGAGTTTTTCAAATGAATGATAGACCTCTGTTCGAAGAAGAAGATAACATGACCTCTTGCCTGTAACTTAGTTTTTCTCCTTCAATATGCTTTAGACATTTCACATGTGGATATCATGATGTAGAATGCTCTGGAGCCTCATATGAGCCGGACTACATTTGAATATCACTGGGGGAAGCATCACAGGGCCTATGTCGACAACTTAAACAAGCAAATAGTCGGAACAGAACTGGATGAACTGACGCTAGAGGACATAATACTTATTACATATAACCAAGGCAATCTCCTTCCACCATTCAACAATGCTGCACAGGTAAGAAACAGACAAGTAGATCCCTCACCCCCATCCCCACCCTTTGTTACCTTCTTGGGGGGATCTCCAAGTGCAATGTCTATTTTGGAGAACAGAACTGGGTACCCCTACTCTTTTATCATTCAGCTTCTCAATTTATTCTTCATCAAGGCTACACATTTTTTGTTTTACAATTGATCCAAGTGCATTCCAATTAAACCTTGTGGTTGTATGGTTGTAATGTTATTTGTAATACATATTTGATTAAGATCACAGTTAGGTGTTGAGAATTACATAGAAGTTCTACCAATAAGTGAAGAAATATCATAGAGAAGTCCAATGGCTCGATAGTTTCATGTGTTTTGGTTGATATTCTCCATCTAATTCCACGTCTTTTTACATCCCCCTGGCCCTCTCTCTATACAGGCTTGGAATCATCAATTCTTCTGGGAGTCTATGAAACCTGGTGGAGGAGGAGAGCCATCTGATGAACTATTAAAATTAATCAACAGAGACTTCGGCTCCTTTGAAGCATTTGTTAAAGAATTTAAGGCAGCTGCTGCAACACAATTTGGTTCTGGGTGGGCTTGGCTTGCATGTGAGAAATTCTTTACCTTTTATCTGCATACTTACTTGTTCCTGTAACCCTGACTGTAATCTTAATGCTTCTTCTACTCACTTTGCAGACAAAGCAAATAGACTTGATGTAGGGAACGCGACAAATCCCCATCCTTCCGATGAGGACAAAAAGCTTGTAATTGTGAAAACACCTAATGCTGTAAACCCCCTCGTTTGGGATTACTCGGTGAGTAGAACTGCATTCTTCTCTGTTGCTTTGGTGGAGGTTTCAAATTCTAGCATGGTAGTTATAATCATTAGGTGAATCTCACAACTGTCTTATTGGATGCAGCCACTCCTCACTATAGATGTTTGGGAGGTAAGCAGAAAGTGCTCTTTTGCCCATATATTTTGGTCCATATCTTTTTGCTATTTGGTGATAGTAATGGTTATTGATACCAAATCTAAATTTCTAAATCTTTTATTTGAAACTGCAGCATGCTTACTATCTGGACTTCCGGGTAAGCCAAGCTGATAAAATTGCTTAAATATGTCCTGGGTTTTCCTATAAAATTCCTATAGAAAAAATTGTGCTGGTCTAATGGTTGCACTGTCATCTCTTTTCCTCTAGAACCGGCGCCCTGACTACATATCAATCTTTATGGAGAAGCTTGTATCATGGGAGGCAGTGAGTTCTAGGCTTGAAGCAGCTCAAGCTCAAGCTGCTGAGCGGGAAAAAGAAGAAGAGAGGAAGAAGAGAGAGGAGGAAGAGGAGTATCAAGCCGGTAATGAAATTAGAGAGATGTATGTGGAAACTACAGATTCTGAGGCAGACTAATTTGCTTCATTCCTCTCAAGTTCAGTTTTGGAAATGGCATCAGGTCAATTTTGCGAAAGCAGAATAAAACGGCTTAGCAAGATAAAACTGGAGTTAGGATGTTAGAAGTGTAACGAATGTAATAGCAAGATAAAGCTGGGGTTTTGATGTTAGAAGTAGAATTACGATGTGAGAAGTACATGTATAGTGAAATTCATCTGATTTTAATTCCTTATAATTGCCCAGTACATTATACTAGTTTCGAATGATTTTGATATTGCAGGTGCTAGAAAGAGGTTTTTTTTTTTATTAGATAGCATGAAAATTCAGCTGCTACTGAAAAAAAATCTTTGAAACAATATAATTCTCATCACTGAAGTTTGGAGGTAACAGATGAAATGGCATCTAACCATGTATACATTAGGAGAGTTTGTCCCCTGCACTTATTCATGTGATGCAGGACTAAAAACAGGTAACACCGTGCATGCAGAGGGATAAATCTGTTGAAAATAAGGAAGGATTTGCGGTTTCCAACAGATACAGAAGGAAAAGAAAAGTGAACAGGTACAAAGACTCTATTTAACCGGTCAGAGCAGCATTAAGGGCACTGTGTACATCAACTCCAATCTGAGCCTCAGCTTTCTCTTCATCAGTTGATGCAGTGCTTAGCTTCTGTGTGAACTCTGTGAGGCCTTTCTGAACCAAATTGGGATCGATTTGGTCAAGTGGCACAGCTTCAACAGCAACTATATCTGCAAAAGAATTTGCATGAACAAATGCAAACCCACCGCTCACAAAGTACTTGGTCACATCGTTGCCTTCGTGAACTGATAAGACACCGGGCTTCAGCTCTGCAATTGTCGCAACATGCCCAGGCAAAACACCCATTTGTCCTGTAGTAGCGGGGATGATAACCATATCAACCTGCAATATGATTGAAAAGAAGGAATAAACATCTTGGAATTCGAATTTTCAGATGATGTAATCCATGCACATTCTTCATATCGACAAGTTCTCTCGAATCACATGACACCAAATATGACATCCAGCCACATCAGTGAAATTGAATAACAAAATTTTAGATTGATTCAGGCAACATTTCTAGTTGCTAATCCAAAACAAAATACGCGCAAACAGTCAGATACTGGAATGTGCATTTAAGATTTCTGAAAATAACTGACCATTCCCAATTAAAAGTAAACTTAAAAACTACCGGACAGCGGTTAACACCCAAGCTGATAAACTGTAGAGAAGTCTTATACAGCTCAGAAAAGCTGTGAGAACAGCTACTGTCTAAAAGCTTCCTATTTATCTTTTCCCTTCACCTTAAGCAGCTGGAAGTGTTTTTATTTCGTGTGTGTGGGGAGGTGGGGTCAATAGAAGCTACAGTTTTGACCGCACCCAGTAGCTTTGGCGCTGCCTAGTATATGAGTTAAGAAGTGTATGTTCAAAGGAAATCTACTAAATTTCAAACCCAGTAACTCAAATGATTGTTCAGTTCAGCTGCATCCGGAATTCATAAGTTCAAATCTTGAATCCGTTGTTGCAAGTACAACTTCTTGACTAGAATGCCAAAGACTTTTCTTTAATAAGGTACCTAAGCCAGATACTCATGGAATCTACAGACTACCAAATTCAATTAAAATGAAAGCGCAAATCATCAGTCATTTTGCCTTGTCAATAGACAACCACAAAATCTATTCATCCCTAGAAAGTGACAGAGGCACGGAGCTGCTATTTTGAAAATTTAAGACATAAGAAAGCTATTATTTATCAGTATCATAAGAAATTTCCTTGATCCAATTGATCTCTCAAATATCAATTTATCTGACAGCTGCTACCTCTTTGGTCACGACTCATGATTTACTTTACCCCTTTTTCCATTTCCATCTTTCCAAAAACAAAATAAAAAATTGACTTGTGCTACTTTTGGATTTGATATAGTGTTCACTCTGTACTACCATACTTTAACATATTTCAACTGCTATTATCGTAAACATGTATCAAGAGAATCCTTAGACATTCATTCAAAATACTTAAAACTCCATATGCTCAAAAGATGGATCAAATGGAAAGGACATATACTAAGATAGAAATATGAAGGGTAGCTTGCCTAGCAGAAGAAAATATATTACTCTAGGCTCATGATTCCATTTGATTGTTGAGGTATGCCTTTTTTAAAAATTAATACACATTACCTGTACTTGACAAGTTGAACACACATAATATTGATGGTAGAGGACAAGCAGCACTAGACATTTAAAGAAGCAGCAAACAAAAAGATCAGAGCAGAAACCAAATTTTGTGCACTATCTAATTCTGTAGTCAATGCCCACAGAAAGTTATTGTTGAACAATGTATGGTTAAAGCAATAGGGGAGGGGGTATATTGCTTACAAATAAGTCATTTAGCAAGGACAGGAAAAAAGCAAGACATAGTCTCTGCATCAAGCACTTGACTACCTTTCTTAATACATTTCCCTTCAATTAACAAGTCTTAACTCCAAAACATTTGTAATCTACTCGACTGATACAATTCTCCAATGTAGTAATTTTCCAGCTTTTATTTCCATGTCATTATCAGTTAACAAAATGTGAACTTGGTATCGTCCAAGGTTACGTACAGCAGAACTAGAGCTTATCTGGAACCAGATTTCTTGAAAATACTCAAGGATTTATTGCAACCCAGCCATTTCAAGCTTTAACATGAGAAATTGACTAGCATGACTGATGACATCTGCATATCATGAGCTGATTGATCTTCAATGCGTTTTAAGAACTAAGCCACAACAAAGTAACGACTGTTTAAAGTTGGTTGTGAACTTGAAACTAAGCAACCACCAAACTAAAATAGGAAAAGCAACAGTAGTTTACAGTTGGTTCTGATACTTGAAACTAGCATCCACCATCAATTCATCTCAGTCATTAGCATGGGAGAAGTTGGAATTATATAAAATCATCTATAACACACTCAAAGATCATTAATAAATCAAAGACTGTACGTATTTGTAATCCAACAAATTCTCATTTTTCTCTGCCTCACGCAGCTTGTAATTGAAAGAAACAAATCTAAAAAAAAGTCAAAATAGAGAAAGCAATCAGAGGAAAGATAGAGATAGCATAAGGGAAAAGTGAAAAAATTCTCCCGATTTCATCAAAACATTTCCAGAATTCTATTTTACTAACCACAAATTAGAATAAGTAGTAAAATTAAGAAATGCTAATAGAAAGAAAAGAATTTCGTTTGTACATTACCTCTTTACCGGAGAGTTCAGATGAATAAGGAAGGACAAAGTTGACACTGAGTTTGGAAGGGATAGATGACGGAGTTGCGGGCCTAGGTTTCATGAAGGCAGATGGAGTCATAGGAGGTTCCGTGTTGGGTATTACTTCCTTCCAAGCGTTCGGAAAAGTGGAATCAACGCGATTCGCCGCTGGCAGGTCAGTTGAAAAAGGGCGGCGCCACGTCATCGTGGTGGCTCTAGTTAGGAGTCTAGAACTTTGTCGGAGCATGATTGTGGATGGTTCAGGAGGCGGAGATCGGCGGCGATTGATCGGAAATGGTAGGGCAGGTGGCTGTTGTTCGGGGTAAGGCAAATTTGGGCTGTTGCAAAGAGGTTCAGGTTATTTCGGATCAAATTACAGGCCCAAAGAAGGACCGCTAATGTTCAGGAATTTTGGGAGAAAGAGGGAAATAATCACTATTTAAATTGATATAATTAAATTTGGCAAAGTTACATAAAAAGGATATAGCAGTAATATTTTGATTGTTTACATAATATAGTTTTTTTTTTTAGTATTAAATTCCTGTACTTCTTTGTGTTTGTATTTTTTTTTATATATATATTTCAAATCATTTTAGTTAATATATGTCAATATAATTTGGTGCAAATATCAATTAATTCAACAATCACAAATGTTATGATTGATGGACACTAGAGTAGTAATATTTTTCAAGTGTTATTGTTTTTCTTTATTCGTAAATTATTAATCTTGATAGTTGTCAGATGAGATAAATCGAATATTCTTATTCCTGTCAAATTGTTCATTATGGCTAAATTTACAGGGGACCTTGTATATTTGTGTGTATTTTTATTTTAACATCTAAGCTCAAATTAGTGGAACTATACTAATTGGACATAAAATTTACAATTTCAAACAAATTAAAGAATGTGAATACTACTAACTAGCAATGTGACAAAATATATACTCTCTTTGATACATATTAAGTTAAAAGGGGAACTTACATAAATATAAAATATATTATAGGGAAAATGCATAGATTCTCCCTTAAATTTGTATCGAAAAGTCAGTTATACGTTTAAATTATTATGACGATCTATTACGCATCTCTGTTATTTAAAAGTGAATTTACTTCCTAAAGCTGACATGGCAAAATAATAATAATTAAAAAAATCATACGCGTCAGATAATTATTAAAGTAAAAAAAAATTAAAATATTTCCTACACCCCACCCCCCACATCTCTTCTTCTTCACACCCCATTAAGCTTAAAATAAACCAATTACAAGAAGCAATCAAGAAATAAATTACTTCAAAT